>JAKSZT010034994.1:290199-459268 GCA_026826555.1 Tolypeutes matacus | reverse complement strand
GGGGGAAATGGTAAAGACAAATGAGTTCAAGTGGCTAAGAGACTTCAGTGAGAGTCGGGAGGTCATCCCAGAGGTAACTCTTATGCACACCTCAGTAGGAGCTCACAGAACATCTAAGTGCCTATCACCCCACTCAGTGGGGTTCCTGAGAGCTCTGGAGACACCCTGATCCTATATAAGGGGGGATAGGCCCAGAGACTGATGCCTTATCAGTGGGTTCTATTTTGGAATCAGTGCTCCTGAGAGTGACAGAATTAGATTCAAATAAGTCCTCCCTGCACATGGTTCACCAGTCCCTTCTATTCAAACCTATATGCGATGCTGGAGCTTTTAGGTATCCTTCCAGAGACTGGAGCCTCCCGCCTACCTATGTGCCAGGTGTGCATGAAATCTAGGTGGTGCTGCAACTCCTACCGTACAGCTCAATGGACTCATCCAAGTCACCTGGTGAGGAGACAACGGATGGGCAATGGCCATCCCAGGGAACGGAGAGGGTCTGCATCTGCAGGCTGGATCATCCCACCCACCGTATCCATGGGATATAAGCCCTCTCTCACTTGGAGTTGGAGTGGACATCACCATCCCAGTCCCCTCAGGATTGGGGGAAGAACTATGGACTAGAGTGGACTTGATGGTATTCTCTTGTTCACATATGGTGATTCTAGCACTGCAAGAAATTATAACAATGAGGTGGAGCCAGTGGCCACTTGACACCTTTGGGGTAGGGAGCGGACCAGCAGTTGAAATACAGTGGCTTCTTTGGGAGTTGGAGGTTGTCCTGAGTACTGTTGTGGCAACGGATGTAGGCCATTTTAAATCAGCACACACCACTCAGAACTGAGTGGGAGAGAGTGTGGTCTACAGTGTGAACTGTGGTCTATGGTTGGTGGCAAGGTTCCAGGATGTGTAAGTTCATCGAGGGTGGTGGACCACACTGTGGGAGATGCTTGTGTGGGATGTGATGGGAGGTGTGGGTGGTGGGCAACATGGGATTCCCAGTGGTTTCCGTGTAATATTTTGGGTAATCTAAACACTTCTTAAAATATATGTATATATATATATATATATATATATATATATATAAACAACATTTTTGTAAGCAAATACACATATATGCATATATATTTATATATCATTTTGCAAATATTTGTATGTATTTTGAGAATTTTGATTTTTACCCATAATAATAAAAAAAAAGATATTACTGCATGCAGATATTTTAAATCATGAATTTACCAACTTCAGGTCTTAAAACATTGCAATATGAGATTCTATTTTGCTTATGTACAAAGAAAAAATTCATCTATCAAATTGAAAAGAGAAAGGATATAACAAATATTTTAGGGATAAGTGGAAACCAAAACATGCAAATAAGAAATGGAAAATGACAATAACTTTGTAGAAATATGTATAATCTAATATAAATATGTAAGTTTATTTATTGGAGACCATAAATAAAAAGATCAAAATGGTGAAAAAAAAAAAAGAAATTGTGTTTCTTTCTGTCACCAAGTGTGCAATTAGTTTGGGCATCACCTGTGAGGTATAACATACATCTGAGAGAGCAAGGTAATTAAGGAAGAAACACATGGATTGTCAATGAGCTGACTGCATGTGATAGAAATCATTATGAGCAAACATGTGTAAAACAAAATAAGAATTATCAGAAGCAGAAATATTTAATTTTCTTGTTCTGGGAAAGTCCCAATAAATAGAATAAATTCAGTGGCATTATTGGTTGCTTCAATGGTCTTATGCAGTTAATGCTTAAAAGGTTTACCTTAAAAAAATGACATGTCAACATCAGAATTATTAATAAGCATGGTGTGAATCATAGTGAGTATTGTAGAATAAATTATTTTATTTAATCATCCATCCTATACTGTATTTTAAAGTAATTAATTATAAATCATATGAATAGGCTCTTCATATACATCAGATTATTTTGGAAAGGGAAAGAGAAAGATTTTAATACCTGCATTGGCTCAGGGAATGAAAAAAAAATGTGTATCCACTTTGTGGATGAGATGAAAGTTGAGCTTAGTTAAGATGCATTTCTTGTCTTGTTGTAATTTGCCTTCCTGATAGCAAGGTCTAGGGTGCAATGAACGCAGTGAGTTGTACAAGAATACAGGGTGAGATCCTATCTTTATTTAAGATCTTGGCATTTTGTTTATTGTGTAATTTTGCATTATTTTAAAATATTGCAGCAAATATTATTTATCTTGATTATTAAGTTGTTTGTACTCAATATGAGTATCTCATTGGCTTCCCTCGCAGGATACCAAGGTATATGCAGTGCTCAAATGTTTTAGTCGGCAGGATTTGATGCGTTCTCTCACTGCTCCACTAGCTGAGGACATAAAAAGTACATACCCTGGGTGATCCCGGCCATGTGTGTGGGCTGGTGTTGCTGAGTGTTTATCTCAGTAATGTATTTGTCCAGATGTGACACCCACCAATGACCCCACAGCACTGCTAAGTGTCCTGCAGCAGACCGAATTGGCAATAGGGGAAATGAAGCCCCATACTGCTTCTGCATGAGTGGGATGGGTGTTCCCATCTTTGTTACAAGATACCACCCAAGAAACATTAAAACGGGAGAGGGAAATTCACCAGTTGTGTGAGCAACTGCAGCAGTAGCCAGTGCAGCTGGAGTGCCAAGTCGTGTTGGTTGGTAGTTCAGATGAGTAAGAAGTGGGACCCATCTGAGCAGCTTGTCTGGTCATGACCCAAAAGGTGAAACATGATCGGGGCATAGGGCTAGGAGGACATGCCATTGGGCCCATTGGGCTACTGCACATGGTGCAGCACACTATGTACCATTCCTATACACAGTCAGAACTGGTTAAATTGGGACAATTTCAGCAGAAGCCGGAAGAGCCCATAGCTGCATGGATGCTGCACTTGTGGGAAATGGGCATGGATGTAATTGTGTGCTCCAGGACTGAGATAGAAAAGTTAGCATTTTTTACTACCCATCCTCTGCTGTGCCAATATCTCTTAAATGCACTGCAGCATGCTGGGGAAAACCTGGATAATACACTGATGGAGTGGCTCCAAACAGCTGTTCATATGGTCTGGAATTATGTGGGAGAATTACCAGACTCAGTGAGCCAATGGACTACTTATGCTGAACTTTTACAGGTGGTCCAGGAAATGAGCATGTGCAGTGGTGTCTTTAACCCTAATAACCAGAGACGCGATGACTAGAGGTTCACAAGTCAGATGAAGGCCCAGATCGTGCAGCATGCTAGTGCTCCCTCATTTGGGTCCCTGATGACTATCTTGACCCCTTATGTGGGAAACCCAATTCATGAGGTGACAGCCATGATGGCTAGTCTCAGCTAGGCCAAGAGCCAATGGTCCAAGGTCTGTCTGGTGGTGACAAAGATCGATGTGCTCCCATCTCATAAAACAGCTGAGCCCACAGGCCAGGACTATAAGAGAGGTCCTGTGAAGGCCACATGGAAGCAAATGTGGAATAATTTAGTAGCTGCCAGGGTAGAGCCAACCAAAATAGATGGGCAACTGAACATCATCTTATTAGACATTTAGAGACAGCTAGAGCCCTCTCAGTGATGAGCAGGAAGGGCCCAGAAACCTCAGCAGGTGAGGGAAACTGCACAACTCAGTAACTCTCTGTTCTATGACCCAGGTGCTCCATGGAGCCAGTGTTTACCTTTACATAGCAAGCAGGCCACAGCGTCCAAGAGGGGGACCCTCGGAAAGACCGGAGGCCCTACGCATAGCTGGCAATCCACTGGTCCCCACAAAATGTGCAGCATGTATTGGCCCTTGTGGGTACAGATGAAAAGTGCATCCTTCTTTATAGGCAACCGGATAAATTCACAGGCACCTGTATCTACGTGGACGGTTATGGTTATACCAAACAAGGCACCTTGCAGGTTGTCCAAACAAAAGTGAAGTTGGGAATTGGATGGCTGCCCCTGCAAATGTACACTGTGTGCGTTTCTACTGTCCCAGAGTATATATTGGGTGTAGATGTGTTAAGAAACTTAACCCTGTAAACCACTAATGGTGAATTCCATCTATGAGTATAGGCAGTGAAATCCATGGTGTGGGAACATGCTAAACATGCACCTGTTGAGTGGCCTGAACCCCATAGGACAGTAACCACAAAACAATACCATTTGCCAGGATTGCATGAAGAAATATCAGCAACTATTAAAGAAAGGGTCAAGTTATAAATCCTCCATGAAGCCAGGAGTCCATTTAATGCTCCCATGTGGCATGTACGCAAGCCCAATGGGACTTGGTTTATGACAGTTAACTATTGAGAACTGAACAAAGTGGTTCCACCTTTACATTCAGCTGTGCCTTCTATTCTTGACTTAATGAATACTTTAACTTTGACACTGGGAACTTATCATTTTGTTTTGGACTTGGCAAATGCCTTTATCTCTATTGCTATGGCTAATGAAACACAGGATCAGTTTGCCTTCATGTGGGAAGGTCGACAGTGAACTTTTACTGTATTGTCCATGGTCTATGTTCACAGCCCCTCCATTTGCCATGATTTAGTGGCTAAAGACCTAGAAAAGTGTCAACACGCTGATACCATTTGGGTGTATAATCATATTGATGATGTAATGCTAATCTCTGATTTTCTTGCAGATTTGGGGGCTGCTGTTCCCACTTTGGTCACCCACCTTGAAAATCAAGGATGGGTGATAAATTGGGACAAGTTGCAATGGCCTGGGTTGACTGTCAAATTGTTGGGTATTGTATGGGCGAGTAAGACAAAAGTAATCTCCAACACAGTGATTGATAAAATTCAATCCTTCCCATGCCCCACAACAAAGAAAGAGCTGCAGACCTTTTTGGGTCTCCTGGGTTACTGGTAAGTGTTTATTCCCCAATTGGCACATATACTAAAGCATTTATATAAGTTAACAAAGAAAAGAAAAGAAGTGAATGGGACTGAACTGATGTGGCCAAGCATTCTTACAAGTCAAAAGGGCTGTTAAGCAAGCCCAAACTTTTTTAGTGGCTCACCCCAACTGCCCATTTGAATTAGATGTGCACATTACAGAAGAAGGCTATGGTTGGGCCTTATGGCAATGGACTGAGTGACTGTGACAACCAATAGGATTTTGGAGTCAGTTATGGAAACAAGCAGAGAAGTGCTATAGTCTCATAGAGAAGCAATTGGCAGCCATGTGTCTACCACACAGAGTACTGAAACTAAAACCCAGGAAGCCCTGGTAAAGGTATTCACCACATAACCTATAAAGGGATGGGTGCAGAATTCAATCACCCAGCCACAAAGTGGCATGACCCAGACAGAGACACTGGCCAGGTAGGGGGTCTATTTGGAACAGAGAAGCATGTTTGTTTCTAGTCCATGAAACAAGTAAAGAGTTGCAACAAGTTTTAGGTCCTTTCATGTATGCTAGGAAACTGGACCCCTTGCAAGTCCCCATGAGGGAAGTTTCCCCATACAAAGCTGGGGTAGGTACTGTGCCAGAGGAGGCATAATATAATGATGTAGCCAGTTGAGGACAGGCAGCTCAGTAAACTTCCATAGCATACTCTCTAACCAGTATCATTTGGTATGAATTAGGGTTTGGTCAAAGCAGCCAATGGGCTGAATTGAGAGCCATGTGACTCATAGTGCACCATGAAACCGTCCCCTTAGTGATATACACCAAGAGTTAGGGGGTATTTAAAGGTCTCACCCTCTGGCTGTCAGAATGGAAGCGCTTGGATTGAGCAGTATCCCATCAGCTCCTGTGGGGATGTTCCATGTGGAAAGACCTATGGGGATGGGGGTTGTCTAAAGAAGTGACAGTGTACCATGTAGCTGCTCACTGTCCCCTTTTGCACCCAGGTAAGGATGAAGTGGATCAGTTAACTAAGCTTACTCTGTGGGTAAATAGTGCTCAAGATGCAGCCATGTGGCTGCACCAAAAATCCTACATGCTAGAGTCCCCACGATAATTATGGCTGAAAACCTTGGGGGGTTAGCTGTAGATGCAGAGACTGCTTGGGCAGTGTGCTGTGCATGCCCCCAATGTTTGATGTTACATTGAAAATCACCACTGCTCAGGATTATGGATCAAATTGAGTGAAGCCATGTCCCACTCACGAGATGGAAGATAGATTTTATCAGGCCATTACTTCTGAATAAGCAGTGCCAATATGCTTTTACAGCCATTGACACAGCTACAAATCTGCTCTATATGTATCCTGCCCCACAAACAACCCAAGCTGTGACTATGCTACCATTACAACAGCTGTGTGCCATTTATGGACAGCCATTAACTATAGAAAGTAACAGAGGGTCCCTTTTCAATGGGAAAATAATGCAACAATGTACCCTCTGACAGGGCATACAATGGATATATCACATGCCCTACAATCCTTTAGCAGTTGGCATGATTGAACATTACAATGACCTTCTTAAAACAGGCCTGTGAGCAACAGCCCAAGGAATTCCAATCTTGCAGGGGTGGCGTGATAGCCTTTGGTTGGTAGTACAATGTTTAAATAAATGACCCCAGTAGGGAAGAATGGCACCAATAAAAGCCCTGTTGCAGCGTGCAACTGCCCCCATTCAATTACAGATCACTACGAGAGATCCACTGTTAAAGCCGCAAGTGTGGGGAGGGCGAGTACTGCTGCCAGATCCCTCTGTAATTCATGGAGGAGAAGGAGGCTCTATGTCATGGCCCTGGACTTAAAAGGCTTCCCATGTTCAATGGGTAGCTCTGGTGGCACCCTGGGGAGACGGGGCACAGTGTCAATTAACTGTGACCCCCTGGATTACTGATATATGGCCACTGAGGTTTATGGTGACTGCATCTGCCACTGCAAACACCATCCTGAAAAGTATATTCAATCTAGCATTATGGCCCATCATGAGTGACCCCATCCTGTTACAGCTTGAAGAAAATATTTCACCAGCTGTGCCAGAAGGCCCAAGGGTATGGTATACTCACACTGGGTGCACACTGCAAGGTGGCACTTTGCTGTCTAAGGGCAACCAGCTGGGATGTGTCCAGTTAGATGGGCATGTTCCTGCCTCTCCTAGTTACACTTACACATTTGCCTTAACACCCCTAAGAGTTCTACTAATAGCTTGCTGGCTTGGGCCCATACCTATGCTCAAGTATACAACAAGTCCCACTGCTGGGTGTGCACTGAACTACTGGCCAGTTCAGCCAATGGTTTGACCTGGAGTATCATCCCTGCAACACAGGACACTTAAATGTGGTTGGTGACAGCCAACAGAACAACAGCAAAATGGAAAGCAGTTTGGTGGCATGTTAAAAAACTTCTCCACTGGGACATGGATCCTCCACAGTTAGTTATGCCCTGTATAATGAATGGGGCTGGCTCCCTGCTAAACATGTTGAGCATTGCCCCAAAATGTATAGAATAAAAAAGGGATCCCAAAAGACTAGCAGGGGAGGTACCTCCAAATTTGTGCAACACTACCGAAGTAACATTGCATGGTTCCCACTTGTGGAATGGCCAGCCATATGTTGGAACCAAGCTCACTGACAGGTTTCTGGCTGGGTACCTGTGGGTCTGTGAGCCCCGTGGGTGGCCATACTTCCCAGCCAATTATAGTGACCATTGCGCTTAGAGATGCCCCTTCATTCCAATTCTCATTGTTTCTACTCTAGATAAAAAACCCCAAAATTGGGACACAGTATATCATAGATGGCACAGGACCAAACAGACACCCTGGTGGTTTTACCCATTAGCTATTCTCCTTCCTGGGGGAGGGGACATCAAAGTTGAATTAAATAGAGAAGCTTTAGTACGTCACACTGCCCAAGCCCAGAATGCTTCATATGTAATTGCCCAGTTAATAGAAGAAACTGAACAAATGCACTGTGTTGTTTTACAAAACCACATGACCCTGAATTTACTTGCTATAGCACAAGGGATCACATGTGCTTTAGTACATACTGAATGTTACATATATATTCCTATTAATAAAAAATCCACTCAAGAGGCCCTGCAAAAATGAATCATAAAATACAAAATATTCAGAAAACTCAGGCAAACCCTGTACAAGACTGTTGGGAATCCCTAGGCACTTGGAAATGAGTTCTTGAAATAAACTTAATAAGCTTAGGATATACACTTCTTTGTGATTTCTGTCTATATTGCTGCTGTGATATTCAGTTGCAGTACACCCCTACAGCTGATAAAGACATTGCCCTCAGAGGGAGAGTGTAAGGGTTAAGAATCGGGCAGCGGCCTGTGAGGGTTAAGACTTGGGCAGTGGCTGAACTGCCTGGGCAGTGGCAGCACTAATGTGGCCCAGCTGCTACATTAGCTATTAGCACATAAAATCCTTGGTCCAGTACACATACTCCCTAGACACAGTAGAAATGATTCTGGGGAGTTGCATTTTGTGTTCCTTCCATGTAACACTTGAGTGATAACTGTAGTGAATGAATAACCCTGCAAATAATGAATGGCCATGCTTGATTGACTCTTTTGTCTGTATCAAACTTCAGCTGTGCCAATATGAACAAACTTCCCTCTCCACCGATGTTTTCCTTCTGCCTACATCCCTCACAGGCTCCTTAGGTGAATGCAGTGCACAGTGATGAACTCATTAGATAAATTCATTTAACTCTCAATTAAATGTAGTTTTCAATGTTCGGTATGCAGTCAGAATCAATGTTTAACTTCACTGCTAAGGATTAATGAATTTCACCATGCATTGATGGTCTCCTGGTTGTAGGACATTCCTGTTTTTGTTTTTTTTTTTTTTTCAGTGAGAAGAAATGATATTTTTGCAATATCATTAGTCACATTTATGTTAAATTTTTTTCCCATCCAAAAGTTGAATATCAATTTTGGTCTCAAGGCTGGAAATATACACATGTGATTACTCCTTAAATACCAAGTGACATTTAAATTGGTTTATTTCAGAAATTATAACCCCAAACTTCCTTCTCACTTTTCCTGTGGACTGAAAGGTTTCCCAAAAGAAGAGATGGTCAAATGTGCTGTTTAAAATTGTGAAAACCATCTCAAGTCTTTAAAAAGTAGTTATGCCAAAGTTGAAAATCCTTTTCACCCTGTGAAGTTTGAAAACAAACCAAGGTTCCTACATCCATTCACTTTCATGAGGTCAAAATGCATGTACTCTATGTTGTGAAAAATTCTAATGGATGAGGAGAGTGTAAGGTCTGAGCTTGGACAAAATGGAACATGCCAAAGAAGTTCTAAGGAAAGGAAATTGGACCCAAGTTATTAATTTTGGTTTGTTTCAGAATAAATTGTTTATAATATTTCTCATGAGTTAATTCAAATCTTCCCTACCCCTCACTCTAGCCCTAGCAGTGGCAACCAGTTCTGCACATGTTTTTATCAGTACAGGTAGAAATTTACTGCCTGTCCCCTTCTGAGTAGAAAAATAATGATTTTTGTTAAAAAAAAATCTGCAAATTTTCCTGTAAATTAAGGTTCTTTTGTGGTTCAGAAAATCAATTGAAATAGACAAAGATTATTAAAGTAGCTAGAAAACACTTATAACTAAGGTACATCTTGAGTTGCACACTGTAGTAGATTATGCAAAGCACGATTTAGGAATCTCTTACATTGTTGAAACAGTATGAGCGAAGAACTGTGGAAGAATTGAATTGTCTGAAAATGATGCCTAGGTTATGGTCAGGACTGAATAATTAAAGTAAACCTATGACAGAAAAGAGAAAATTGGTTTCATTGGGAACCAAAGTCTGGTGACCCCCAAAAAACATATAAGCTAGTTATTGCTTTCTCTAAAACAAATTTTATATATATATATAAATGGCAGAATATAAAAGTTTATATTTTGAGAGAAAACTCTATAATGATTATTCTATACAATTTATCCTGATATTTGAATAGAATTTTACTTATTTTCACAATCTACTTTCCCTTGTAATATGGACAATGCAATTATATAAGTATCCCAGATTTGTAAATGAAGAAAAAGGAAAGGTAAATAACGTGTTCTAGCTCATAATTTGGTTGGGAAGTTTCAAAACAAGTTCTTCTAATTAATTTTCTTTAATTTCAACTACTTCTCCAGCTTCTCTGATATTGATTGTCAGCCCTTAATGGTGATCCCATGTACTGCATATCTTGTTTTAACAAGACTTCCCTCTTCCTGGGTTCCTTCATTTGAATCAATGGTAACTGTGATACCTCCATATGGCAGGGGGGGTTACCACCAATTCCTACAGCAATGAGGACGTTATTGCCAACTAAAATCTAAAATTCCATACTATAGATATGCTTTCTAGGTTACTTCTGGTATCAAATATCTTAACAGTATTCCCCCCCCCCAAAAAAAATGAATTTAAGCAAAAGCTTATGAACTAAAATTCAATAGGAAAGGAAATGAAAATAAGGCAGGGATGAGTGAAGAAAAAAAGTGTGCATTTACCAACTGGCCTCTGTTGGTGCTAGGATAAATGTTTCCTCCATCATGTTGTCTTGTTTTCTGAGCATCTGTATAGATGTTTCAGAAACCCCATTTAGTAGGAGAAGAGAGAAGAATTTCCACTGGCTCCATTTTCCATAATTCAGAGTTATCTGTACAGGCCTAAAATCCTCTCACATCTATATTCTATATGAAGGGCACTAAACCTCAGTGTCTCATTTGTGCTCACTGAGATGCAATGAAGGCAAAGGCAACTGATCGGGCCTTGGGATTTGCAATGACTGTGGAGCCTGAGTGGTAAGGGGGGAATATATAATTATAAGGATTCTGACATTGTATAACATTGATATCAGAAGCCTAATATAAAGGATATGGTAGTCATATTTGGCCTACAGAAACTTAAGAAATGCTTTGAAAGCCAGGAGTCTCCATAGCTCAGTTGGAGCTATGTTGTCCAGAATCCAAAAAGCAGATCATGCTGAAAAACAGACCGAGAATTGCATGTAAGTGTGGCAGGTTTGTAAAGGAGACTGAATACACAAACTCTAGAGTCTTTTATGTCAACAGAACCCTAGAAAAACAGGGTGCTGAAGCAGTGATATTATAGATTGATTTGAGAATCATGAACACCTAAATTTCTTGAAAGACCTAGATGAACAACATAAGTCCCCTCCTTTTTTCAAGAGAACAGATTCTATTTGTTTGGAGGTGACAAAATTAATTCATCAGAAGCTCTTTCTTTGCAAAATAAAGCTTATTTTATTAAGAATTGATATATTCTCATGATGTCTCATTGCTTTTATATCAATAACAAGGTTGAGGTCTCAGCACAGTCCCAGTGGAGACTCCATACATTGCAAGTATAAAAGTCAAGACATTTCACTAGAGTTTATTATATATTGTTCTATTTTCAGGTATTTTGATTGAAAATCAGTGGATATAAGTAGATGATCAATATACATCTGAATTATTTTGTCTTTCTTAAATTAAGTTGATTTTCTGAAGCATTTGATGCTTCTCTACCTCCTGAATTCAAGTTCATTTCCTCAAATGTCTCATTTGATTAATGTTTCTCAACTTCTAGAATTCCACTCATATGTGTTATTGCCCCCAAAAGCTTTGAAACAACACAAATTATTCTTTTAACATTTTACATTGACAACTGTGTCAGTTTTACAGCTAATTGTATAATTCACTAATTTTTATCAGCACAATATCTGTTTCTCAAAATATCATTGTGTTTTGTAATTTTAATTGTAAATCTATATTTTATAATCGTAATGATGTGTGTGTTTGTGAGTGTGTATACATATGTACTTCTATTTCTACTTCGATAACTATCTATCTATCTATCTATCTATCTATCTATCTATCTATCTATCATCTATCATCTATCTATATAAACTCAAAATAAAATAAACTACTTTATACCAAAAAACTGGTTAAGAAATAAAACACCACCAGTATATTCAAAGTGTCTTGAAAGACACTTCATCAATGTATCACTTCCTTTCCATTCAAAGGTAAATACTTCCTGAATTATGCATTAATAAATCTCATATTTAATTTTACATTGATAGATTCAATGCTTATCCAGAAAAAATATATATTTTCTAATTTTACCTGCTTTTGCCTTGGAATCAATTGTGAATGAATTATTTCCCTCAAAATTATATTTTTGAGTTTCATGTATCTCATGCATATGTTGACTTCTCATTTTCCTTCTGTAGTGTTTCTATGAAGAACATACTATTCATTTATTCATTCTTCTATTACAGTGCAATTGATTTGCCTCTCATTTTCTCTTTATTTTTATTATTATTTTGATAATAAGAACAAGGCTACTATGAACATTATTGAAATTATCTCAGTGGAAATCTATAAGAGCATCTCTTGATGTATGTACATAGTATTTGAATTGAGTCACAGAAAATGCATGCATTAAATTTAATATTTAGTATCTCTACAATGGTAAAATTAACACTCTTACAAACAATATATGAGAGTTTCTATATTCTAATATCCTTGCCACCCCGTGGTCTTTTATAACTTTAAATTTTGCCAGACTGTTGAGTGTTAAACCTGATTACATTGTGATTTTAATATTTATATCCATGATTACTAAACATCTTTTCAGATATTTACAGGTGTTTTGGATTTTCTTTCCTCTAAAATGCCTGTTCTCATCTTTGACCATTTTTTCAAATGATTTGTTTAACTTTTATCTCATTGGAAATGTTTACATATTTTGGACATTAATCTAGAGTTAATCTTAAGTTTTTAAAAACCTGCTTTCAATTTAGTTTTTTTTTCTTCACTATATGATGGAATTTTAATAAACAAAGTTCTTAATTTGAAACATTAAAGTTTTTACAGTTACCTATTTTTTTATTTAAGCACTTTTTCACAATGATAACAGTATAAATGCATTCAGTTATAATATTTTTCAGAGGGATACATTTGCCTTTTAATTTTAAGTACATAATCTATTGGGAAATGAATTTTTATATGCTGTGATATGAGAATAAAATCCTTTTATTTCTTTCCTAAATAGAAGATGAGTTTTTCCAGCATAAACAATTGATTATTATTGGACATTATCCAACTTCTACTCTGCAATTACCTCTCTGTTATATATCACAATCATTCATCAGTATGTTCCTGTGCTATCTTTGTTATACTGGACTAATTTTTCTGTTCCTGTGCTAATAGCACATTTGCTTTACTCATATATTATACATGATGATATTCTTGAGGACAAATATCCCTCTCTTCTCTTTATCTTTCTGTTTTGTCATGGATTAAAGGTCCTTTGATATTCCACATATATTTAGAATATGCTCAATGAGTTCCATGAGAAATACTTCTCAGATAGTAACTGCAACTGCAATGAATCTATAAGCCAATTTTTGAAAATATAACTTCTTTTAATATAAGATCTCCCTCTTAAGAAGAAGGTACAGCAGTCCCTTATTTACTTAAGTCACTATCATGTCTTTTAAAAAGAGTTTATAATTTTGTATATATACTGTGATATTCTCTTCTGAGTACATGTTTACTTCCTATTAAAATTTGTATTTTGCAAAGATTTATTTTCTCTTGACAGCTCATATATAAAAATTATTTTCAAACAAAGGCTTGCTGCCCAATGCAAAAAAGAGTCAATTCTATGTCTCAGGCTTTGAGGAAAGAAAGAGCTTTATTGCAAGTTCAAGCAGCAAGGGTTTAAGAGATAAGGCTCTGGGCTCAAATCTTTCTCCCTGACATGAAGGCTAAGGGATATTTTATTGGGATAGGAGGTGGGTGTTTCTATGAGGAAGGTTGACTTGTTGTGGTTTGATTGATTAGGCACAGATTTGTCCATGTATGGTAAGGCAGGCTCCAGACTGAATTTCTCTTGTTTAAGGATCTCTCACATTGAATTTGTTTATGATGCCTCCTGATTCATGCAAATTTGGTTCTGAGAGGAATGATTTTTTTGTTAGTGTCTCAGAAGTCATCTAAGGATGCCATTCTCAATTTCTGTGCATGCTCAGGTTATATAACATTCAGATGGCCACTTGGAAAACAAACTCAAGAAGAAAAGTTACAGATAGGAAAAATTACTAAAGATACAGATAAGTGAAGGTGCTACTAACTGGCTCTGGGCAGTTTCAAAATAAAAATGGTTTTTGCACTTTAGTCTTATGTAGAGAAATTGTAAATAAGTCTAACTCTGTTACACTGGAGAGCATATATTCCAAAGTAAGGCCCACTGGCTGGGTGCAAAATTCCTAAGCTTGGCTGCTCTGTCTATAGTGTATAGAGGTCTATAGAGACTTAGGAGACTCACTGTTTGAGTTACTGTTTACTGTGGCAGTAAATGAGATCCTGCTGGGACATGCATAAGCATAACCTCCTATGTTTTAACACTTATATTCATCACTTCATAATTCTTATAATATGCCCACAGCTTCTTTTTCTATGTAGATATACAGATTATTTTTGAATTGCTGTATTATAATTTCCTTTGAAATTCTTGGAATTTTAAAACTTTCTTCTTATCATACTATGATGCCAGGCCCTCCAGGACAAAATTAGATAAAAAGGGTGAAAATAGACAAGCTTGACTTGTTCCTAATTTAGTGGAATATTTTTTACTTTCTGAACATTGAAATGTTCACTCAAAGTTTACTTTATTCTTTCTTTCAGATAACCTATTTCAGATGTGAGAATTTTGTTTATAATCATATATGCTAAGAAATTCTATCATATATTACAAATTTTTTTGAGAAAAAAATCATATATTTATTTCTCCATTAGCATGTGGATCTCTAATATAGAAGTATCTATTTTTGAGAAACATATATCAGCCATGAATTGTCAATATTTTGTTTGGATTTACATGTATATTCATGAGTGATATGGGCCATAATTTCTTTCTTGTTTGGTTTTGATATTAAGGTTATATTGTTTTAAAAAGTGAATTAAAAAGTATTCTTCTCTATTTTCTGAAGGAGTTTAGAGGATCTGAATGAACTGTTCCTTCAATATTTAGTAAAACCTGCCATGAAAGTTTGTATATCTGGTGTTTTATATTTTTATAACTGTTTACTTTTATTTTAAATGTTTATAGAATCTTTCAAATTTTCTTTCCATTCCTGAATCACTATTGGTGTGTCATGTTTTTAAATTTTAATTTTTTTATGAATTTGAATAGATTTTATATTAACTGTAGTTGTCTTCTCAAATGTCATTTTATAATATTTTACATGATATACATTGGTCAATATATATTTATGAATTTAAAGTTTTAAATGGTATAAAAAATCATGTGGTATATGAATTTATATTATGTTAAATCCCAATAAAATATAGGGTAAAACTTCATAATCCAACATGTCAATTCAATAAAAAATGTGAACATTAACTTTAAGGTTGATCGATAAGTTTTATAAATAGTCTTATATTAGTTTAGTTTCCCTTCAAACTTAAAGGAAAGAATGGTTTTCACATAACTTGGTGGTGGGGAATTGTGTATAAGAAATTGTGAATACATAGTAAAATTCTTCAGGTGTTTATATTTTGATTGCATGTTTTCTAATTCTTCATTCATTTTTATATTATTACTCTTTTATTTGTAAGCTACCAATTCTTTAGTTTCTTATCTTGGATGCTTAGTCATTAATTTTGAACCTCTGATATTCAATTGTAGCCATTTAATCTTATAAATATTTCTCCAATAATGCATTCATTTAGTAATTACTCAACTCATATTATTTTATAGGAATTTCATTTAAATTTAATTCATGTATAGAAAACTACACAATCATAAGTTGCACTGCATGAATTTTTATATGATCATGCCCATATCACCACCACATAATTATGAAATATAACATTTGCAGCAACAAAAACCATTCTTTCCTCTACTCACTAAAAGTAACCTCTATTCTGGCATCTAATAACATAGTTTAGATTTATCTGATTTAAACTTCATATATGCATAATCATATAAAATTTCATTGTAGGAATTTTATTGCATGTAGATAAGATCATCTATTTATTGATTCTATGTTTGTGTTATTAAAAATTTGTGGCTATTCAATGTTCTCTGCTGTCCATAACTTTTGGTGTTATATAAACATTTCTGCAGAGTGTATCTAGGATTGGATTTCTAGGATATGGAAACATGGTATGGTCAATTTCCATCAATTATTTTCCTAAGAATGTTGTTTATTGTATTGATTTACTTCAACCAGTAATTCATGAGTTTTCTAATTATCCCAAATTCTTGCAAACACGTTATATTTAATCTATCCATCTCTTGGCTGATGTTTGAAAATGACCCATTGAAAAGACAGCACTGACTATCAGCCTCATCTATGCATATATTGTTCTTCCCTGGTCTCTTGGCTACTCCAGCCTTACTTTGGTGGTTCTCTGAATATTTAAACAGTCAATGTACTCCCACTATGACAAAAGAATTTTCTGGATGACCTTCTCAGAAGGTTTGGTCAGATGTAAGGTGTAATGAAACATTCCATGAATGTGGCATGTCTTATTCACCTTCTTGTTACATATTTAACATTGAGTCTGATCAAGTAATATTTCTTAGTAAAAATAAATGTGGCAGTGCATCCAACTCCAAGGAATTCACTTGTCTTTTCATGTACACATTACACTGTTGTAGCTGGTATGACAGAATGGTAAAATATCTTGTTGAACATTAAAGTACCTATTCAGAGAAATCATTGTGAAATTCTGGGGATTTTTCTCTAAGAATGTACTGATTGTTGTTTCTTCCATAGAAAGAATCATATCAAGGGATATTAATAATATAAAGGGTACCAATGGAGGTAAGTGCAAGTAGCTCCTTTTACTTTTGCACTAAATCCCTCTTAGATAATTTTTTTTCTACTCCCACCATTTCCAGCTCGACAACTTTCTAGGTCTAAGTTCCAACAAGTTATGCTTTCAGCAGGGAACACAGCAGTGATTTTATTGCAATAGTAAGTGAAAATATCACCTGAAAATTTTTGGCTTCTCACACCCTTTTAAACCAAGAGACAATTAAGGGGCTGAATTGACTGATTCTGATGAGCAGAGGAAATTTGTTGGAAACATCACAATGAGTAGAGAGTTGAACAATATACTTTATCCATGGAATTCTCTAAGGCAACTCTTAAAATTATTAAGGCAAATGCAAAGATGATAGTGAAAAAATAAAGAAACAAATATGTAAACTATAAAGATTAACTAAAATCTCATGATGAATTGCAGCAACAAGGACTGTTGTAACAGTTCATACATTTCTTTGCTTGTTAGATTTACATATATATATATGTGCATAAAGTGTGCACTCACATACATACTTATATAGATGTATATTAACTAAAAAGTTTTCTATAGTTATTACTTCACATAATACATTTTATTAGTTAATTTTGCAATTCAAACTTTATGTTACAGATTCATCAAATGAGATTTTACTGAACAATAAAGAGAAACATTTTTGCTTAACAGTATTCACATAGTTCTACAAAGACAATGTTATTTTGTATTTGATACATAACATTGAAAAGTGATTATATCTTTGGAGATTCATCTTCTCCAATGGAAGAAGAAAGATATTATGGTTTTATTATGTGGTTTCAATAAATATAGAAAAATGTTGATGAATTCTGAGTAGCTGAAGGGGTTAAAATTTCTATTATTTTGGACTCAACTAAAAAATTCACACATCTAGTCCCTGTTCTGTGTTACAAGGACTGGGAGTCTAAAAACTGAAATTTTCCTTTACCAGATGGCTTCTTATTAGTTTTATCTAATAAATGTGAAAGACAAGGGAGAAAAAACATCCTGATACTCTCAAAATAAACTCTTAACATAAGATGAGGATGACTTAAGTCAAGTGAGTGAGGAGTGTTGAGTAACAATGAACATGAGGAAATAAATAAAAATTAATGAAACACCAAGAAGACTGGATAAATGCTAAAGATTACAACTTTTATATCCTCCAATATCAATTTTAGAGCTCAGTGTTAAATAGACATGTATTTCACGAAGCTAATTCCCTTCCAAAATAATGGTAGCACAATTTCCAAAAAGCATTCTTCTTCTGAAATTTCTAAGAGTATAAATCAGAGAATTGAACATATGGGCAATATGGATGTAGAAAATAGCATTTTGTATAGAAAAGTTATGGTAGGTATACTATAAATGATGAAAATAGGCACAAAGAAAATAAATCAACAGTTAAAAAAGAACAAAGAGTTACAAGTGGAACAAGCTTTTCTGTAGCATTTCTGCAGGTTAGGTCCTGATGGTGTATATTATCAGAAAATAAGATATAATCAAAACCACAAAAGACACCAAAGCAATTAGACCTGAATTAATTTTTATTTTTTATTTTTTTTATTTTTAAAGAAACTTGAGATTACCTAAATGTTATATCAAAACTATAGGGAATTCCGATATACCACACTCCATCCACCTTACACTCTTTCCCACATCAACATCTTTCATTAATGTGGTACATCTGTTACTATTGAACACATTTTGAAGCAGTGCTACTAACCATGGACTATAGTTTACATTATAGTTTACATTTTGCACTGCACAGTTTTATAGGCTGACAAAATATATAATAGCTTGTATCTATCATTGCAATGTCATGCAAGACAATTCCTATGCCCACAAAATGCTCCATGTTACACTAATTCTTCCTTCTCCTTCCCCTCAGAACCTGTCATGGCCACTATCTGTATATCAATGATACAAGTGTTCCATTCCTAGAACAATAATAAGTCTATTTTAGGCCATAGTTGCATTCCTCCCTTATATTTTTTCATTCTTTTATCTTGAGGATTTTGGGAAGGTGATGAAAACTGTGTTTCTGATTGAAAAATTGCTTACATCTCATGGCCAGATGGAGGCAACTGTATTTATTGCTGTTTCAGATACACTTTGATTTTAGGGATGAGTTTGGATATCATCATTTTTATGTTAGTTGTCCTGGGCAAGTTCAATGAACTGTAGATTAGGTGTTACAACTATGCTGAGATTCAGGGTTCAACAGGCATATGAACAGACTGAAGATTTAAATCTCAGAGACATATATTTAATGATTATATTGTTAACCTATAATTATTTGAATTTAATTATAGGTTCAAATAAATGGGGCAGAAGATCCATGTGTAGGGAAATTATAAATGAGTCTAATTCTGCTACATTAGAGAACATATAAGGTAAGGATCACTGACAGAGTGCCAAATTCCTGAGTTTTTCTTCCATGCCTATATTGTCTAGATGTCTCTAGAGACCTCAGGAGCCCTGCTGTTTGTGGCAGTCAATGAGATCCTGCTGAGACATGTATAAATGTAACTTGTGGAATAAACTCCCAATTCACTTTGAAGCTTTTAGCCATAAAAAAAAAAATTGTATTTAATATTTACTCCTTTTGGTCAAGGGTTTTCTTCCAGATTCATCACTAATTGGTGATTGGTAATAATCTCTCAATGCCAGGGAGGCTCATCAACAGGAGTCATGTCCTGTGCTGAGAAGATATTAGTGCATTTATAAGCTTACATTGGCTTAGATAGATGCCACATTTGAGAAAGGAGGTTTTCAGGAAGTAACTCTTAGGCAATATATAATATTAGGTTAAGTTTCAATTTCACTAGAAAAGGTTCATAAATACAACCATCAATATGAAGGATCTGGACTAATGGTCTCTTCTTCATCAGGCACTGCCCAGGTTCTCAGAGGATTCTTGCTTCTCTATTAGAGAATGTAACATTACATCCCAGCACAGGAATTCAATATTGCTTTGGTTGCTTGGGACTCCACCCATTGAGATAATGCCCCATGATCACTTGAACATATTTGTATGTCATAGAGGCATGCCCCATGGGTATCCCTCCCAACACATCCCCCTTCACAAATGCCCTGCACTAATGATTCTCCCTTCAAATGTAAAATGCTATTAGTGGGGGAGAGTCAGAGAGTGGGAAGTGTTTGGATATATGGGAAATCCCTATATTTTTATATGACTTTTCTGTAAAATAAAGCTTCTTTTAAGATAAAGTGAAAAAAATAATACTCTGGGGGAACCTATGGAGGAAATTGTCACTGCATATAAAATATAACAGATCTTACAGTGATCAAAGACACAATGAAATATTATTCTATTATTTTATTTTTATTTTATATTTTAATTATTTTTAATAATTATTATTTTATTTTACTATTATTTTTAATTGTTTTTTTTTACTTGGTTTTGGGAGAGGTTTTGGATTACAGAGGCATCACAACTCTTGCACTGTACATTTTAATATGTTTTGACAAAATTTAAAGTGGCCTGTATCCATCCTTGCAAGAACATACAGAACAATTCCAATGTCTTAAAAATGCCTTATATTCCATCTATTGTGTTCTTCTGTCACACTTCCCTCAGAACCTATAGTAACTACTAAGTTCCAATTTTTAAAAAATAAGGTTCATAGTTACATGCAATAATACACAGGGCTTAACAGATTGGCCTGTTTTCTTTTATCAAGCATGGCCTATGTTTTCAAGTGATTCTTGCCCCTCTAATTGAGAACACAGTAGGACATTCCATGATGAGAGTTTAATATTTTCTTGTTTACTGTGTAGATCTCCACCCACTGAGATCACACACTAAGGCAATATGAACACGTTCATATTCAATATAATCATACCCAGGTGTACCCTATCCCACATATCTCCTCACCCCTGACATCCTGCACCAATAACTCTCTCTTGCCATATTTGCCAAAAGAACATTCCCACCATTGTAGTTTTAACTACAGACCTATAAATCCTCAGAGTTCACCTGCTCCTTCCTCCAGTCCTACCCACAATTCTGTGGACAGTCCAAAACAACCCTCCCACCCTACTTTTCCTCACATTCCAGCACCATCAAAACCAATCATGTCACTGCATCACTATCACCCACATCCACTGTCCAATCACTCCCCTTCTACTTAATCATAGATTTTGCCCATATTGAACATTAGCTCACCACCCTCTACTCCCTTTCTGTCTCCTGATAACATATTTTCCAGACTCTCGGTCTGTGATTCTACTCAATTTTCTTAAGTCATGTCAAAGGGGTCATATAATATTTGTGCTTCAATGACTGACTTATTTCACTCAACATATAAAAGAGACCAATTCTTTATGTACCAGTGCAGGCCAATTTCAGCAATGGATACACATCATAGAAGTAGTGGACTATCTCTTGGGACCAGAGTATCATATGAAGAGTGAGAGGGAATCAGATGTGGCTCAAGTGATCGGGCTCCCATCTATCATATAGTAGGTCCAGGGTTTGATTCACAGGGCCTCCTGGTTGAAGGCAATCGGACCCACATGCTAAGCTGGCCTGAGTGGACAGTTGGCCCACATGGAGTGCTGGCCCATGCTGAATGCTGACCCCAAGCAGGAGTGTTGGCCCATATAAGAGTGCTGGTCCATAGAGGAGTGCTGGCCCATGTGGAGAGCTGGTGCAGCAAGTTGATGCAACAAAAAGAGACACAGAGAAGAGACAATAAGAAGTGCAGCAGACCAGGAGGCTGAAGTGGCACAAGAGATTGAATGATGCTCACCCACTCTGGAAGGTCCCAGACTGATTCCAGGTGCTGCCTAATGAGAAGACAAGTAAATAAGAATACACAGTGAGCAGACAGTGAGTGCAAAACAATGAGGAGATGGGGAATAGATAGATATATAGGTAGGTAGGTAGATAGATAGATAGATAGATAGATAGATAGATAGATAGATAGATAAATAGACAGATAGATAGACAGATATAGATAGATATAGATAGATAGCTAGATCTAAGACAAAAGAAGATGGTGAGAAGTAACTGACTGGCAGAGTGTACCAATCACTCAATAAAACAAACTTTGATGATAACATTCTTCTACTGGCTGAAGGGATTGATCTTCATTGTCATGGGAAAATTTGACTGCTACTCCACAACAAAAGTAAGGGAAAATATGCCTGCATTATAGGAGATCCCTTAGTTCATCTCTTAGTACTACCATGACATATGATTAAAGTCAGTAGAAAGCTACAACACCATAGTTCAGATAGGACTAATATAGTCTGAACACTTCAGGAATGAATGTTTAGTTCATTACATAAAAGAAATAACTATGACCAGATGAAGTTATTGCTTAGGGTAAAGTTTATATGGAAAAGGTAGTCAAAGAAGGTAGTTGTAATTCCCAAATTTGGTCACATGACCAGTTGTGGAAATAAAGTTTTATGTTATGAATATGTCTTCCTTATTTTGTAATTAATATGTTTATCTCAGATATCTTTATCCTTTAACCCCTCTTATCCCCTAATCATACAATGAAATTTGGATTAATTAGATGTTATAGTATTTAAGTTAAAGGATATCAAGTATTAGAATGGCTATCACCCCAAAACTTAAATCCTCTTCTAAGAAAAAGGATTAATGAGTTTTTCATTGTAGGCATTGCAATAGTTACATAGAAATATGGCTATGTTATTGTATTTTATGGAGATTAACTATGTGTATTAGTCAGCCAAAGGGGTGCTAATATGAAATACCAAAAATGGGTTGGTCTTTATAAAGAGTATTTATTTGGGGTAGAAGTCCACAGATACCAGGCCATAAAGCATTAAGTTTCTTCTCTCACCACAGTCCATTGCCATGTGTTAGAGCAAGACAGCTGCTGGCATTTGCCAGGGTTCAGGCTTCTGGGGTTCCTCTCTTCACGGGGCTGCATTTCTCTCCGGGCTTAGCTCCTGTTTCCTCCACGAGGTCAGCTGCAGACAATCAGGTGAACGGCTTGCTTCTCTTCCCCTGGGGCCTTCTTTCCAACATCAAAACTGCTTCGCAAAAGACTACTTCAACTGTCCTTTGCCTTGCCTTTAATATTCAATTCACCACCCACCAAGGGGTGGGGCTCAACACCCTAATCCTAACCTAATCATGCCCAGATTAACAGATCAGTTTACAAGCATGATCCAATTATATTTTTGGAATTCATAATTACATCAAATTCCCCAACGGTTACACTATGGTTTAATGAAAAGGATGTGTATGCAAAGGTGTCAAGGAATGTGTCAACTTGGCCAGGTTAAGG
Source organism: Tolypeutes matacus (assembly GCA_026826555.1). NCBI lineage: Eukaryota > Metazoa > Chordata > Mammalia > Cingulata > Chlamyphoridae > Tolypeutes > Tolypeutes matacus. The sequence goes on along the minus strand of JAKSZT010034994.1, from coordinate 436,222 downwards.
TGTCCAATTATTTGATCCAGCAAACACTGTTGTCATTGTTACTTTGAAGGTATTTCTTAAAAGCATGTGACCCTATATTCAGTTGCCTGCAATGGAGACTGATTGCATCTATAATAAAAAAAGAGATTGCCTCAGCAATGAGGGAAGCTTTTCATCCAATCAGTTGGATGCCTTAAAAAGCATTAACTGAGGATTTCAGATGCCAGAAAGAATTTCTTACTCCAATTAATTGAGCCAGCAACTCTTCTGGAATTGAACTTCATCTTCATAAGTTTCCAATTTGCAACCTGCCTATGGAATTTAGACCTGTCAAACCCCAAGTTTTTGTGAATCAATGCCTTGCTGTGTTTTGGGAACTCTTTTCAGTTCAATTTTTCTCTTTTAGAATGGGAATGTTTATTCTTTGCCTCTCAACCCTTATATATTTGAAGCAGATAACTTGTTTTCTAGGCATCACCGGTCCGTAGAAGACAATTATGCCCTAGGACATACCACCACACACATAACTGACTTTGAAGTGTCTTTGTATTTAGCTGTTACTGAATGAATTTGAGGCTTTGGGGATGTTGTATTAGTCAGCCAAAGGGACGCTAATGTAAAATACCAAAAATGGGTTGGTCTTTATAAAGGTTATTTATTTGGGGTAGAAGTCCACAGATACCAGGCCATAAAGCATTAAGTTTCTTCTCTCACAACAGTCCATTGCCACGTGTTAGAGCAAGACAGTTGCCGGCATCTACCAGGGTTCAGGCTTCTGGGGTTCCTCTCTTCCTGGGGCTGCATTTCTCCCGGGCTTAGCTCCTGTTTCCTCCACAAGGTCAGCTGTAGACAGTCAGGCAAACGGCTTGCTTCTCTTCTCCTGGAGCCTTCTTTCCAACATCAAAACTGCTTCTCAAAAGACTGCTTAAACTGTCCTTTGCCTTGCCTTTTATATTCAATTCCCCACCCACCAAGGGGTGGGGCTCTATGCCCTAATCCTAACCTAATCATGCCTAGATTAACAGATCAGTTTACAAGCATGATTCAATTATATTTTTGGAATTCATAATTACATCAAACTGCCACAGATGTTGTGATGGAATGAATATGATTTGCATGTAGAAATAACATGTCTGTTTGTGGGTCCAGGGGGCAGAATGTGAGGGTTTGGAGATATGTACCTGAGGAACACATGTTCTTAAGCTTAATCTATTCCAATGGTTATGGACTGATTGTAAGTAGGACCTTTTGATGAGATTACTTCAGTTAAGATGTGGCAAAACTCAATCAGGATAGACCTTGATCCTATTACTGGAGTCCCTTATAAACAGAGTGACATACAGACAAATGGAGAGAAGGCCACAGAGGGTGCAGCCTGAACCTCAAATCAACAGAATTTGGAATACAATGGAGAGGCCATGAGACTCCGTGATTTACAATGCCATGTAACAAAAAGTCAAGGACCAAGAATCACCAGCAGCCAGCCCCAGAACACTGCAGTCTTTTGGGAGAAAGTAACAACCTGATGATGCCTTGATTTTGAATTCTCCTAGCCTCAAATCTATGAGCTATTAAATTTCCATTGAGTAGTCAAGAAAACTAAAGAATTGCTAAGCCCATTTACAACCTCCATTCTTAACACCATTTCCACTTTCTTCATGACCCTATTAAACAATGACAGAAGTTCCTTTAAAAAGAGGTTGTCTGGAGAAGAACAAAAATGGTGTCAGGGTAGCTCATTCAGGGCATGGCTCTTTTGCAAAATAGAAGAGAAGGCATAAAAGTAGTCGGAGTGAGCCAATTTAGGAAGCCCTGCAAGGCATGAAAGTGGCATGCATGATCCAGGAGGGGCTGGGGATGCAGAGATAGAGAAACCAAAGAGGAAACCTTGAGTTTATACCCCTGTTCTGGGAACACTGCCCATATTAAGTGAACAGCCACAGTAAAACCTGTTGTTGAGATGTCAAAGGAAAGGGGAATGGACAGATTCCTCCCTGGTGGAAGGGTGACTGGTTTTTCTTCAGTGAATGTAACTCCCAAAACACATTAGCTGAGAGATGTAGTGGTAATTGAAGGATTCATCTCTGTAGAAGTGCTTGCCATGGAGTATCATCTGTTAGTCAACCAAAAACATGAAGGAAGACAGACTGGTCTTTCCCAAATCTTTCCCATCAAAGTAGACCTGGTTGGGCCCCATTAGTGCCCCACTGCCACAATTTTGACCACTAAAACAGGGCAATATTAAAGTCTTAGAAAAAAATTAAACTAAAAATTGAAGAAGAGCTGTGAAATAAAACCAATAGGCAGGAGAAAGAAGTTAACCAACTGAGTAAAATCATCAACAAAAGCAGGTGCTGAGGTATCAAGAAAAGATGACAACCCATACTAAGGTTCAGGAAGATATGACTCAGTCATAGGAACAAACCAAGAATCCACATGAAACTCAGGATTTAAGACAACTGATAAATGATATTCACACAAACATTCCTAATCAATTAAAGGAGTAGAAGGAAAATATGACTAAAGAAATAAAGGATATTAAGGTAACACTATGTGAGCATAAAGAACATTTTGAAAGCCTTCTAAAAAGTGACAGTGCTTATGGGAACAAAAGACAATGGGTGAGATTAAAAATACATTAGAGGCATATATGAGCTGATATGAAGTGTTAGAATTATGAATTATTTTAAACTAAGACTTCACATTTGAAATTGAAAAGATAGAAGAGACAGAGAAAGGAATGCAAAAAATTGAGCAGGTTCTCAGGGAATGGAATGACAACATGAAGCACAAAACATATGAGTTACATATGTGCCAGAAGAGAATGGAAAATAATTAATATTTGAGGAATTACTGCATTAAAATTTTCCAACACTTATGAAAGACATGAATATCAATATTCAAGAAGGACACCATGCCTCAAACAGAATATACACTAAAAACCCTACTCCTAAAAATTTACTATTCAGATTGTCAAAGGCCAAAGTTTAAGTGAGGATTTTAAGAGCATCAAGAGATGAGCAATGCATTACTTACAAGGGAGACTTAATAATGCTAAGTGTTAATCCTCTTCATAAATCATGCAGGCAAGAAGGCAGTGGTATAATATTTTAAGGTACTGAAAAAAAAATAGCTGCCAGCCAAAAATGCTTTAGCTGGGCAAACTATCCTTCAGAAATGAAGGCGATTTTAAAGACTTTACAGACAAAAACTGTGAGATTATGTTACTAAAAGAATGAATCTACAAGAGATATTAAAGAGTGTGTTACAGCCTGATAAGAAAAGACAAAGGAGAAAGCCATGGAAAAGAGTGTAAAAATGAAGACATAAGTAAGAGGAAATGAAAGGGTTAAAAGACAGACAATACTAAGAATGATACAGAAAACCAAGGGATAAAAGGGATAAAGTAAGTAATGCCCTTATAGTAGTGACACTGAATGTTAAAGTAGTGAATTTTCAAATTAATATACCTAGAATCATAGAATGGATATAAAAACATGAGCCATTTATTTGTTGTCTAAAAGAGACTCATCTTAGATGCAAGGACACAATTAAGCTGAAAATGAAAGGTTGGATAATGATATTCCATGCTAATATCCATTTTAAAAAGAGTGGGTTTAGCAATACCTATATCAGATAAAATAAATTTTAAATACAAAATTGTTAAAAGAGATGAAGTAGTTTACTATATATTTTAAAAAGGAAAACTCACCAAGAATAAATAGCAATAATAAACATATAAGCACATAATATAAATGCCCCAAAATACATGAGACATATACTGGAAAAACTAAAGGGAGAAACAAACATCTGTACAATAATACTTGGAGTCTTCAACACTCCACACTAAACATTGAATAGAAGATCTGGACAAAGGACAACTAAGGAAAATGGAAGCTTGAAAAACATGATCAATGAACTGGATATAAAAGACATCCCAGGGAATGGAGAGGGCCTACATCTGCAGGCAGGATCATCCCACCCACCATATCCATGGGATATAAGCCCTCTCTCACTTGGAGTTGGAGTGGACATCACCATCCCAGTCGCCTCTGGATTGGGGGAAGAACTATGGACTAGAGTGGACTTGATGGTATTCTCTTGCTCACATATGGTGATTCTTGCAATGCAAGAAATTATAACAATGAGGTGGAGCCAGTGGCCACTTGACAGTTTTTGGGTAGGGAGGGGATGAGCAGTTGAAATACAGGGGCTTCTTTGGGAGTTGGAGGTTGTCTTGAGTACTGTTGTGGCAATGGATTCAGGCCATTTTAAATCAGCACACACCACTCATAACTGAGTGGGAGAGAGTGTGGTCTACAGTGTGAACTGCGGTCTATGGTTGGTGGCAAGGCTCCAGGATATGTAAGTTCATTGAGGTTGGTGGGCCACACTGTGGGAGATGTTTGTGTTGGATGTGGTGGGAGGTGTGGGAGGTGGGCAACATGGGAATCCCAGTAGGTTCCGTGTAATATTTTAGGTAATCTAAACACCTCTTAAAATATATGTATATATATATATATATATATATAAATAACATTTTTGTAAGCAAATACACATATATGCATATATATTTACATATCATCTTGCAAATGTTTGTATGTATTGTGAGAATTTTGATTTTTACCCATAATAAAAAAATAAAAAAAATAAAATAAAATAAAAGACATAAACAGAGCATTACAACCCAAAACAGCAGGATATACATTCTTCTCAAGTGCTTATGAATCTTTCTCCAGGATAGATAATATATTGGCACATAAGTCAGATATCACTTAATTTATGAACATTGAAATTATATAAAACACTCTCTGAACATGATGGAATTAAGTTAGAAATTAATAACAGGAGGAAAAAGTGATAACTCACAATTATATGGAGATTAAACAACACACTCTTGCATATTAAGTGGATTAAAGAACATGTTAAAAGAAAAATCAGTAAATACCATAAGACTAATGAAAATGAGAATACAACATACCAAAACTTATAGAATACAACAAATCAGTGCTGAGAGGGAAATTTATAACCCTTTTCTTCAAAAAGAAGTAAGAGCTAAAATCAAAGACCTAACTGAACACCTGGAGGAATTAGGAAAAAAATCAGGAAACCATTCATAAACCAAGCAGAAAGTAAGAAATAGAGCAAAAAGAAATGAAGAAAAAAACAACAGAAAAAAAAAAACAACAGAATTAAAAGTTGTTTTTTGTGAAGATAACAGAATTGATAAACCCTTAGCTAGATTAACAAAGAAAAAAAGAGAGAATATGCAAATAATTAAAATTAAAATAGGAGAAGGGTGACATTACCTTTGATCAAGCAGAAATAAAGACCATATGAGGATACTATGAACAACTGTATGCCAAGTAACTAGATAACATTGATGAAATTGACAAATTTCTGGAAATGCATAAACAATTTCTAGAAGAAATAGAAGACCTTAACAAACCAATAACAAGTAAAGAGATTGAAATGGTCATCAAAAACTTCCCCAAAATGAGAATTCCAGGACCAGATGACTTCACAGGTGAATTATACTAATCATTTAAAGATCTAATAGCAGTGTTTCTCAAACTCCACCAAAAATTGAACAGGAAGGACTGCTAACAAACTCATTTTATGAAGCTCTAACATCACTGCAATACCAAAGTCCAATAAAAATGTTACAAAGAAAGAAAATTACTAATCCTTCTTTCATAAATTTTACATGTTTTGTTTATTCCTTATGTGAAATGTTTTTTTATACCTTTTGCACATTTTTCTAAAGGATTGTATATCTTTTGGCTTTATACACTATGTTAGAGTTGATTATAAATTTTGGATGCTAGTCCTTTGTAAGTCATAAGGTTTATAAATAACTTCTTCCAATTTAGAGATTTTTTTTCTCTTCTATTTATAGTAGATTTTTAATAAGAAAAGTCTTAAATTTACTATAGTAAAAATTTCCATATTTTTTCGTTTTGTTATTTTTTAATTTATTGAAGGATGCCTTTACAATATTAACTGGATAAATGTATTAAATCATAATCTTTCAAAAATGATTTTTTTCAAATGTATAATCCACGAGTAAATAAATTTGTTTATGCTTTGAGGAGGAGATATAATTTGTTTTTTCTTTCCTACATGATAAAATGACTTGTTGCAGCATCAATAATAGAACAGTCATTGTTCTACTACTATCATTAATTTCATTTTCATATATCAGTTTTCATGCATGAGTTTGTTCCCAAGCTATTTATTATACTATATTACTTTTTTCTACTGATATGTTAATATCACACTGTTTTTATTCTTGTAGGAATAAAAGGGCTAGTTCCCCTTCCTTCTTTCTCTCTTTCAGAATTGCCATGTCTTTAATGCCTACTGATATTCCAGATACATGTAGACTATTCTCAATGAGTTCCATGAGAAATAATACAGGACAGTAATTGAAATTGCACTGAATCTATAAAACAATTTGGGAGCAAATGATGTCTATATAAAATTATTTAAAAATAAGATACATCTCCTCATTTCCTTACATATTATATATCTTTCCAAAAATGTATAATTTTGTATATAATACATGATATTTCCTTTGGGTATTTTATATGTTTGTTTTATTTTTAAATTGTATTTTTTTCCAAGATTTATTCTCTGGTGACTGCTAATACATACAAATGAAATTGATTTTGGGTAGTCATATTATTTCTTAAAACTGCAAATAATACTTTTATAATTATTATAATATACTTGTGCCTTCTATTTATGTGTTGACATTCATGTTAACAGGGAATAACAGTTTTATTTTGTATTTTCAATTCTTGGACATTATATCAATCAGTTTATCATAATATACTGTGTAGCCTAGCATCACCAATGATGGTGAATGAAATGATGATAATAGTCATCCTTGACTTGTTCTGATCTTTCATGGAATATTTCTACTTCTCAACATTGAACATGATATACATTCTAAGTTTTCTTTTTCTTTTATTTCACATATATGTATTTGTTGTAAAAAATATTCTTGCACTCTTTCTCTGCTACAAATTTCCATCACAGTTTTTAAATTATTTTTGTAATGATAACAGATTTATTCCTTTGCTATTTATATCACCAATGGAGAAACATATATTATTGGAAAATATATATTAGTCATCAAGTGTTAAGAGACTATCATATGTTCCTGAAATAATTTTGCTAGTATTGCTCTTATTTTCACATCTATATTCATTACTAACATTGTACCATAATCCACTATCTCATTTTGCTTCATTGTTAAAGTCATACTACTTTTCTAAAATGAACTGAAGTGTTTATCCTTTGAATATATTTTCTGAAGTAAATTTAATATGGTTCAAATGATCTCTTCCTTTGATGTTTATTAAAAGTATCATTAAAACTTTATGGAACAGGTGTTTTAAATTTTTAAAAAATAATGTTATTTTAAGTGGTAGTGATGGATAGGCTAATGTGTCAACTCGGCCAGGTAATTGTGTCCAGGTGTTTGGTCCTTCAAGCACTTGGTTAATTGCAATAAAAGAACATTTATGGACTTTTGGTCACCAGTGAATTTACTGCGTGGATGGCTGATTATATCTGCATCAATCAGGGATTTGCCATTAGCAATGGGTGATGCTTTTATCCAATCAGTTGAATACCTTAAAAGGGGAAGTGATTTCAACAGTCAGAGAAAATTTCCCAGCTCACCTTTGGACAGCCAACTTCTCACAGAAACTCATCAAGGACCTTTCATTGGACTTTCATTGGAGCCCCTGGTTTGCAGCCTGCCTGCAGAACCTGGACTTGTGCATCCCCATGGTCATGTGATAGACTCTTATAAAATCTCATATTATTGATAGATATCTCCTGTTGATTCTGTTTCCTGAGAGAACCCTGTCAAATACAGTTTGGTACCAGGAATGGTTCTTGAGGAACAGAGTCTTAAACACGGGATGTCTGAGGTGATTCTGGGACTTTTGTAATTGGCTTTCTACTCTAATTGGACTTAAGGTTATTTATGACTCTTTTCCAATAATGAAGAGGTAGCTAACAGTCCATGAAGAGCTGTAAATAGAGATACGCAAAATAGCATCACTGGATTCCCCTACTTCCACACTTATAAGAAGCAATAATCTGGGTAAGAGTGTTTTCAACACCTTAACAGAATTTTGTGGAGTCAAAAGGTATAACGATATTGGCTGGTTCATTCTAGATGCTCTGGATAGAGTTACAAAAGAAAGAGATGAGCTAAGGGCTTCAAATTTGAAACTTAAATGCTGCATGAATGATGTGAAAGTTGCTATGTGTGTCCTGAAAGAAAATCTTATCTCCTGTAGTCACAGACTTGAGATATCTGAGAATCAAACCTAAACTCTCATTGTATGAATAGCAGAATTACAGAGGGAACTAAAATCTCAGCCCCACAGGGTTTCTGCAATTAAAGTGAAGGCATTGATTGGAAATGAATGGAACCCCGAGGATTGGAATGGAGACATATGGGATGATGATAATATTGGTGGGAACATTGGAACCCTAAATTTTGCTGAGACTTTACCACATAAACCTGTAATGGCTTGCCCTGTGGAGACCACACATTGCCAAGGTTGTATCATCCAGACTCCAGCCTGCCCCAGGGAGTCCAGACCTCCTTCCAGCCCTGAGGTGAGTACCAGACAAATTTAAGGTTGCACTGCCTAGCCTCTGCCCTGCCCCAGGAAGTCTGGACATACTCCCAGCCCTGAGGCAGGTACCAAAGAAACTCCAGCATGCACTGCCCAGCATCCAGCCAGACCCAGAGAGACTGGACCTCCTCCCAGGCATGAGGCAGATAACAGCCAAACTCCAGAATGCACTGCCCAACCTCCAGTCTGGCCTAAGGAATCTGCCTTCCAACCCCTGCCTGAAGAGATTAATCCTGTCTCACAGAAGAAAATGTGAAGGAATACCCTGAGGTCAGTAGTTTGCAAGACATTTCTTAATCCTTCTCCTTACCCACCCCCACAACCCCTCTTGTCTTTGAGACCTATTACTAGACTAAATTGACAACAAGCCCCTAAAGGTGAAATACAAAGTGTGACCCATGAGGAAGTATGCTAAACTCTGAAAGAACTGCATGAGTTTTCCAACTTATATAGAAAAAAATCAGGGAAATATGTGTGGGAATGGATACTAAGTGTGTGGGATAATTGTGGAAGGAATATAAAGTTGGATCAGGCTAAATTTATTGATATGGGCCCACTAAGCAGAAATTCTGGATTCAACACTGTAGCTCAAGGAGTTAAAAATGTCTCTATTGGTTTTTTGGGTGGCTGACTGAAACATAGACCAAAAGATGGCCTAACATGTCTGGGGTTGAGATGTCCTATTTGCCCTGGTATACAGTAGACTAAGGGATTCAAAGGCTTAGAGAGATTGGAATACTAGAATGGATTTACTATTTGAGATCTGCCCACCCACCCCAGGAATGTCCAAAGGACACAACTTTAACCAGGACTGTGATGAATAAATTTATAAGACTAACCCCATCTTCTCTGAAGAGCTCTGTGGTTAACTTCTCTGTAGACCAGATTTACTGTAAGGAGGGCTGTAAAGGAATTAGAATCCTTAAACATTATGAGGATGTTCGGAACTCTGTCTGGTAAAAATCAAGTCTGGGCAGTTAATCACCAAAGGCAAGGTGGGCATGGCTACCACAATGAAAGGCAGATGTGGTATCATTGCTTGAGCAAATGAGCACTTCCCCTGGTGCCTGGTATACAGCTGTTGATCTGGCAAATGCTTTTTTCTCAATTGCCATTAGTAAGGACCACCAGAAACAGTTTGCTTTCAGTGGACAATGCCAGCAGTATTCCTTCACTGTCCTGCTGCAGGGGTATATCAACTCTCCAGCTATGTCATAATATTGTCTGCAGGGACCTTGATTGTCTCTCACTCCCACGAAACATCACACTGGTCCATTATATTGATGATATCATGTTGATAGGACCTAGTGAGCAAGAAGTAGCAAAGACTCTAAACTTATTGGTAATGCATTTGTGTAAGAGAGGATAGGAGATAAATCCAACAAAAATACAGTGATATTCCACCTCAGTGAAATTTCTGGGTGTCCAGTGGTGTGGAGAATGTTGTGATATCCATTCTAAAGTAAAGGATAAGCTATTGTATCTGGCCCCTCCTATGACCAAAAGAGTCACAATACTTAGTTGGCCTCTTCAGAATTTTGAGACAACACATTCCTCATTTGGGTGTGTTACTCCAGCCCATTTACCAAGTGACCAGAAAAGCTGCTGGCTTTGATTGGGGACTGGAAGAAGAGAAGGCTCTGTGACAGGTACAGGCTACTGTGCAAGCTCCACTGCCACTTGGACCATGTGATCCATCAGATCCAATGGTGCTGGAAGTTTCAGTGGCAAATAGAGATGCTGTCTGGGACCTTTGGCAGGCCCCTATAGGGAAATCATAATACAGACCCTTAAGATTTTGGAGCAAAGCCTTGCCATCCTCTGCAGATAACTATTCCCCTTTTGAGAAACAGCTTTTGGCTTGATAGTGGGTCTTAGTAAAGACTGAATGCTTAGCCATGGGCCATCAAGTTACCATGAGACCTCAGTTGCCTATCATGAGCTGGGTATTGTCTGATCCACCAAACCATAAAATTGGGTGCACACAGCAGCACTCCATATTAAAGTGGAAGTGGTATATATGAGATAGAGTTCTGGCAAGCTCTGAAGGTACAAGTAAGTTACATGAGGAAGTGGCCCAAATGCCCATGGTCACCACCACTGCCATGTTACCTTCTCTTTCCTATCCTACAGATTAGGTCTCTTGGGGAGTCCCTTACACTCAGTTGATGGAGGATGAGAAAACTTGTGACTGGTTTACAGATGGTTCTGCATCATATGCAGGTACCACCCAAAAGTGGACAGCTACAGCACTGCAGCCATTTTCTGGGACATCCTTGAAGGATAGGTATGAGGGCAAATTCTCCCAGTGGGCACAACTTTGAGCAGTGCACCTGGTTGCTCATTTTGTTTCAAAGAAGAAATGGCCAGAGGTGAATTTGTACACTGATTCATGGGTTGTTGCCAATGGTTTGGCTGGATGGTCAGGGATTGGAGGGAACATGATTGGAAAATTGGTGACAAGGAGGTCTGAGGAAGAGGTATGTGGATAGACTTTTCTGAGTGGGCAAAAAACCTGAGCATATTTGTGTCCCACATGAATGCTCATCAGAAGGTGACTTCAGCAGAGGAAGAGTTTAATAATCAAGTGAATAAGATTGCCCACTCTGTGGCTAATGATCGGCCTCTTTTCCCAGCCAATCCTGTCATTGCCCAATGGGCTCATGAACAATGTGGTCATGTAGGTAGGGATGGAGGTTAAACATGGTCTCAGCAACATGGATTCCCCCTCACCAAGGTTGACTTGACTACAGCCCCTGCTGAATGTCCAATCTTCCAGCAGCAGAGACCCACATTCAGCCCCCAATATGGTACCATTCCTCAAGGTGACCAGCCTGCTACCTGGTGGCAGGTTGATTATATTGGGCCACTTCCACCATGAAAAGGGCAGTGATTTGTTTTAACTGGAATAGACACATACTCTGGATATGGGTTTGCATTTCCTGCAATACTTCTTCCAAAACTACCATCCATGAACTTACCGAATCTCTTATCTACCACCATGGCATTCCACAAAGCATGGATCTTGCTTCTGATCAAGAAACCCAAGTCACAGCAAATGATGTGTGGGAATGGGCACATGTCCATGGAATTCACTGGTCTTACCATATTCCACATCACCCTGAAGCAGCTGCATTAATAGAACGGTGGAACAGCCTTTTTATTTTATTTTTTTTTTTACCTGGAGATCCCAGGGATCAAACCCAGGTCCTTCCATATAGGAGACGGACACCCAAACATTTGAGCCACATCCACCCCACCCCCCATGGAATAGCCTTTTTAAGACTCAATTACAGTGCTAATTAGGTGGCAAAACCTTGCAGGGCTGGGGCAATGTTTCCCAGGAGACTGTGTATGCTCTAAATCAGCATCCAATCTATTGTGCTGTTATTCCCATAACCAGGATTCACAGGTCCAAGAATCAAGGGGTGGAAATGGGAGTGGCACCACTCACTATTTCCCCTAGTGACCCAGTAGGAAAATTTTTGCTTCCTGACCCTGCAAACTTAAGGTCTGCTGGTCTTCAGGTTTTAGTCCCAAAAGGAAAAGTGCTGCCACCAAGCAATACAACAATGATTCCATTGAACTGGAAGTTAAGACTGTCACCTGGCCACTTTGGGCTCCTCCTACCTGTGACTCAACAGGCAAAGAAGGGAATTACTGTTCTGGCTGTGGTAATTGTTTTTTACTATCAAGGGGAAATAGGACTAAATCTACATAATAGGGGTAAAGAAGAGTTTGCCTGGAATGCAGAAGATCAACTATTCCCCCTAATTGATTTGAAAGAATGGAAGTCGCTATTTGTGGATGTTCAGTTATATCTGATTGAGTTTACAAATCAACATTCAATTTAAGGAAGATTATGTAGTGTTCTCTGGATATGTTATAAAAACAGATAATTTTAACATGAAAGAAAAAAGCATCATAATATATTGGACAGAGACTGTTCTTCAAAACTATGGATTATTTCTGCATTCTGGTTTCAGTGAACAGTAGCTATGTTATGTTGTGTATGGTCCTTTATTACCTTGGCCTAAACTTTTTCATAGATAATATTGCAAAAATTATAAAGAACAAAGAGTAATTGAAGGACATTGTTACTACTTAGGTCAAAATTTGTATCAAAAATGTAAAAATATAATTTTCCAAACATTTACAAATTATGCATAAAAGAAAAAAAAATTAAAATAACACATATGAAAATTATTATCCTTGAAATAATTGCTCAATATATCGAGAGAGAAATGAACTAAATAAGGATATCAATCAACTAAGTATTCATCTCAAAATGCAAAACCACCAATTACATTAGGACAATGTTTGAATGCAGAAATCAATAAACAGGGGTGGATGCAGCTGATATGGTTGGACATCCATTTCCCACATGGAGGGACCCTGGGTTCGATCCCCGGGACCTCCTGGTAAAATAAAAGAAAAAATATAGAAGGCGTGCGGACCACCAGGCCCTGCATGTAGGCACTCCATCAGGCCCTGTGAGGGAGTAAGCCCCCAGACCACATGAACAGGTAAGCCCCTCATGTCCCATGAGTAGGTGAGCCCCCAGCCCTGACACCTGGTGTGCCAGGCCCTGCCAAGCCATGCAGGAAGATGATGATGTTACAGGAGAGTGACACTAGGGAGATCCAAAATGAGACGACAGATAAACCAAGAAATGAGGTGGTGCAGGTGGCAGAATGCCTCTCTCCCACATTGTAGGTTCCCAGGATCAAATCCCAGTGAAGACAGGAGGAGAAGGATAAGAGAAGAGGGCAGGAAACAGACCCAGAGAATTGCTTAGCAAATGGACACACACAAAAAAACAAGAAACATGAGGGGAGGGGGAGTTAAAAGGGATAAAAGTAAAATAAATCTTAAAAAAGATATCAATACATTAATTATCTATAGAAAATATTAGATCTTATATATAAAATTTAAAAAAACATTGTTTTCAAAAAATACAATTAAAACATATAAGCTCAATATAATCAGGTATAATCAAGTCTGAAAGGACATCAATTTAATGACTATTTTTAAAAATTGTGAAAATAACATTGGGGATAATGTAAGCTTTGTAGTCACTAACAGGCATTTTTCAAAACAAAATAAATTTTCTTTTCATATAGTATCAAAAAAGGAAAAAATATATATAGCTAAAAAAATAAAAATGAATCTTGTTCATTAAAACCTTAAATTAGACCATAAATCTGTTCAAATACATCAATACAAAATAATAAATATCTGATGTCTAGATGGGAAGTGCATGTTAAGCAAATTGCAGTGATACAAACATAGGGCAAATATCATACGTTCAACTAGATAAAGTCATGAAATATCCTTGATATAAGTAACATAATATTTATGGCCAACTATTTCTATAAATAGCATTTAGGAGGATAAGTCTACTCACAACATTATTAAAAATGTGCAAAATTAATGAAAAAAATGAAACATCAGAAATCCTCTGTTTTGAAAGAAAAGAAATGCAATGTAAAATTTAAAACATTTAAATGACAAATTAACCAAGATAAATGAGAACTCTTTTATCCAGTACTGGTGAGTGTTGGTGATATAAAATAATCTGAATATAAATTTGGTTCTCTATAAGAAGGGCTTTATTATTGATCATAATCTTTTTTCAGTATTCCTTACACATTTGAATCTGTTCTAGATAAAATATATTGGCCAAACTTAAGTATGCAGGTTTTATTTCACATTTTTAAAATAATAGTAAAAAATGAAGACAACCAAAATGTCTAAATAAAGGTGGACAATTAAAAGAATTAGAATATGTAATTTAAAATGTCAGGTTCATGTTAAAGTGTTTTGTAAGAAGAATTAATGATGAGGAAGTTACTTTCAATATAGTACTGATTGGAAAATTCAGATATAAACATTTATATATTAGGCTATCAAGTGCATACAATGGCATATGTTACATAGAAAAGTTTCTAAAGAATACATTAAAATAAATAGTGCTATTTGAAGTATGGTATTAATTGAAATTATTGTGGGCTTCTATTATAAATTTTCTGATGTTTTTTTTTTTCCAAAAGAATAACTGCTTTTATAATCATTAAAACAATTTAATATGTTGTATTTTCTTATCTCTTGTGTCAATGCATACTTTGAGTGATTGCTTATCTAAGTAGATGGGGCTATGACAATCTTAACCTTCAATGATAGTTGGAATATATGTATAAATATGACAATTGTAAATTGAATCCAGTTTCACCTTGAGAGAAAAATCCCACAAAGAAATGTTCCACAAAAAGCTGAGTCATGCATAAAGAAGCCACAGCTTGAACCTACCTGTCTGAATGTTTGGAGAAGTAGCAGATTCAATCTATGGCAAGACCTCTTATTTTTAGAGAATATTTTGTATGGATTTAGCAACCACTAACCCATCATTAACTACTGCTTTGCAGATCATCTATTTTTAACTTAAGTATAATATTTATTTTCCTCAATTAGCCAAACTGAAAATGATTGCTATGAGATACTTCCTAAATAAATACAAATTCATGTGCTGAGATTATCATGCTCTGTATGCTCACCCAATTCTGTGAGTATGGGCCACAAGCATTCCAGCTCAGAAGAAAATTCCTTCAGTCAGAACCTCCAGATATTTACTATTCAAAAGAAATTGATGAGACAACACATAATCATTGGAATTGATTAAATTATGTTACTATTAGGGCTTTGATTTGACCACATCATTAGGGCATGCAGGCTTGAGTCTCTGTCCCCCTTGATAGACTGTATAAATGGATGCTCATTCAAGAACATGTGGAAATAGAGATACACAGAAAAAGACAAAGCAGAGGAGATAACTTAGTTTTGACACTGGAGCCAGTGTCAGGCAGATGACAGTATACAGCTGACTTTGTGAAGAGACCAGAGCAACTGAGCCTGTAAAGAAATGAGCCTGGGAAGACAGATGAGGCTTATGCCAGCTGAGATCAGAAGAAGCTGGATCCACAGAGCCTTAAGAGGGAAGAGGAAGGATGAACCCCCACAGACTTGACCAGCCTTCTTTAGTCCACACATGGCAACAGTCTTTGGGTGAGAATGAATCTGTTATGGTGCCTTGAGTTGGGCTCTCTAGGGCCTTGTGACTAAGTTTCTATCCCAAATACATACCCTTTATAAAAACCAACAGATTTCTGGCACTTTGCATCAGCACCCTTTGTCTGACTAATACAGTGCTAATGGTCCAAATGTACACAAATATACAGGGCACAAATATAAGATGTCTAGAGTAATATGGGAGTCACTGTTGGAAAGAACAATCCACTGTCCATCAGAGCTTTCAGTTCTATTAGGGCAAAGAATAACTACATAGGAGATGATCAGAAAACTGAGCATGCACAGAAACCCATTGTTGGCAACAAGAAAGAGTCCAAGGATGTGTGTGTCATTGCAGGAAAGCTTCAGCAGAGGATAAATACCATGCTTGTAATGGTCAGGGATATTGAGGCCATGGAAAGGTAACCATACAATGAAAAAGATTTGAATCAGGGCATGAAGAAATCCTCCATCCCAAGACATGACCATGAGGAGGCTAAACACCTAGTGTTTCATTGTGATCATGCAGTGCAGAGGTCTGCAGATGACCACATAGTGGTCATAGGCCATCACCATAAGCAGGATGATCTCAGCTCCCACAAAGAAATGTTCCACAAAAATCTGAGTCATGCATTCACTGAAGTTTTATTCTGAGAAAGTAGGTCAAATATCATTTTGGGGGCTTGATAGATGAGAAACAGACAATCTATGAAATATAAGAAAGACAAAATAGTATACATAGGGCATCCCAGGGCTGAGCTGGAGATGATTGTTACTACAATGAGTAGGGTACCTACCAGGATGTGTAAGCAGATGAGTGTAAACATGACAAATGAGAGTTTCTGGGTTTCTGAGTTTTGTGTCAGTTTGAGCAGGATGAATTTTATCATGTTATTCATTGCTTGATGCATCCAATTTGTCATTTGAATAAAAAGATTTGTCTGCAAATAGCACAGGGATTGCAATGGTGATAGATGGATTTTGCTCAAGCAAATAATATATCTGTCAAGATTACATTTCCTATAAGATTAATGAAAACTCCTGAGCAGATAAATCCTGGCCTTAAAATTAGGCCATTTTATTAATCACACACTGAATACAGAGCCCTCTTCTGTACATACAAATATACACACATAAACAGAGGGAGTATGTTTAATGACTGTTGTAATGCCAGGCACATCTCCTGCAATTAAGCAGGGATAGATCCTTTCCTTTCCAACCACTATTATAGTATATTCTGCCACAGATATACATGGAAAAAAAAAAAAAAAAGAAGCCTATAAGGAGTAGATTAGATTGGAGTATCAGTACCTACTGCCTTGTTTCTTTCTCATCACACCAGCTGATAAGGCTAAGCTGCAGATTTGGTTATCCTTGTTGACTCTACCTTGTTTCAGGGTGAAAAGAAAGTATCAAGTAATTTAAACATGAAATTAAGGATGATGTAGTGATTTTAGAATCAACAGAAATGAGTACATATTTGAGACTGCAGTAAGGTACACCCTGACAGGTTTGTTAGCTTGTGCTACATTGAAACAGAATTACATGATACAACAGATTATTTTTGGAAAACCTCTGGAGGAATGATATCCTTTAGAGAATAAAACAAGCAGCATGATGCAATGTATATACCACAAAATTATTTGAAACTCCTGAATTTACAGTAGTGGAACTTAAGATATATTTATATTTCATGGGTATTTTTCAAATCAATGCGTAATTTTAGGAAAATTATGAAATGCTCTCTGGGGAATATGCTATGAAAACAGATATTTAAATTTGAGGAAACAAAGGAACCATAATTTATTGGACAGAGCATAGTCTTTAGAATAGACAGATCATTTTTCCATTGTTTTCACTGATAAGTTGTCATGTGAAGTTTGAATGGCCTTTTCATTACCAAGTCTAAACTTTTTAATATATAATGTAAGAATAATAATAAAAGGGCATAGAAGAATTGAGAAATATTGTTCTGTTTTATGGAAGTTTTTGTCCTAAAGGTAAAGATATAGTTTTCAATATATTTTCAAATAATTGATGAATGAAAATAGTATAAACTTTAATATTCTTATAGTTTAACATTTTCTCATAATAACAAGAAGGCAAATAAATGTACTAAGCCAGACAATAAATGAACTAAATACTTAGCTCATGAAGTTAAAAATAAATAACTACCAGTAATAGTAAGATAAAGCTTGAATGCAGAAATAAACACATCAGAAAATAGAAAAATATTAGATTTTGTAAATAAACTTAAAATCTTATTAGTATTTTAAAAATACTATTTAATTTGATGAATGCCGATAAGGTTGAATAAGAATCAATTTTGGTCAATTCCCTAAACAGGTATCAATTTAAAGAATAATGAAAATAATATTATGGGAAATGGCTGTGACTTAAGCAATTGTGCTCCCATTTACTATATGGAGGACCTGGGTTCAATCCCTCAGATCTCTTGGTAAAAAAAGAAAAAAAGTCATCCTAGACCTGCATGGCATGGAGAAGTGCAGGCCCACGCACAGTGAAGCGACACACCAAAAGGACGATGACACAAGCAGTTAGGAAAAAAAAAGAATATTATAACTACCACACTGGGAATTATAAATTTTTCAATAACTAATAGGCACTTTTGAAGTAGGAAGTCTTTTCTGCATATTATCACCAAAAAAAATGTATATAAAAGAAATAAGGTTAAAAAAAAAGAATTTTATGTATTAAAACCTTAAAAAACAACAATCTGTTTAAAAATAGAAAACAATGGGATAAATATGTATATGTCTTTATGGGAAAGGGATTGTTAGGCAAAAATGTATAAAACATAGGACAAATATGAGAGCTGTAATACACGAAGATATTAGTTTGCCAAAGGGCTGTCAACAAAAAGAGCCAGAAATGTATTAGCTTTTTTTTTTCTCATTGGCAATAAAATTTATTGTTTTTCTTAGTTTTTTTTAAATTTTTAATTAAAAAAAAGATACATAGATTACATGAATGTTACACAAAAAATGCCCCCCCAAAACAACACCCTAAACCAGTGACCCTTCCTTGTTGTTTTGCCATAAAAGCAATCCCACCTCTGTACTTTCAAGCTCATACCCACTAATCTCCAGTGTTCACCTGGTCCCTCTCTCAACCCTCCCCCCAGTATCCTGGACATTCTAATCAATGCTTCTCATTCTACCCATGTGTCAACCCTGCAACACTCAACCCAATAATATTGCTAGCTTCCTGTCCTAACCCTTCATTACACAAATACACTCTATCACTTTACCGTAGATTTCATCCGTATGGGTGATGGTTCACAACCTTCTCTTCTCTTTCTATTTCTGTAAACCTATCTTTCAGAAAACAGCTTTCTGAGAGTGTTCAAATTGCTTAATTCATATCAGTGAGGTCATGTATTGATCATCCTTCAATGCCTGGCTTGATTCACTCAACATAAGGTCTCCAAAATTCATGCATGTTATCCCATGTGTTAGCACTTTATTAATTCTTACACCTGAGTAATATTACATTCTATGTATGTACCATGTTTTGTTTATCCGTTCATCTCTTGATAGGCACACTGGGTTGATTCCAACTTTTGGCAAGAGTGAACAATGCCACTATGACCATTGGTATGCATATATCTGATTGTATCTTTGCTTTCAGTTCTTCAGGGTATATACCCAGCAGTGCAATCTCTGTATCATATGGAAGTTCTATAGTTAATTTTGGAGGAACCGCCAAACTGTCCTCCATAGTGGCTGGACCATTCTACAATCCCACCAGCATTGGATGAGGGTTCCCATTCCTCCACATCCTCTCCAACACTTATAATATGCTGTTTTATGAATACCCACCATTCTAATGGGCGTAAGATGGTATCTCATTGTAGTTTTGATTTGCATTTCCTAAAAAGCCAGGGATGTCAAGCATATTTTCATGTGTTTTTTAGCCATTTGTATTTCTTCCTTGGAGAACTGTCTTTTCAGGTCGTTTGCCCATTTTTTAAATGGGTTATTTGTCTTTTTATTTTTGAGGTGTAGGATTTCTTTATATATGCAGGATATTAGGCTACTATCAGATATATGGTTGCCAAATATTTTCTCCCATTGGGTAGGCTGCCTTTTTACTTTCTTGATAATGTCCTTTAAGGTGCAGAAGTTTCCAATTTTGAGGAGATCCCATTTATCTATTTTATCTTTTGCTGCTCTTGCTTGGTTGTGAAGTTCATGAAACCATTTCATATTACAATGTCCTGTAGATGCTTCCTTACATTATCTTCCAAGGTCTTCATGGTCTTGGCTCTTATATTTAGATCTTTGATCCATCTTGAGTTGATATTTGTATAAGGTGTGAGACAGTGTTCCTCTCTCATTCTTTTGGATATGGATATCAAGTTTTCCAAGCACCATTTGTTTAAGAGGCCTTTCTTTCCCAACTGAGTGGGATTGGTGGCCTTGTCTAATGTCAGATGACTGTTTATATGAGGATCTATAGGGGAACTCTCAATTCGGTTCCATTGGTCAGTATGTCTATCCTTGTGAAAATACCATGCAGTTTTGAGCACTGTAGCTTTGTAGTATGTTTTAAAGTCAGGTAATGTGATACCTCCAACTTCATTTTTCTTTTTCAATATATCTTTGGTAATTCGGGGCCTCTTACCTTTCCAAATATATTTTGAAGTTAGCTTTTCCAGTTCCTTAAAAAATACAGTGTTGATTTTTATTGGGATTGCATTAAATCTGTAGATTAGTTTGGGTAGGATAGACATCTTGATGATGTTTAGTCTTCCTATCCATGAAGTGGGAATATTATTCCATTTAATTAAGTCTTCTTTGATTTCCTTTACCAGTGTTGTGTAGTTTTCTGTATATAAGTCCTTTACATTTTTAGTTAAATTTTTTCCTAGGTATTTGATTCTATCAGTTACTATTGTGAATGGTATTTTTTTTCCTTCAATTCCTCCTCAGATTGCTCGTTATTGGTGTACAGAAATGATACTGATTTTTCAGCATCGATCTTATAGTCTGAAACTTTACTGAACTCCTTTATAAATTCTAGAACTTTTATTGTAGATTTCTCAGGGCTTTCTATATATAGGATAATGTTGTCTGCAAATAGGGAAAATTTTAATTCTTCCTTTCCAACTTGGATGCCTTTTATATCTTTTTCTTGTGTCAGTGCTTGAACAAGTACTTCTAAGTTAAGGTTAAATAGGAGCAGTGATAATGGGCATCCTTGTCTTTTTCCCAATCTTAGAGGGAGAACTTTTAGGATTTCACCATTGAAGATGATGTCGGCTCTGGGTTTTTCATATATACCCTTTATCATGTTCAGAAAGCTTCCTTCTATTCCTATCTTTTGCAGTGTTTTTATCAGAAAAGTGTGCAGTATTTTGTCAAATGCTTTTTTGACATCTATAGAGATGATCATGTGGTATTTTTCTTTCAATCTGTATATGTGATGTATTACATTGATTGATTTTCTTATGTTGAACCATCCTTGCATACCTGGGATAAAACCCACTAGGTCATGGTGTATAATTCATTTGATATGCTGTTGAATGCAATTAGCAAGTATTTTGTTGAGGAGTTTTAGCATCTAGGTTCATTAGAGAGATTGGTCTGTAATTTTCCCTTCTTGTGGCATCTTTGTTTGGCTTTGGTATTAGGGTAATGTTGGCATCATAGAATTAGTTAGGCAATGTTCTTTCTACTTCTATTTTTTGGAAGAGCTTAAGCAGGATTGGTGTTAGCTCTTTCTGGAATGTTTGGTAGAATTCACCTGTGAAGCTGTCTGATCCTGGACTCTTTTAATTGGGACATTTTGGATGACCGAGTCTATCTCTTGTAATTGGACTGTTGAGTTCATCAATTTCTTCTTTCATCAAGGTATGTTGTTTGTGAGTATCTAGGAGTTTGCCCATTTCCTCTTTTTCTTTGTTAGACTAGCTAAGGGTTTTTCAAATTCATTAATCTTCTCGAAGAACCATCTTTTGCTTTTGTTTATTTTTTTTCTAGTGCTTTCTTATATTCTATTTCATTTAGTTCTGTCCTAATCTTTGTTATTTCCTTCTTTCTACTTCCTTTTAGGTTAGTTTGTTGTTGTTTTTCCATTTTCTCCAGGGGAGCAGTTAGGTCTACAATTTTAGCTCTTCTTTTTTGATATATGCATTTATGTCTATAAATTTCCCTCTCAGTACAACTTTGGCTGCATCCCATAGGTTTTGATATGTTGTCATTTTCATTTGTTTCAAGGTAGTTACTGATTTCTTTTGAGATTTCCTTCTTGACCCACTCTTTGTCTAAGAGTGTGTTGTTTAACTTCCATATCTTTTTGCTTAATCTGGTTCTCTGGCCCTTAGTGATTTCCAATTTCATTCCCCTGTGGCCTGAGAAATTACTTTGTATAATCTCAGTCTTTCTGAATTCATTAAGAGTTGTTCTGTGGCCTAGCATGTGGTCTATCTTGGAGTATGATCCATGTGCACTCAAGAAGATTGTATATCCTGCTGTATTTGGGTGTAGTGTCCTGTATATATCTATTAGGTCCATGTCCTTTAATGTATTTTTCAGAGTCTTTGTTTCTTTATTGATTCTCTGTTGAGATGTTCTGTCTAATGCTGATAATGGTGTATTATTTTCCCCCACTATAATTTTAGAGGCTTTTATGTCTTCAATTAGTATTTCCAGTGTTTGCCTCATGTATTTTGAGGCACCCTTGTTAGGTGCATAAATGTTTATGAATGTTCTTTCTTCTTGAAATATTACCCAATTTACTAATATATAGTGCCCATCTTTGTCTCTTACAATAGTTTTGCATTTAAAGTCTATTTGGTCTGATATTAGTATAGCTACTCCTGCCCTTTTATAGTTACCATTTGCTTGTGAAATTGTTTTTCAGCCAATCACTTTCAGCCTCCTTGAATCCCTGGGTCTAAGATTGGTTTCTTGTAGACAACATAGATGGTCATATTTCCTTACCAATTCTGCCAATCTGTGTCTCTTGACTGGTCAGTTTAATCCATTAACATTCAGTGTTATTGCTCTCAAGGAATTTCTTATTTCAGCCATATTTTCTTTGGGTTTATGTATGTCATATGTTGTTTTTATTTCTCTTTTTGTCTTTTTAGTTGTTTTTACACTGTCCTCCAATTCCTCTCTCATTTTTTTCCTATCAGCCTGCAAAACTTCCTTTATTTTTTCTTGACGGGCAGGTTTCTTATTGGCATACTCTCTTAATTTCTGTTTACCTGTGAATATTTTGAATTCTCCATCATTTTTGAATGTCAGCTCTGTGGATAGAGAATTCGTGGCTGGAAGTTTTTTCTTTGAGTACCTTGAGTATGTCATACTGCTGTCTTAAGCCTCTGTGGTTTCAGATGAGAAATTAGCACTTAATCTTAGTGACTTTCCCTTGTATGTGATGGTTCTCTTTTCTCTTGCTGCCTTGAGTATTTTCCCTTTGTCTTGAGCCTTGGATATTTTGACACGTATATGTCTTGGAGTAGTCTTGTCAGGATTTATACTGTTTGGGATGTGCTATTTTCCTGAACATATACATCCATCTCCCTCAGTAGGGTTGGAAAGTTTTCAGCCATTATTTCCTTCAACACTCCTGTTCCTTTCCCTTTTCTTCTCCCTCTGGGATGCCTGTAATGTATATGTTTGTGCATTTTGTGTTGTCATTTAAATCCTTAAATCCTGGCTGAATTTTTTCTATCTTTTTATCTATCTGTTCTACTATATGTTTGATTTCAGGTGTACTGTCTTCCACATCACCAATTCATTCTTCTGCCTGTTCAAATCAGCTGTTATGTGAATCCAGCGTCTTTTTGATTTCTTGGTTTGTGCCATTCAACACCATAATATCCATTATCTGTTTATGTATGTGTACAATTTCTTCAGTATGTCCTCCCAGTGCCTTCTTATTATCCTTTATCTCTTTCTTCACTTCATTAAGTTGGTCCGTGATATTTGTTTGGGCAGCTTTGTTTAGTTGTTCAATGTTCTCTTCCTGGTTTTTAGTTTGTTCATTGGACTGTCCATGTGTTCCTGTTTCATAGTATGGTTTATAATTTTTTTTTACCCTTCTGGTTGTCTTTTATCTTGATGGGTTTATCCAGTTGATTAGCTTCTCTCTCTTCTGTAGAGTTTTGTTCAGCTGCTAGTTTTGTGTGTGTGTTAAGTTTTCTCTTTTGACACTTTGTTCTTCTTGTTCTTTTTCCTTGCTGTTTTCTATGTTCCCTTGAAGGAAAAATATTAGGGCCAGAGAATTTGAAAGAGGTAAGAAAGAAAAAAGGATAATAGAAATAATAATAAAAGTTAGAAGCGGGTCTGTATAAGACTTAGTAAAATGAGTATTTAACTCATGTAAGCAGTATAGAGAAATAGGTATAAAAATGTGTAGTACCTACAATGGAATGGGAAACCAAATGGAGAAAAATATATAGAATGATTTAAAAGGCCAGAATGATGAGGAGAAAGAGAAAAAGTAAATAAAGTGCTGAAAGGAAAAAGTTAATATATATATAGAGAGAGATAGAAAATAGTATAGCAAGATAGAAATTGAAACCAGTAAATTTTAAGACTAAATAAAGAGAGGTGGAATGTAAGAACCACAACAGAAAGCAGAAGATAGAAAGATGAAGGAAGGAAAAGAGATAACGTTGGTAGACAAAATCAGTATACACAGAAATTGGGAAATCAAGGACAGGGAAGCACAGCTAAGAAGAAACAAGCTAGCAGCACCTAATTTTTAAAAAAAGGAGTGGAGAAAAGAGGGTAGGAAAACAAGAAACAAAACATCAAAAACAATTAAAAAAAAACACAAACAAAAAACACACAAGCAAGCAGTGAAACAAAGCTAAGGAAGGACAGTGTTATTTCTTGGGCCCCTGTGGAGCCTCTCAGGCTGCCTGTGTTCATCAATCAATTACCCTGCAGGCTTCTTTCTGCAGGTTTTGAGGTGGGTTTACATGAGTAAACTAAGTTAAAATTTTTTTAAGAAACCTTTTTTTTTTTGTTTTTTGAAAAACAAGGGATCCAAAAGAAGCTAGTACAAAAATAATGTCTATGTATTCCCTGTTCTATGGTATCAGCTAGATGGTAGATATCAGTCTGAATCACTACTCTTTGAGGAGCTGGGAATTGAATTAGGGTCCTCATATATTCAAGGCAAAAATTCTTCCACTGAGCTGCTTTTCTAATTGGGTCAGTTAGCTCTTCATAAAGCTGTTCAGTCACTTTCCCCTGGACAGGTTTTACTCTCCTAGGGCAGCTGGATTTAATAGGCTGTATGAGAAGATTCCCCTCCCCTCTCCTGGTCAGGTTGAGTTCCCTTTTGAAATTCAAATGGGACCCTGAGCCTGAGTACACCACTCCCAAGTGATTTTTCAAGCCTATTCTAGACCACCCCCTCCTTTCAGGGGACCCTAAATAGGCTCTTGAAAACTTTTTAAGTGGTTCCCACTGCCTGACTCCCTTAGGGGAGTTGAAATTTTGATAGTCCTCAGCATGGAACTATTAAATTGGCTGACTCTGCCCTCTCTCAGACCAAGCCTCTGTATCCCAGGGTGATTAGGTAAATCAGTCTTCGTCAGCATATTCTCCTCTCCTCTCAACCTGGTGCCACTTCAAGCCAGCTGTTGTGCTCCCCAAAGCTCCAAGGGGGGGGGGCAGATAACCAAACACAAAGAAAGGGAAACCCTCTCCACCTCTTGCCAGGACCCTCTCACTCTTGGAGTTTGCTCCCTCTCACTGGGAGCCCGGCGGGTTTCAGGGCTCACCCTGGCTCTTTGTCCTGAGTATGGGGCTTAGCTGTCTGTGATTTCCACAGGGCTAAAATCTCATGGTTTTATCTTGAGCAATCTATTTCCCTTTCCAGCTCCTTCTAGATCAATGCCCCAAAGGCTCCCACTCCATGGGATCCCAGAACATCTCATTTGGGCAGGATCCTGTCCCTAATCAGTCATCCTTTGTGAGAGAGATGGTGAGTGCCCACCTAAACCGACACCATCTTGCCCAGCAATATCTGTGTTGACTTTTATAATGGGGATTTATTTGGGGTAAAAGCTTATAGTTCCAAGGCTATGAAGTGTCCAAATTGAGATATCAGCAGAAATGTTTTCTCACCAAAGATCCCTACTTTTGATCTTGACATTGTTGCCACGTGGTGAATCAGTTGGCTGCTGATCTCTGAGATTTCATCTTTCCCCTCTGGGCTCACATCTTGAGCTGCTTTATGGGTCCATCCTCTTGGGCTTTGTGCTTAAGTGTGTGCCTGTCTGAGTGAGTCTGTTTATATCAGTTGCAGCAAGGATATAGGGAATCAAACTGAGTCACACATTTCTGACTTAGTCCAATCCAAAGCCCTACATTAACCTTATCTAGTAATCTAATCAAAGCCCTCTCAACTGAATTCAATGCAATCAAAGTGTATCATACATAGATGAATAGATTACTTTACAGACATTTGGGATTCACAAAATAATCTCAAACTGCCACAGATGTGGATCACACATAAAAAGAATTGTGAAATGTATGACCAACTATTTCTATAAAAATAGCATTGAAAAAAAACTGTTCTGTACACAAGACTTACTTTTTAAAGGGCCAAATCTAATGAAAATATAATTTCAGGAAAAATGAGATATTGAGAATTTTTTTTGGATCTTGCCCTTCAAAATTGTAACATATGCATTTTTTAAAAAAGATTTAGACTGCATTAATGTTATATCAAAAATATAGGGGATTTCTGATACCACATACCCTCCCCTTCCCACAATTTCCCATAATAAGAACATTTTTCATTAGTGTGGTTCATTTGTTACAATTTGAAGAATTGTACTAACCAAAGACTATAGTTTACATTATAGTTTATACTTTGCCAGCACAATTTTATAGACTTTGATAAAATGTATAATGACCTGTATAAGTCAGTACAATTTCATGGAGGACAATTCCAATATCCCCAAATACCCCCATGTTGCACTTATTCTTCCCTCTCTTTCCCCTCAGCACCTCTGGCGGCCATTGCCTTTATATCAAAGGATACAATTTCTTCCATTATAGAATATTAATGTCTCTTTTAGACCATATTTGCTTCCCCACTTTATGTTTATACATTCCTCAGTCTTGAGGATTTTGTGATGGCAATGCCTACTATGTCTCTATAGAGAGGGGTCCTATATCCTATGGGGAAGATGGATGAAACTGTACTGCTTGTAGTTTTAGACACTCTGATTCCTGGCATGGGTGTTGTCCAACATCATGTTCTTGTTACTTGTCCTGAGTGAGTCCAAAGAGCTGGTGAGCAGGTGATGCAACTTTGTTGACATTCAGGGCTCAACCAGCATATGAATGGACCGAAGATTTAGGTCTCTGGGACACATATTTAGCAAATATAGTGGCAATTATAGGTTGAAATGTAAGGGGCAGAAGGGCCATGTGTATGGAAATTATAAATGAGTCCAACAATGTTACATTGAGGAGCATATATTCCAAAGATAGGTCCATTCAAAGAGTTACCTCCTGATAACCTTCATGTTGCTCAAATGTGGCCTCTCTCTAAGCCAAACTCAGCATATAATTGCATTAAATTTCCCCCAGCATGGGACATGACTACCAGGGATAAGCCTCCCTGGCACCAAGGAATTACTACCAAGCAACAAATATTAATAGCAATATAACTGGAAAAAGACTTTAAATAAAAGGGGAAAAGGTAAAGACAAATGAGTTTATATGACTAAGAAACTTCAAAGTGAGTTGGGAGGTCATCCCAGATGTCTGTCCTCCTTCACTAGGCATTGCCCATGTAATCAGGGCTTTCTTACTTCTCTATTAGTGAATGTAGCAGGACTTCCCATGCTGGGATTTCAATATTCTTTCAGTTATTGTGTGGATCTCCACCCATCAAGGCAATGCCTATGACACTTGAGCAATAATATTCATATGACATAGAGATATGCCCCAGGTGCAACTTTCCCCACACATTCCCTGATCCCTCACAACCTGAACCAATTATTCTCCCCTGCCACAGTCCAGACACTTCTGCAGTCCAATTCCACCACAAAAACAAAGCTAAAAATTAAAAATAATAAAATAAAACAATAATAATTATTTTTATAATTAATAATAATAATTTTTATAATTAATGACTTTTAAGCTAACTAAAACTTGTTTTTCTAGAAAAACAAATTTTGACTAAATTTCTAGGAAAGTGCCAGAATTATAACAGATATAATTTTTCCTTTTTATGTTTCTACTATTCATTCTTTCATTCACTCATTTACTTATTAATCAAATATTTTAACTACATTCTATGTGCTACTTTTATAAATGGTGATATTTTGAAAGTCTTTAAGGCAATTTGTTGACTATCAAGAACTTCAGAGATAACTGTAAAAGAGTGGCATAAAACATATAGAATCTCATCTATGTGACAAATGCTGAAAATGTTTAGATCTGTGTTTATATATAAAAATAACATTTTTGTAAGCAAATACACATATATGCATATATATTTATATATCATTTTGCAAATGTTTGTATGTATTGTGAGAATTTTGATTTTTACCCATAATATAAAAAAAAAAAAAAAAAAAAAAAAAAACTTACAGTTACAAGGCCCTAAGAGTCCAACTCAGGGTATCATAAAATGTACGTTCTCTCCAAAGCCAGTTTTCATGTGTTGAAGCAAGATCGTGGGGAATATCTGTGAGGGTTCAGCCTTCCTCTTTTCTCTTAAGCAGGGGTTCTTAGCAAGGGTCCACAGACCCCCAAGGGATCCATGGAAAGATTTCAGGAAGTCTGTGAGCTTGAACTAAGAATTGAAAAAAAAATTCTTGTGGGGACAGATTGGTGCAGGAGTGATATATTTATTAAATAATACACAGTAGAGTGTGAACTAAGTAAGTGGTCCATTATTTTCACCTGACTGGCAAAGGGTCTGTAGAACAAACAAAAAAGTTTAAGAACCACTGCTCTTAAGCCTTCACAGGCCCAGCTTCTTTCAATCTTAGCTATAGGCTGGCATAGGGCTCAGCTGCTCTGTTCTTTTCAGCTGCAAACTATCAGGTGAATGACCTGTCTCCCTTCCTGGGCCACAGGTTGAAAGTTCTCTACTCTATTTTGTCTATGGAGCCCTCTCTCCCTCTCCTAGGTATCTTCTTCTGTCTTCTTTAGTGCGAGTCCATTTATATCAGCACACCAAGGCGTTGGAGACTTAATCTGAGTTACACCTTACTGACATGGTTGAATCAATGCCCTATTCTTAAAATAATTTAATCAAAGACATCTCAGCTGAATCTAATACAATCAAAGAATATCAGGCCCAAAGGAACAGACCACTTTATAAACATAATCCTTATCTATTTTGGGGTTCATAAATAATCTCAAACTGCCACAGTCTCTGTATGTGATTGTGGTTTTGTGTGTGTGTGTGTGTGTGTGTACTGAGTAATATAGGGACCTAAAATAGGTGACTCATAACTAAACTTTTGACCAGAGGAAATTAAAAAAAAAGATTTTAAATCATTATTGGATGTTGAAGAGGGAAATGTCTTCTATCTGTAGATAGAAGCAGCTAAATAATATAGAAAGAAGAATATTCATAATCAAAAACAAGGAAAAAAGTATATGTAGTACATCCCAAATAATTCATAGTGGATCAATAATGGGATACATGGTTGGTATGGTTGGAAATGATGTTTTAAAGATGGTCAGCCAGCACCTGGGGAATAGCTGAGGGGGTTGGGTTTGATTATGCATTGAACAGGGGGAAGGGTTGAAGGAAAGAGTAAGTGAACTCTAGGGATTTGCAGGTCTGTGGTGAAACTACAGTAGTGCAAATTTCCTTTTGGAAAACATGGCAGGGGACGGTTACTGGTGTAGGGCATCAGGTGTTGGAAGATATGCAAGATAGGGAACACCTGGGGCATGCCTCTAAGAATATGTGTTTATTTTGTCATAGTGTGTTATTTCAGTGGGTGGAGACACACACAATAAAGAAGAAAATAATAAACTACCATCCTGGGGAGTCCTACTATGTTCTCAATCAGAGGGTCAAGAATCTCTAGAGATCATAGCAGTGCCTAATAAAAGAAAAAAGACAATTATGTCAAGCCCTCAATATTATTAGAATTATGAACTTTATACTTCAAAAATTGAAACAGTGTTTACTACAATTTCTGAGGGGAGGGGTAGGGCAGAATAGATTAGATGGAACATAGGACATTTTTACAGCATTGGAATTGTTCTACATGATCTGGCAATAAAAGATAAGGGCCATTTTAAATTTTATCAAATCCTATAAGTGTGTACAGTGCAAAATGTAAATCATAGTGTAAACAATTGACCATGCTTAGTAGCAAGCTTCAATATTTGTACATGAATCATAACATCCACATGTAAAATTTCCTTAATAGGGGAGTGTGGAAGAAGGGGACGGGGCAGGGTATATGGGAATCCTCAATATTTTCTTTGCAACTTTTCTGCAATCTAAAGCTTCTTTGAAGATAAAATGAAAAAAATAATACCCTGGGGGAACATACATAAGAAATTGTCATGACACATGCAAGATAACAAATCTTACAATGATGAAAGGCAAAGTGTAAATTTTTTATTTCATTTCAAATTTTGTTTTATTTTTATATTTTTAATTTTTATATTTCTTTATTTTAAAAATTATTTTCTTATTAATTTTATTTGTTTTTGGCTTTGTTTTTGGAGAGGTTTTGGATCATAGAAATATCACAACTGTGGCAGCGGTAGATAACTGGTATGCAGTGATGGGGGCATGTGGTGGGAGGAGTGCACATTGGGCATGACTCTATGGCATATGAATATACTCAAGTACTCATGGGGCATTATCTCATCAGGTGAAGACCCACTCAACTATTAAAAGATTTTTGAATTCCCATCCTGGGGAATCCTGCTACATTCTCTAAGAAAACTGCAAGAAATCCTCAATTACATGGGCAATTCTTAGTGAAGGAAGTCAGATCATTGCACCAGGCCTTTGATATTGATGATTGTATTTATGAACCTTTTCTTGTGAAAATGAAACTTAGACTAGTATTATATATTGCCTAAGTGTTACCAACTGCAAGCCTACTTGTTGCTCAATGGCCTCTCTCTAAGCCAAACAATGCATAATTGCACTACCTTCCCCTCAGTGTGGGACATGACTCCCAGTGATGAGCATCCTTGGCACCAAAGAATTATTACCAACTGCCTACTAGCAATGCATATGGAAAAAGACCTTGAACAAAAGGGGGAAATATTAAATAAAAATGAGTCTTTATGGATAAGAGATTTCAAAGTGAGTTGAGAGGTCATTCAAGAGATTGCACTTAGGCACATCTCAAAGGGATCTCAGTAACAGACATAGTAAACTGATTCAGTGGGGCACCTGAGGACTCTAGAGACAGCTAGACACTATAAGCAGGGCAGAAAAGCTCAGAAATTTGGCAA
This sequence comes from Tolypeutes matacus, assembly GCA_026826555.1. Taxonomy (NCBI): domain Eukaryota; kingdom Metazoa; phylum Chordata; class Mammalia; order Cingulata; family Chlamyphoridae; genus Tolypeutes; species Tolypeutes matacus. Next base: position 405,054 of record JAKSZT010034994.1, on the reverse strand, counting down.
CCTGTTAATGGGCCTTACTTTGGAATTTAGGCTTTACAGTGTAACAGAGTTAGACTGATTTATAGTTCCCAACACACGGCACTTCTGACCCTTTTATTTGAACATATATTTAGCACTACACTTATTAAATATATGCTTCAGGGACTTAAATCTTTAGTCTATTCTTGTGCTGATTGAGCCCTGAATCTCAGCAGAGTTGCAACACTTACTCTGTAGTTCATTGAACTCACCCAGGACAACTAACAAGGAGATGATGATGGACAGTGCCCATCCCAAGAAACAGAGAGTGTCTTCAACTGCAAGCAAGACAATTCCATCCATCTATCCCCTGGGGTGTATGTCCCGTCTCAACCAGAAACAGAGTAAGTGTCACCAACACAAAATCCACAAGATTGGGGAATGAACAATGGACTAAATTAGACTTACATTATTCTATTAGAGATGTATTATTATTCTAGCAATTGAAGAAATTCTATCATTGGTATAAAGGCAGTGACCACCAGAGGCTCTGAGGGATGAGCGAGGGAACAATAGGAGTAATATAAGGACATTTTCAGGACATTGGAATTGTCCTGCATGACATTGTTATGATGGATACAGGCCATTACATGTTTTCTCAAAACCTGTAAAATGGTGCGGGGCAGAGTGTGAACTATAATATAAACTATACTCCATGGTTTGTAGCAATGCTTCAACATGTTTTCATCAATTATAACAAATGTACCACACCAATGAAAGATGTTGTTTATGTGGGAAAGTGCAGGAGGAGCAGGGGTAAGGCATATGGGGAGCCCCTATATTTTTGATGTAACATTTATGTAATCTAAAGCTTATTTTAAAATTGAAAACAAACATTTCCAAAAAATATGGTCAGATAATAGAGACTTACATGTTTGTTAAGCAGGGCTATGAAAATTGTATATGAAGCTTTGGTGTAAAATTAAAGAAAATGTTGCCTAAGTGTTCAAAAAGTTTGAAAAGAAGTTCACCCAAGCAAATGCCTTCAAAAAGCCTTCCCAGTGTCTTGGTTCAGAAGCAGCTACTGTCATGTTGAGTGGGGAGTGGATTTAGGCCCTTCTCACATCATTCCCCAAGGGTCTATGTGCAATACAAACATGATCAACCATAGATGTTAAACATAAGATTCAATTGTAGCATTTCCCATTTGTGACAGTTTGAATTTGGAGAATCACCAAAAGATAAAGATTATGATTTTAAGCTAATCTATTCCATTAAGTGTGATACTCTTTGATTTCTTTAAATTAAGCTGAGCTTTTTTAAATTTGATTATTTGCTAAGATCATTTTGGGGCTTTTGATTGGATGACATCAGTGAGGCATGACACAGTTTATAAGTCTCTGCCCTCTTACTGGATATGATATAAATGGATACAAAAACAGAGAGAGACACAGGAAAAGGGAGCTCTGCCATATTTGACCCAACCATGTGAGGAAAGTCTAGAGGCTTGCTTAAAGCATGAAGTCTCAAAGAGAATGGGCCCATGGATCAACTAAGGAGGAGACAAACCTTGCTATATGCCTGGTTGCTTGCAGTTGGGCTCCAAGAACTGGGCTCTGTAGGACAGTGAGCCTGGAGAGGAAGGTTGATACTTCAGCAGAGATCACTAGCTATCTTGCTTCTTCACATGGTAGGTGAATTTGTTGAGAAAGCACCTCTTATGGGACCATGATTTGGATTTTCATGGCCTTGTAACTGTAAGCTTTTATCCCAAATAAATCCACTTTGTAAAATCCAAGCCATTTCTGGTACTTTGCATTCGCAGCCCTTTGGTAAACTAAAATAGAAATTGGTACCAGGAGAGTGAAGTAGTGCTGTTGCAATTACCAAAAAGGCTGTAATGGCTTCAAAAATTGGTAAGGGGTACTTTTGTAAAAGGTATTGTGAGATTCTTGATAGAAAAAGCATAGATTGCTTTGAAGAGACTGTTGGTAAGAGTCTGGACCCTAAAGTTATTTCCAATGAGGCCTTAGAATGAAATGATGATACCATTATTGGAAACTGGAGGAAAAGTGACACTTGTTTTAAAGTTGCAGAGAACTTGGCAAAATTGATTCCTGATGCTAGAGGGAAGGCAGAATTTGAAAATGATGAGCTTGGACATTTATCTGAGCATATTTACAAAGTACATGTGGAAAATGTGGCCTGGTTTCTCCATGCAGCTTATAGCAAATTGTGAGAGTTAATAGATATGATGAGAACTAAACTGCTTGGCACAAGGAAACCAGAGACTAATGATTTAAGAAATTCCAGGCTTCCAGAGAACAAGCCCCCAGAGGACAGTGTCCCATGTGAGGACTTAACTAAACTTGGAACTTGTAAGTCAGGTTCAGAAATACAGTCATCCAGAAAGGGCTTGTGGAAAGTCTTACTTTCATGGCTTGAACACCTGTTTTCTGCATGCTAAACAACAAAATTTTGTAGGATCTATATGAACAAAACCTCTGTCAGCTTAGACTAAAAGGGACAAGGAGAGGAGAATTAGAAGGCAAAATGGCTTCAAGAAGGAAGTGGTGGAAGCTGAGGTCTGGAATTAAGAAATCCTCTTGGGCAAGGAAAGAGACCCTACTGATGGGAGTGGAAAGGATGAGTTTGCCCCATCATTTGAAGAGGGTGAATCTTCCTGCCCAGTGTTCATGGAGAGTTTGATCACCCCAGGGAGAAGAGAGGGTGGAGTGCATTCCCCAGCAGTTGGGGAGAGTCAGGTTGCCTCCCCACTATTCTGGTGTAGTTGGGACTCTATGCAAGAGATTAAGAGAATGTTACTACCACCTCACTGTACTAGGGCAGGTAAGACTTTAACCCAGAGTTTGGGGAAATTGTGGCCATCATCCCAATTTTCTTGGAGCGTGATATCTTGGAGGTGCTTGATGATGGTGGGACCAAGTAAATGGGTCTTGGATAAGTTCCAGTGAGGCTTCAAGGAGAAGACATCATACTATGAGTGACTTTCAGACTTTAAAATCTAATGGCGTATACCCTGCATGTGTTTGAATTGTTGGGAATATGTGACACCTGTTTTCCTCACGAATTCTCTCTATGGTAATACAAATGTTTATTGTATGTCTGTCTTCATTCATTTTATATTGGAAGCAGGTAACTTGTTTTGTAAGAATCAAAACTCTACAGCCAGAGGGGACTTTGACCCAAGACAAACTGCATGCTTATAATTGGTTTAAATGAGATTTTTGTGCTTATCATTATTAGTGGAATGATTTAAGTTTTTTGGAATATTGTGATGGAATGAATGCATATTGTATATGGAAAGACAAGTCTTCTGGGGATTCAGAGGGTAGAGTTGGCAGTTTGAACTTTGGCCCATCCTAAAATGAGAAAGATTATATTTTTAAACAAATCTATTACTATGGGTGTGATACTCTTTGATTTCATTAAATTCAGTTGAGGGTCCTTTGATTGGATTACTTGTAAGATCATTTTATATTAGGCCTCAGGTTGAGTCTCTGCCCTCATTCTGGGTCTGATATAAACAGATATATATAGAAAGAGAGACAGACACACAGACACAAGAAAAGGAAGCTCTGCCATATTTGATCTAACCACGTGAGAGAGGACTAGAGGACTACTTAAGCATAAAACCCCCAAGAGGCTGGGTCCAGGGAGCAACTCAAGAGGATATAAGGCCCTGCTTATGCCTGATTTCTCACAGCTGAACTCTGGGATCTGAACTCTGAGAGATGTTGAGCCAGGACAGGAAGGCTGAGGCCTTGCAGAGAGATTGTTGACCATCTTGCTTCGCCATGTGGCAGCTGACTTTGGTGAGTAAGCCCCTCTTATCATGCCTTGATTTGCACTTTTCATGGCCTTAGAACTGGTCAGCTTTTTCCTCAAATGCATACAGTTTATAAAAGCCAACTCTTTCTCCTACTTTGCATCACAGTCTTTTGGTAAACTAAAATAGCATCCATGAATTGTCATTTGTGAAATAATCCTGCACCATCATTAGAAAATGAGTAATGTGTGAGTTTATTCACTACAATATTGGATACCTAGCTGCAGCTCTGAGGCACTTCATGATTACAGATTATTCACATACACACATATACACATGCACACATATATACATATACATGTGCATACATAAATTAATATCCCTATTTTCTCTGTGTCTTAGTTCAAAAAATCATGTTATTTGAAATTACTTAGCCTTTTATTTTTGAGGTGCTAGGGCTGGGGATTGGAACCGGGACTTTGTATGTGGGAAGTCAGCACTCAACTATGGAGGGGAACTTGTATTGTTTTGTAAGGTCTTGTATCAGTCAGGCAAATGGATGCTGATGCAAAGTACTAGAAATCTGTTGGCTTTTATAAAGGGTATTTATTTGGGGTAGAAGCTTACTGTTACAAGGCCCTAAAGAGTCTAATTCAAGGTTACTTCTTCACCAAACTCTGTTGCCATGTGTTGAAGCAAGATGGTTGCCAATCTCTGTGAGGGTTCAGCCTTCCTCTTCCTCTTCAGGCTCTGTGGGCCCATCTTCTTCTGATCTCAGCAGTGGGCTGGAGGGCTCATTTTCTTATAGGCCCTCTCAGCTGCTCAGGGTTCTGGTCTCTTCAGTTACAAACTATCAGGCAAATGGCTCAACTCTTCCTGGAGGGACTTTAACTGTTTAAGCTTTCTCTTTTATGTCACATTGCATGAGTGAAATGACAAATTTCTATCCTCTTCCATGTCAGTGGAGTTTTGTGTCTTCTGTGTGTCTTCCTGAGTGAGTGTCCTTTTATATAGCCCACCAAAGTAGCAGGAACTTAACCCTGAGCAAGCCCTACTGATGTGTTTGTATCAAAGACCTAATCTAAATTTAATCAAATAAACATTAAATCTTGGAATTTAATGAAATCAAAGGTCATCATGCACAGAGGAACAGACCAGTATACAAACATAATCTGTATTTCTTTCTGTAATTCATAATGTCAAATTACCACACTCCACCCTCTGAATTCCAAAAAGAATTTATAATATTAAAAAATAAGACATTAAATCTTTTCAGTTGGTAATGCTAACTAAAAAACAACACCACAATTAGTTTATATAAATACAGTTTGCTTTGGGGAAAAGTCCACTCTGGCTGTAGACCTGTGAAACCAACAAAACAATTCATCTGTCTCCAAGATAGAAATGAACATACATAGGCTAAACATTTGCATTATCCTAAGGAGAATTTGCAAGGGAAACATGAGTCTTGGGTCCCTACAGTTCTGAAAACTTGTAGGGCATACTCAATTAGATTTCTTAGTATGCGAGCTATTCTTATTATGATGGCTTCTTCTCCCTGGGACCTCATGGGGACCCACCTTTTCCACAGATTTACCCAATGGTTGTTTTCTGGTTCCACCCTCATCAAGCATCTGGGTGGTAATCGAGCTCCAGATATCACCCCCCAAGAACATTGATAAATGTATGTCCCAGAGACTTAAGTCTTTGGTTTGTTGATGTGCCAGTTGAGCTCTGAATCTCAGCAGAGTTCCATTGCTTATTAAAAGATAATTTCTATTGATTTTCAAATGAATGAACAGAAAATGTCATATGATGCCAGGTTAGGTATTAATAATAAGAATTCTGCATAGCAAAACATGTAGAAGATGAATTTCTCTTCAGAAAAAAAATGTTACATTTAAAATACTATCCTTATTGTTATTAAATAACAAATAAAGATTTCAAATTAAAAAAATATTTAAAGGAAAAGATCCATTAAAGGAATGCATTTTATACTGACAAACCTAATAAATACACAAAGTACTTTTCATTGAATAATACATAATCATATGTCAAATATGTCATTTTAGAGTGTTTGAAAGTGCTGAAAAATGCCATTATACAATAATTATATGAGGTGGTATATAAAACAAATAAGAAAATAATGATAATGTCTGAAGTTTGAGGTGACTGATAACAGTCTGAAACATTAGCTTGAAAGCAGAAAAGGAAAACTTTTGAAAAAAATCTTCTTATCCAAATTTATTTGTGCACTTATTACATAGTATAAACCATGGCAATATATTTAGAAACAGAGAACAATATGAATTGACTTCAGAAACACAAAATAAAAAGATATAAACATGATTATATTAATTTAAATATATATCTCATGATCATATATAATATATGTAAGTTTACAATTAATTTTACCTTCTTATACATATTTCTAGTTTTCAATAAATATAGAAACAATCTAGAAAAGTTACTCTTTGGATTCAGATTACTGCATCTTTATTGTTTATCCTTCTTTTTAATGTGCTATATTTTGTTTTTAAGCATTTAATGCCTTCATTTAGCACAATACAATTTAATTTTGTGCTTAGGTCAAGCCCCAATCTCTATAAATTTATAAAGAATCCTTTTCAATTTGTATCTAATTATTTATTATCTATATCTGGTTTTATCTATATATCATCCAAGTATCCTTCTATTTTTATCTATCTATGTAACCAGGCATCTATGTGTGTATATATATATATATATGTATGTATGTATCTATCTTTCCATTTATCTTTCCATCCCTTTCTAGCTATTGCATCTATGAGTGTGTGTGTGTGTGTTTCAATGTGTGTGTGTGTGTGGTAATCGAGGATTTTAGTAGCAGAATTCTTTAATTTTACCTAGGTACTTTCAAATATTCTCTTGCTCACATATGGTGATTCTTGCAATGCAAGAAATTATAACAATGAGGTGGAGCCAGTGGCCACTTGACAGTTTTTGGGTAGGGAGGGGATGAGCAGTTGAAATACAGGGGCTTCTTTGGGAGTTGGAGGTTGTCCTGAGTACTGTTGTGGCAATGGATGCAGGCCATTTTAAATCAGCACACACCACTCATAACTGAGTGGGAGAGAGTGTGGTCTACAGTGTGAACTGTGGTCTATGGTTGGTGGCAAGGCTCCAGGATGTGTAAGTTCATTGAGGTTGGTGGGCCACACTGTGGGAGATGTTTGTGTTGGATGTGGTGGGAGGTGTGGGAGGTGGGCAACATGGGAATCCCAGTAGGTTCCGTGTAATATTTTAGGTAATCTAAGCACCTCTTAAAATATATGTATATATATATATATAAATAACATTTTTGTAAGCAAATACACATATATGCATATATATTTACATATCATTTTGCAAATGTTTGTATGTATTGTGAGAATTTTGATTTTTACCCATAAATAAATAAATAAATAAATAAATAAAAGACAGAATTAGGGGACTCACACTTTCCAACTTCAAACTGTAATACAAGGCAATAGTAATCAAAAGTTGTGGTACTGGCATAAAGATAGACAAATAGATCAATGCAATAGAATTGAAATCCAGAAATAGACCACAAATCTATTGCCCAATTACACTTTTTAAAACATTTTCTAATTAGAGAAGCTGTTGGTTTAATGAAAAACCATGTAGAAAATACAGCATTCCTATATACTCCCCCCCCCCCCCCATTAATAACACTTTGCTTTAGTTTGGTATCTTTGTTATAATTCATGAAAGAATGTTAAAATTGTACCATTAAATATAGTCCATAGTTTGATTAGGATACAATTTTTCCCCATTTACCACCCTATAATTAACACCTTGAATTAGTGTGGTATATCTGTTATAATTCATGAAAGAACATTTTTACAATTGTACTTTTAAATACAGTCCATTATTTGCAATAAAGTTCATTGAGTTTAAAAAAAAAAAAATAGTGAGTGAGTATAATAATTAACAATACAGTTTAAAATATCCTGTGGAATTATAATAATAAATATGGGTGAGATAGTATAATTTTTGTCAGAAAATGTTAACTAAATTGAATCTAAATATGGAAGTTGAATAAATGGAAAAATCCATTAGAAGTCAACTCCTCATACCTACTTGTGGGTATCAAGTATCTTCTTCCTTACCCACAAGTCAATTTACTGGTTATAAAATTAACACTGCTCCATAACTTCTTCTAAAACTCCAAATCACAAGAAGCCCCTAATCACAGCACAGCCCTTTCTTACAAAAGAAAAAACTACCTAGGGTCAGTATGTTAGTAATATATGCAAAAATGCAAGCATATATAAACATCAGCACATAACAATAAAAAAGGGAATTTTCATGGAAATGAAGAGGCTATGATAAATACCCAATTCCATATGCTGAGAACACTGTATGAAGATATATATATATATATATAGTTTGTTAGTTGGTTAGTTAGATATTATAGAATAGGGTGCAATGATAAATGAATAATGGGAAAACCACACATTTATGAGATTTACAAATATAATGGTTGGAAACAATCAAATTTATGAGATGTCATTACTGTGGAGAAAATTTTCAGAACTAAAGAAAAACATAGTTAATTCTGAATAATAGAAGGAAATAGAAATGTGTCAAAGAGTCTGAAATGAGTTCCAAATCTGGTAAGAATTATAAAGCAAAGAAATGGCAGGAAGAATATTATAAATGAATAATTAGAAAGACATGTCCTTTCAATTGTAATGAGATAGAGAAAGTTTGAAAAATGAATAAAGTAAGCAGGGTAGACACATAATCATGAAAAGTTAGGCACAAGGTAAAGAGGTGTTAAAGAGAAGATTTTAACCAGGAAAATAAGAAACAGATTTGAGAAACTAAAATTCATAAACGTCAAGCATTCTACTTAATGCCTACTTTCTCTGTCTTAGGATGCTAAATGAGATAAGTAACTATGAAAAATCCATTTTAAAGGACCCTGGAATTGAGGAATTAGCATTAGAGAAGTGCAGAAGTTATATAATAGTCTAAAGTAGAAAGGAGACACATAGACTGTTGGAGAGAAGCAGAATTCACTGGGATACAGAAACCAATGATTGCAGGCAGGAAGTTTTTTGAGAAGCTCTCCCATTGGAGGGGTTCTGAAGATTAGACTTCAGCTCACCCCTGGAAGGTGGTGGATATGACTTTATACAGTATATCAATAGGCGGAGAAACAGAGTACAGTCTGGGGCCAAATGGTAGGGGGTAGTGGGCTAGGACGTAGGGTATTCTTGGAATGCAGGAGGGGTTGGTTCCTGGTCCTGGAAGGGGTGAAGGCCCTTATCTGCTCCATTGCTATGTGGCTTCTTTGCTCTTTCTTGGGGGGAGATGGGCTGCCTCCAAGCCTGTATGTTATGGCTTGCTTAATCAGTCATGTAGGTTATGGCTGGAGACTGCCTTTTTTCAATTTCTGTCATGGGGGAATTGAGTCACAGTCTTATGACCTGTTAATCATTGCAAACCTTATAAGCAGGAATGTCTAACATTTCTAACTCTTTCATTATATCTATATATGATGAAGATCCTGAATAATGGGAGTACTGAGCAGAATGGGAGGGTGAGGAGATTTGGGATGTCAACTCAATCTGGCCACTTCCTGCTGAGGGGAGTTGACATCTGTGTAGAATTGGGAGGTAGGGAATTGGGATCAGTGACAGAGATGGAGGGCAGCAATGAGGGAGGGGGCTAGTCCTCATGAGTGGGTATGAAGAGGGGAGAAAGTTGGTGTGGAAGGCAGTGACAATGAGGAGGGGGAGGAAGGGGATTTAGAGGATGGGGAGGGTGGGGTGGAAGTGAAATTGGAGGTATATACGGAGAAACTTGATCAGCTGGATCAAAGTTGAGGTTTTCTGGGGATTTGGGGACAGAAGGGAGGAAGAAGAAGGCTTTTGAGGAGGTTTTTGGTATAAAAGAAGAATTTGGCAAGAGGAACAAGATTGGCAGAGGGAGGGGCGGTTATGAAGATAGAAGAAGGCCTGATTGTAAGGAGCCTTGGACCACTTGCTGCTCTGGTGGATAAAGTTCTTTAAGTCTCAGAGAACCTGGAAATTGAAAGTGCCATTTTCCAGCCATTGACTTTCATTGTCCAATTTGTATTGTGGTCACACAGAGCTTGAATAGAAAATAAGCTGTTTAGGTCTGATGTCACCTTCTGGGTTTAGAGTCTTAAGCTTATGGAGGAGAAAACCCAGAGGTTTTTTTTTTTTTTGTGGGGCGGAATTGAATTCCCCATTTTAGGTGGCATTAGTGAGAGTAAGGATCTCTAGAAAAAGAACAGGGGAGATTTTGAGTGAGACAGGCATCCTCAATCAGTCAGGATTCTCCCAAGGAAATGGGAATCTACACTTGAGACCAGACATCTCCAGAGCCAACAGGTCACTTCCCATGAGGACACGGACCTTCTACCCTCTGTGGGCCTCAGGGAGGATGAGGATCAGTAACCTAGCACTATGATTTTGGGCAGGTTGTCCTGGACAATGGAAAAAGAGAGAGAGAGAGAGAAAGAGAGTGCAAAATCCTCTAGGGGAGAAATCCTTGACTCACCCAGCTATGATTTGGCATCCAGTGATGGATGGGCTCTAGGCAGTGGCAGGGTGGAGATCCCTCACCAATAGTTCAGTCTCAATGTGACTCCTGTCTTGGGTTTTTGGCACCAAATATTGGAGAAAAGTGGTGCTCACTGGGATGTGGAGACTGATGATTGCAGGCAGGAAGTTTATTGAGAAGCTCTCCCAGTGGAGGGGATCTGAAGATTAAACTTCAGCCTGACCCTGGAAGGTGGTGGATATGACTCTATGCAGTACATCAAAAGGTGGGGAACCAAGTACCACCTGGGGCCAAATGCCTAAGGGGTAGTGGGCTAGGGGGTATGGTATTCTTGGAATGCAAGAGGGGTTGGTGGTGCCTGGGCCTGGATGGGGTAAAAGTTCTTATCTACTCTTCTACTATATGGCTCCTTTGTTCATTCTTGGGATGAGATGTGCTGCCACCAAGCCTGTAGGCAATGGCTTGCTCAATTGGTCAAGTAGGTTATGGCTGGAGTCTGCCTTTCTTCAATTTATGTCATGGGGGAATTGAGTCACAGATTTTTGACCTGTTAATCATTGCAAATCTTGTAAGGGGGAACCTCTAACACTGACAAAATATTTCTGGAAAAATGGAATTTGATAAAAGGAGGGAATATTCCTAGAAATTAGGTTCCTCAGAAATAAATTATCCTGTATATAAAAATTCTAAAAGATATTGGAGCACAATATAAAACGTCCCCTTTATCATGCTCAAGTTGTAGTTATCTCAGATATGTAAGTGGTTTAACATTAGAAAGTTAAATATAGCAATTCACAACAACTTAAGGGTGAATATCAAATGAGTGTGCCTTGCTTACAGGAAAGATTCTGTTCTAATAAAATCTTTATTAATGAAAAAAAATTTTTATCCAAAACATAAGGATTCTATATCTCAAAATAATTACTCTGAAAAAAGTTAATAGTTAAATGAATTGCCTTAGGTCAAACATCATAGTACATAAAATATGTATGATAGCAGTATCTGATGACAGGGAACCAGACAAATAAGACCACCCTTACCACATTCGCTGGGCTGTATAGTGAAGCAAGTAAAGGAAAATAAGATTTAAACATATGGAAATATAGAAATAGCAATTCATTTAGCAGCACATATAATTATGAATGCTAAAGGTAAAAAAACACAACTGCACAAATATATTCAGAATCTTATTTGAATCAGATTTGAGAAGTCAATTGGATACAAAAATGAACAATTAAATATTAAGTACATATGAAATAGGAACAACTTTAAAAGTGAATATTTAAAGAAATCATCCATAATAAAATTAAATATATCTGTAATGGAAATATGTTAGAATTTATGAAGGAATTAAAAGTTCCTTTGAGAGTAAGAAATAACTAAATTAATGGAGAGATAGTCATATTTATGCCCTGGAAGACTCAATATTTAAAGATATACACAAAATGATACCTGAATAAAAATACTTGTAGATTTTCTACTGTAGAAATTGAGAAGCTGGTTCATCAATTCATATGAAATCCAAATAACACTACCTAAAGAAGAAAAATTAAAAAATTAAAAAATGTGACTGTATTTCCTCAAAAGATATCATCTTTCTATAAAATAATAGTAAGCAAACATTGTGGCATGACTGCAAAAAATGAAAAGAAATAATGCAAAAGAATAGAGGGTACATATATGAAAACACAACAAATTACAAATGCAGGTCAGCACAGCAGTGAGAATAGCATTCCTATTTTTTAGCCTACCCAAACTCAACTGTAAGTGGACTTAAAACTAAAATGTGATAATAATTTTGTAACAATAACTTTGAAGCTATCTTCAAAATATTAAATTAGGAGGAAAGTTTTTAGAAGGAGGAGGAGGTTTAGAATTTGGAAGAGAAAGGGATACAAAATTACAACCAATGGAAACTTTTTTGTGAATTACAATTGCATTAAAATAAAGAATTCTTTCTCCAGAATCAAAACAAGGGCACAGAATTACATATTATAAACTACTTAACACATTTAGTTTTAAGGCCTGCAAATGAGTTTCAAAAAAAAAGTGAGCTCAAATATCTTATTTTACATATATCATTATCTTCTGCAGCATTGTTGTCAGATGAAATTAAATTCAAATTCAGTGGATTGGAAAAAATATATAACTGGATTCCCAATAGTTGAGTATATGGAGCAAAAGGTATGCTGTTATATTGCTCTGTGTGTGCATAAGTTGGTACGACTGCTTTGGAAAACCAACTGACATTGTTATAGTCAGTGAAGATTTGTTTAGTTTGCTTTAATGAGTAAATAAACCTTTAGTTAGTGACGAGAGTCACAATATTTTGCTCTTATAACATACCTTCATTGTATGTTCACTATAAATTTGTTCCATATGTTCCACATTCTATGCCCAGGCTACAGAACTGGTCTGCATAGGGGATGTTACTGGATCTCATGGCAGAATGAAAATATATTATAAAGAAGTACATATATATAAGCTCTTAAATCCACAGTCATTACATTGCTCACATTTTATTACTTAAATAATGTCATGAGACCCAATTCAATATAAGTGAATTGTGACTCAATTTTCCTCTCTTATAAAGAGAAGCCTATTTCAAAAGAGGCATCTTATAATTTGAACAATAGTTCAAATGAGGATTTTCTTACTAAATTGTGGGTACAAATGCAAAGGCCCTGCATTTCCCATCAAATATTAATTTCCTGCAAAGATGGAAGCAATGGTTATGAAAAGGAGAGGAATACTCTTAACTGCTAGTATCATGTGCTTAAATTAAAGCCATGTTTATATTTACACACTGAAATCTAAGTGTGACTTGGGAATTTACAGGTTCTTTCCAATTAAAAATATTTAGCCATAGTATGAATATTGATTTAATTGTGAGGATTAAAGCATTCTTCAACAAAGTAAGCAAATAATACATTAATTGTTCATTTCTTTGAGTTTACAATATAAAGCATAAATTATATTTTGCCATGATAACTGAAATATATCAATTCTAATTTAATCAATAATCCTCTGAAAAGTGCAAATTTCCTTTGTTAAAAAGAAATGAATTCAGAAAAAAATCTATTATTTTAATTCACCTTTTCAGTTGATAATACCAGTTTCTAAGGCAAATATTTTACTTGATATTTACTCCTCCTAAAAGCATAATCTTATCCATTAAAGTAAAATTATGCTATATTAAGGAATATATAACCTTCAGCTTGGAATTATTTCCTTACAGCATTATCTATTTTTTAAGAAAATTATTAAATTTCAAAAAATCCATATCCTAAACCCAATATCATTTCCATATGCTTTTTATGAAGTATTTCTAGTCATAGACAAAATACATATTGTTCAAATTTACTTATCATTTTATCAAGTATAATTTACATTAAATTCATTTGAATATATGTGGTATGAATATATAAAGAAAGCAATGAAACAGTATAAAAGACTGTATATAAATGTACCCAACTGTACATTTAAGAGCACAATTTATTAAAAAGAAAGTGTAGTGTAGTATAGTTCAATAATATACACTTTTTAGTTAATTGTGTTTGGGCAGTTAGATATTCATATGAGATAAAAAAAAATTCACTCTTACTACCTATTATAGACAATGTATATAGAATAAAGCAATAAATTTAGACATAAAAATATTAATGAATTTAGAGATTGACAATGAATACTGTCTTCATGATTTCAGGCTAAGTAAGTATTTTTCACACAAGAAATTAAACACAACCACAAAAAAAAGCGTAATAAATTTTATTATGGTAGAGTTGAGAATTTCTGCTCCTCAAAGAATATGGAAAATCTCAAAATTATATGTAACAAACTGGGAGAATGTTGCATCACAAATAATGTAGACTAGAAATTCAGAGAAAAGAATACTATATTAACATTAAAGTATGCAAAAAATTAGCATAATGACCTGAAACATAGTCAATCTTTATATCAAAGGGGTATACTTGAGCATTCTCTTCTATTTGGGAGGAGCATTAAAGTCCTAAGTAATTAAGTTTACCCTACAGATATAACCTATTAAAACTAAAGACTTTTATAGCCAAAGGACATTCAAGAGAAAAATTTTGCTCTTGTTGGCCACTGAAACAAAGGGTTATAATTAATGTGATAATTAAAGTCATATACGTGGTTACCTTTAAGGAATGAAAAATATTATTAATTCTATATATTCTATTTACTTCAGTAAAAATGATCTTACTTCATCTATTCTCATTTGTAAAATTGCAGTTTAGTTTATTTTCTCCCCTATGGAAAACACGATCATTGTCAGTTTTCTTCTAGGACAATGGTGTGCCTTTGTAATTTTTCAAAATTTGGGGAGCAACTCATTTTAAATTTTTGGACTTACTGAAGGCTTTGTGCTGAACCAAGGGAAAAAAGTAATTATATTATCACATCATACTGACCTTGTGAGTTAGGTGTTACCAATCTAATTTTTCACTAAAAGATTTGTGCTTCCTACTCTGAAAAATTCAAACTCCAACTATTATTCTTTGTATGTGAAACCACAACTATAACAAATTAATATAGGAAAGAGCTGGAAATAAGAACTTGAGGATAATTTTAAATGCTCTTGATATAAGAGCAGTAGGACCTAACTTACTTTGTGTATCAAATGAATGAAATCCAAAGATATTCCATCCATTATCTATATATTCAAAACTAAATAAGTATGTTAATCTCATATCCTTAAAGTCTTCAGTAGACTTTTAGTTAAAGATCAATATAATCATACCTTAACCTGATGAAGTTATCATCCAAAAAAGGGCAGATATAAAAAAAAAATCATATGTGAAGAAAAAATATACTCTTCAATTGATTTGGAAAATAATATATTAAAACTGATGTCTAATTGACATGAAAAGAAACCTTAGGTATAATGCATATGGAAGCAGAAAGAGTGGTCAATGCTTTTGGATATCTTGAAATTCAAAAACAAAACCATTTGCAGAGGGAAATAAATTCTAATATTGAGACCTGTTGTGTTTCTTTAGATTTTGCATGGCCTTATCAGGATAAATCCAAACATAATTATCTTTCATCCCACTGCCATATGCAGGCTTAAAAGTATATGAGAATGCCTCTCTATTGAAAAAGAAACTGAGAACATTGTACAAGGAAATTGGAGATGACTTTGCTTGATTGAAACCTGAGAGGAAATAGCCCTGCTACATGGAAAGGATAGGACCAACTCACTATGGCCAGCTCTACTCTTATATATAAGTAAACAAAAGCTCACCAGCCATTTAGCTCTTAGGCACAGAGATCTTAAGGAGCTTTCCATAGGCTCATTCAGAATTTTAAAACAATGTTCTAAAGAGTACAAGGCATTGGATGACAGAACAAATATGAGAACCTTCTCTTATAAACTACAACAAGTATATAATACTAATACAGGGTGTTAATAATCAATTGGGTTAGGGGAAAATACACCAAATGTAATATATTGGCTATACTCAGTAATAGTTTGATTATTCTCATTCATACCTTGTAAAAATTGTTTCTCAACAATGCAATGTGTTGGTGGGGAAGGGGGTGATATATGGGAGCCTTGTGTGATATGTCCGTGTGCTTCGTTAGTTCACAACTTTTATTATATACTTATTTTTTATGTATGTTCATGCATGAATGATAAATTTCAAGGAAAATAAATAAAAGAATTTAAAAATAGTATGAAACATTGGAAGAAATCCAGAGTTTTATAAAGAAGAAGATAATCAAATATTTTTAGATTCCAAAGGCACTGAGACAATTAAGGTGACAATGGGACATTGGAAAACTGCTGTTAATATCCTCAAAGAGATAAAGGTTTATTTTGCATCTGTATTTTGCTAGAAGAAAATATACTACAGACTTAAAAATGCCAGAGTGTTAAGGGAAATTACAAATGCATATATATAATTTTAAGAATTAAAAAAGATAATTTAAGATAGTTTGAAGAGATTTTAAGATCGTATCTTTCCATATTGAGAAGAAAAGATTTTATATATTTTGGTGGAAAAAGAGCATCATATCATATAGCAAATATCTGGACTGTTCATGAATAATCCAATTCCATCTGTTGCTATACCTCACACCACTCTGTAATGATCTGTATTTCTTATGCAGAAATATTGAATGAATTGAGCTATGCATGACTTTTTCAGCCAGATCTCAGGGAGAGAGCAAAAGCTGTCAAAAATATAATGTTTTGAAGGCCAGATTTTACAGTCCACTTTTTAATCTCAGAAGCAACTTTAGCACAGATCTCAGTGCTATATCCTTTTTGTGTCATTAAATGTGAAGTTGTATCTTGATTCTAATCACCTTATTATTTGTTTCAGAGTTTGGTATAAAAGTGAATGGAAGGAGAAATTTGAATTGAATTCTCTACTATAAAACATACAGTATTAGCTTCTTGAGTGGCACTAAACTGTAACTTGAAATTTTCTCAAATTTATAGACCCCTGATAATAATCCATATTATTCTCATATTATAGCATTCTTTTCTTTAGTTAACAATCATTCTACATTACTTAAAACATTTTAAAAATGTGGATGATCTTTTCCAGTATAATGAGTGAACCCCAAATCTTAGGGAATTGAAAAACTAGGACACAGGTGTATAGCTACCACACATGCAAAAAAAAAAAAAAAAAAGATATATAGAAAAAACATCTGGATATTTAATTGAGATAGATTGTAAGTTAACATTATATATAAAATATAAATTAAAATTCAATCAAACATTATTCAGAACTCTTTTTTTGAAGTACCAGGGCTGGGATTGAACATGGGCCCTTGTATGTGGGAAGCAGGCACTCAATCACTGAATTAAACTAGCTCACCTGAGTTTTTTTTTTTTTTTTTTCATTTTTTCATTTATTTTGTTTTTAAGAGGTACTGTGGCTGGAACCCAGGACCTCACACACGGAAAACAGGCACTCAACCACTTGAGCTACATCTGCCTTCTCAGAATTTTTAATATAAGAAGTCACTGCAAGAACACTCAAAATATCTGTGCAACATATCATGTAGAACAGTGTTGCTCTCTCTGTTCCACAGGCTACAGATGATGAGGTTGATGAACAGTGGCCCAAAGGTGTGGAACATGGCCATGAGAAGAGTAATAAGAAATGCTTCTTTTGCAATGGGATCAAAAATGGCAGTCAACCCAGAAACTACAAACAAAATGAGAATTGCCAACAATGGGGTATAGACCGATAGGGCTTTGGGACAAGCTTCCACAGAATGCATATGAAGCCCCATTGAAAATATATTAATATATGACATAAATAAAAAGACAGAAAATACCAAGGCAATATAAGCACTTAGAGTGAATACTGCACACTCAGAAAACTGAACATCTGAAATAAATTTCCTAAAATCTGGAGGTATATCACTGAAATATTGATGGATCACATTAGACTCTGTGAAGGTAAGTCTGAACACAGTGCCTGTGTGGACAGTAGAATAGACCAACCCTTTTGCCCATAAGCCACCAGCTACCTGTGTGCACAGACACAAGGTGAGGTTGTGCTCATAGTGCAGAGGGTGGCAAATCACAACATAGTGATCATAGGACATCACCACAAGGAAGAAAAGCTCTGTGGTTTGAAAAGAATAAACAAGAAAACCTAAACAGCTCATGTTGGGAGAGAAATCAATTTACTGACTGTCCGAAGATTCACAATAATTTGGGGAACAGTAACTGAAATGCAGCAAAGATCTATTAATGATAAATTGCCTATAAATAAACATTGGGACATGCAGATTTTTCTGAGTTAAAATGTCAGTAACAGAAGTTTCTCAATCAGAGATCCCGATACACCATTAAGAACATCAAAATTGCAGGGCTTAGACCTACTAGAGAGTTGAAATATCCATGAGAAGGAATTCTGTGAAGATGGTAAGATTGTCCATGTCTTCAGTCATGTTGCCATCTCCCTGTAGTAAAAGTATAAAATGATAATAACGTGCTAAAAACTAGAGTCAATGTGCTTTGCTCACAAATAAAATTCCACCATGATACCAATAAAAGGTTTCTCATAGGAATTCTGCATAGAAGAAATGGACAAAAGTAATATTTTGAAATCAATGAATTTACATATTCCAGTTTTCATTTTATTTTCTAATTGTGATCTTCCATATTAATTTTAACATTGATAAGATCATGGAATCTAAGTAAATTAAATGATATATAATGAAATCAGGGCCCATAAATCTTTGTTATTAAGTCACATTCACACTGTTTCTGTTTATCTCTTTTCAAACTCTGCTTGGATACATCCAGTGTTTTATCATTTTCTCCATTAGCAAATGGCCATCTCAGACACATTCCATAAGAAAGCCTATGAAACAGGCTGGTTGAACATCCTATAACAATCCTCTTCATGTACTAGGTGACCAAGATGATTGCTCCTCATCTTTGACTGACTGATTTAATGGTGTTTTTTGCAATAAATTAAATGAATTATCTGAAGAACTTATCCGACTGTTTTTTTAAAATACTTTTTAATTTTTTTATACTTTGGATTACATAAATGTTACACTGAAATATAGTGGATTCTCATATGCCCCATTGCCTACCCCTCCCACACTATCCCACATTCAAAATGACCTACATTGGTGTGGTACATTTGTTACAATTGATCAGCACATATTGGAGCACTGCCATTAAGCACAGATTTTAGTTTACATTACAGTTTATACTTTGTCCACACAATTTTATATATTTACAAAATATATAATGACCTGTATCCATCATTGCAATGTCATTAAGGGCAATTTCAATGTGCTGAAAATGCCATAATATTATACGTGTTTTTACCTTTCCCTCCTTTCAGAACCTCCAGTTGCCACTGCCTTCACAACAATGGGCAGCCCAAAGATTTAAGTCTCTTAGACATTGACCTATCAATTCTAGTACTAACTTTAAATTCAAATAGAAGTGGAAGAAGAGCCATGTGTAAGGAAACAACAAATGAGTCCAACTCCATTACACTGGGAATCATAAGCTTCAAAGTTGGGTCCACTGGCAGGGTACAAAATTTCTGAGCTGTGTTTCCTGCTTCTAGTGTCTGGATATCTCTAGATCCTTCAGGAGCCCAACTATTTGAGGCAATATTTACTGTGGCAGTAAATGAGATCAGCTGAGACTTGCATAAGCTTAACCTCTAGAAAGAACTCCCAAATCACTTTGAAATATCTTAGCTATAAAAACTCAGTGTATTTACCCTGTCCTCCTTTTGGTCAAGGTCTTTTTCCAGGTACATTGCTAGTTGGTGCTTGGTAATGCATTTATATGCTGAGGAGGGCTTAGACAGGTGCCACTTTTGGGAAAAAAGGAGGCTCTCTGTAGATAAATCTAAGACAACATAAAATACTAGGTTAAGTTTCAATTTCAAAAGAAAAGGTTCATAAGTACAATCATCAATATAAAGGGCCCATCTCAACAGTCCATCCTTCTTCACTATGCACTATGTACTCAGGGGATTCTTGCCACATTAGAGAATGTGGTAGAGCTCACCAGGATTTTAATCTAGAGGAGACCAGGTGGATTATGACTCTCCACTCTTTCATGTCAGTTGTTCTATAAGAAAAATGTCTTTTTCCCTTTACAATAATGTCCTCAAAAGATTTGACTCTATTTAGATTCTAATTCATTTCAATTTTGCTTTGCAGTGTATAACACAATTCCCTTGTTGTCTCTCTAGTTTATCTTCTGGCTGGCACTCAGTATCTCAGAAAAATTTCCTACCTGTTATTACCTTTCCTCAAACATCCTTCCTTCCATCACTCATGAATTAAAATATTTCAAGAAGGACTAACATTCTCTTCAGATATCCCCTCCAATTGCTTTTATAGATTTTACTGAAATCTATTCATTCAAAATAATTATTTTAACCAAAAGTATTTTACTTGTGCATGATTTGAAGCATACCAAATCATAAAGAAATACTGATTCAATCTTAATTAACCTTTCAAATCATAAACTACATATCCTGAGTGGTGTCATTTCAGAATTATTTAATTCTATATATGGAAAAGTTGAAATAGAGAGGTAATTATAAACATGATATAAATGTATTTTTTAATACTTTATATATAATCCTTTTGTGTTTACAAAATATTATATGATTTGGCAAGCTTTTGAGAAATAAATAATAACAATTTAGATTTACTTTCATTTATTACATTCATATGAGTTTCTAGTGTTTTTGAAAAACGTTATACAAATTTTTTAGTAAACATTTAAAAATATATGCTTATTCTATTACCCTCAGTTTAATGAGGAAGAGGAAGTCTTTAAATAGATATTTTATTAAATTTCAAAATATTACTCAGTCATCATGTTCATACAATTAATCTGATGGGTATAGAATTGACTTAAAGCTGAGGGTAGGGGTAGCATCTGGAAGTTCCACAACCCTCAAATGAGGAAGACTCATGGTTCCACATGTAACCATGCTCCAGATATGAATTCCTTCAAATTGCTGCAAATCACAGGTGACCTACAATCACAGCACAGTCTTTTATTTTTTTAATAAATAGGTCTTACTTGGTGTCACAAGTTTAAAAAATATACTTACACAAATGCAAGCACATCTACACATCTACAAATACTAATGAAAAAATAATAATTTTACTGGAAATAAGGGGGCTTTAAAAAATATCCCATTTCAATACTCTAATATATCTATTATGTATATATGTAGATATATGGAGCACATCAATGAGAAAGAAACAATAAGAAAACAATAAATATCTCAGACTTTACAAATATGATGCTTGAAATAAATCAAATACACAAGAGGAGAAAATGTATGGAACTAAAGAAAATATATTATAACTATTTGTAAAATAGAAGAAAATACAGGAAAATGAGTATTTTATAAGGACTACCAACATCTGGAAAGAATAACAAAATATAATATAGAGAAAAATATTATAAATAAATGTTAACTTTATGTTGACAAGAAATTCATGTTCTTTTATTTGAAGTACAGTTAATAATTATAATAAAGTCATGAAAGGGTAAAACATGTTAAAGAGAATATATTATCCAGGAAGATATGACACAGATATGAGTATCAATATGTCAGAAATGTCAACAATGCAGCTCCCTAATGCCCATTTACAATTTCATTGGTTACTACACGAATGAAATCACAATGACCGATCCATTCCAAATGGTGGCTGAAGGAAAGAATTAGTTTGATAAATGCACATAATGTGAAACTCAAAATATATATATATATGCAAATATTATCTATATATGTGTTTTATATAATGTATATACATACATACATGGGTGAGACACTGAAATGCTTAGCAGATGAAAGCCTGAAATAACATATAACTATAAAAAGGGACATTGAGTAAATAATTAAATTTTTGACAGGATATCTCCTCCTTGTATGTGGGTATCAGGCATTTATTACCAATTCAAAGATCTCAAGCCATTACCCTAAAAAGGGGGGAAAGTAGAATTCTGGTTTTTTTGAGTGAGTTTTTTTCATTTGGGAGATTTGGAACTTCCAGATACTACCTATGCCTTCAGCTCCAAGGCAATCCAATATGGAATATTCCCATTACATGAATTCCTATGAATACCAGAAATCACAGGAAGCTCTTGATCATAGTGCAATCCTTTCTTGTAAGAAAAAACATTTTTTAAAAATAAATATATGCAAAGAAAAAATATATATCCAGACATTTAAACACATTAATGAAGAATATTTTTCATGGAAATAAAAGTCTATTAAACTTTACCCAATTCAATAAACTCAGAACAGTGTGTGAAGATAATGGAAAATATTGTTTATATATACATGAAGAATATCGGAGGTAATGACAAAGGAGTAATGAAAGAACAATAAACTGACTACATATATATATATATATATATATATATATATATATATATATACTATAAGTTAATGAAAAAGAAGAAATTAAAGTGTTCACATTTACATTTTATTTTATTCCTGATAAATCTAGATAAGAATTAATGTGTTTCATTTCTTCAAAGATAATTTTTGCATTTCTCATTTTCTTTTTGTGTTTACATTTTCTATAGCATTAATTTCTAGTCATTCCTTATGATTTTATCCTTCTGCCCAGTGAAGAATCATTTTCCTCTTCTATTCTTGATCTCCTGAGTCAGAAAACAGTTTCTTTTCTATTTACCATTCTCATTTTATACTAGATACACTTACACTTCTATGTAAAATTACATTGCTTTATTTTTATTAAAACACAAGAATTACTGTTCAATTAAAATATACACTTTTAAAATTTTCCTTGTGATTTCTTTTTAATTGACAGATTGTTTAAATGCATATTGATTAATTTCCAATTCTTTATTTTTAAATTAAATTAAATTAAATTTATTTTAATTCGGTTGTGCTCAGAAATGATCATCTGTATACTTGGCATTATAAATTAATGGAAAATTTTAAATGGTTCCATATGCTAGTAATCAAAACCATAATGATGTTCTACTAAGCACTTCCAGAATTTCTAAAATTAACAAGTCTGGTAACATCAAAGGATGGTGGTGATATTGCTCAAATTAACCTCTCAGGATTTTGTTGATAGTATGAGATGACATACTCATCTGCAAATGTCATATAGTTTCTTGTAAAATTAATTATAAACATGCTAAATGAATAAAGCTACCTGCCAAAATATTAAAGCATTGCCCATGGGATATGAGTTTAACACATATATCTGCCTATCTTTTTATTTTCTATCTTCTAGGTAGCTAGTTATATGTCATACCTAGGAGTATGTGCGTAGTAAATATTTGTGAATTGTGTGGGTGTGTATGCGTGACTACAGGATTTTACTAATGGATCCATTTCCTTTTTCATAGTGTATTAAAAATAATATACTAATGATTAAGTGTAATGATGAACAAAACAAGTGAAATATGCAGAAGGTGTGGAACTCAGAAAACAAATATTGGTGAGACAGTGAAAAGCTAGTCAGAAGACATAGACTGAAATGATCATAAATTGGAAAATGCATGAATGAAAATTTCCATTAGAAGACAATCCCTCATCTCTGTGTGTAGGCATCAGGCATTTATTTCCAATTTAAGAAGCACCAGATATTACCATAATTTTTTTAAAAAAATGAGCACAGATGATCTTCCTTCTGTGGTTATGTATTAGCCTTACTTATTTGGCATTTTGTGGGACATTCATATATTCTCCCCCCCCCCCTTACTATTAAATCGATTTTTCTACTTTATATAGACATAACAAGAACTAAATTCAGATTGTTAATTTCTGGATAGAATAACAAAGCAGAGGAAAGGGGGAAAGAATATTACCAATGAGTATTAAATTTATATTGGTAAGAAGAACATATTCTAATGCAGTATTTTTTCCCACACTTTTTTGCCTATATTACCTTCACTTTTTAAAGAATACTATCCATTTTTAAGACTTCTTGTCTTAAACTCAAAATTTCCAGATGCATTCTTAAGCATTTTCACATTATAAAGAAAATGCTTTTAAATTATAACCATTATTTCCTAAATATAATTTATATTAAATTCATTTGATTTTATGCTGTGTGAATGCAGAAATAGAAAAAAGAAATACTGCAATGGAATAAATGGCACAGCTAAAGTCCCACTCATATACAATACTTCATATATGATACAAGTAGTGTGTGGTAATACAGTAACAGTAATACTATTTTTCAACAAATGATGTTGTATAGTTGGATAGTCATATTGGATAAAATGAAATTTATACCTGCCTTTCACCACACAGATATGATTTAGATTAAATTAAAAACTATGAAAGTCAAACCTTAATTAGTTTAGACACTAACAAAAGTAATTTTCTTCAGGATATCAGTGTGGCTAGGATACTTACACACACATGAAAAAAACAACAAAAGAACAAAACCACATTAAATAATGTTGATACATTTAATTATATTAGAGATGAAATTGCTCTTGCTGAAAGGATAATTAAGGGCACAAAATTCTACAAAACAAACTGAGTCAATATATCTGTCACACATAAAGGATACAGGAATTTAGCAGAAGGGGGTTTCCATATTAACGTTAATATAACATTAAAATACATTAAAAATAAAATCACAACTCAAGGATGTGTGTATAGACATAGATATAGAGATATATAAAACCTACTACTTCAAGGATACTCTATTAAAATTAAATATTTTTACAACCAATATACCTGGACATGATTTTTTAACATGACACTTTTTTTTCTTTTCGTATTCACTAAGTCTAAAAATTGTGAGTTAATGTGTCATTTAAAGCCAGAAAGGTAGTTAACTATAAATAGTTAGTACTAAAAGGTATAGGTAACCCTTTTAAAATGATTTGTTCATTCATATTATTTCAAATATTTAGAGTTTTATTTTATCCTGTGTAATAGATAAATATGTGTTTCCTTATGCAAGTAGAACATGGTGGTACCTTCTTAACAGCTCAATATTTGAGAAACAGCCCCTTTGATTACTTGGCCCTACTGAAGACTTAGCATGCAACCATATGGCAAGCCAACTTAAGAGCAGAACACACCTCATGAGATGGGTTTCACCAATCCACTATTTCTTTAGTGGATTTTTGCTTCTTGTTTGGACATATGTAAATTCTAAATTTCCTAATCTCTAGGATGATGGGAGGGACTGGCTTTTCTAACCAGGGATACATGGATAAACTATATCCTGAGACATGATTGTAAAATGTTAATGTAGGGAAGGATTGAAAAATAATGGCTTGAGGAGAAATATAAAGCATATTAATTATTAAGTTCATAGAGTGGCTCCTATGTTTCAGTGAGGAACAAATAACAATTCTAACAAGTTTATACACACCTCTTTATCTGTTCACCATTTAGAAACTTTAAAAAAATTTTTTTCATGAAATGCAGATATCTTTATGTCATATCTCTCCTTAAAATTCTGTCAAAGACATTTATTCTTAGATAAATACGTTTTTCTCTTATCCTGATGAAGGCACTATGGAAATAATGAGAAGGAATAAAAAATGTATGTATTTCAGTGATGAAGACAATAGGAAGTTATCCATGAATTCATCTTGATGAATTTTGAAATAAACATAATAATATTCAAATCCAGTTAAAGGAGAAGGAAGCCTTGGGTGAAAGAGGGTTAGATGCATTTGGATATCTTAAATATCATAAGAATGTAGCCCATAGCAGGAATTTGCACCTGTATTATGCTCTAAGAAAAAATATAGTACACTAAAGAAAGCTAGAGTACAAGGGTATACGAGGAATGTGACTTACATGCACAACTTTTACATTAAAATTTCATTTCATGTTTGATGAGATCTTGAAGATTATTTCTCATAAAATATATTTATAATAAAATATGTTGAAAATATGGAAGGAATTAATTATGATCCTAATGCTGAGATAAAACAATAAATTTTGGTTAAATAAAACAAAAAATAAAACCCAAAGAAAAACTTTTCATGAATGAAAAACTTATATTTTCTCATTTATATCCTGTACAACATACTTGGCACATTAATTAAAAACACACACTTAGAAATATCAACGTAAAACTTCAGAAATTCATAAAATAAACCACCATATAATATCATGAAAACAGAAGAATCAGAACAATATTACATTTTTAAACAAGAACCCTTAGAATTGCAATGAATTGGATATAAATATTTAAATGTGTGAAGGGAAATAACTTGGACAAAAATTCTATGTGTGAATATAAATTTCAATATAAATAAGTATATGTATATTGTGAAATACAAAGATACTCATACATGCAAAGACTCAGAAAGCTAAAATCTAATCTTTGTATGAATGTTACTTGAATATAAAATCTGATTTCTTTACCCAGAAAAAAACTATGAAGAAAATCCACTTAGCCACAAATAAGTTTTTAAAAAAAATATGATAGATTCCTCAATTTTCAAATCATTGAAAAGATAAGTATACATTTCAGATAATTCGATTAATATTATACAAGTTCACATTTTAGCTAAGATTGTTAGTTTTGTATTATAGAAGTCCCATGTTCATCATTAGCTGCTTGCTTCTATGTCTAATAATAAGTACTAAGCCATAATGAAATTGATTTCTGCATTATACCCATTACTCTTGAATAAAAATGAGCATATATTCTTAATACTGAACATTTTCTAAATAGTATTCTGAAGTTTAAAAAAGACAGATGTCAAATAATTCAATTCTAAAATATAAAAAGGCTAATATATTCTTAGACTACCAGAATGCTGACTGAGGGTTTAGGAACCAGAAAAATAAAACTTTTCATACTGAGAATAAAACTTTTATTTCTTAACTTTGGGAAAAGTGAATCCATATGCCCCACTCACTCCCTGTCCCACACTTTCCCACATTAAAAATATCCTTCATTAGTGTGATACATTTGTTACAATGGTTGAACACATATTGAAGCATTGCCACTAAGTGTGGAGTATAGTTTGCATTATAGTTTATACTCTGTCCCATGCGATTTTATAAGATATGACAAAATATATAATGGTCTGTATCTGTCATGGCAACATGATTCAGGGCAATTCCAAGGTCCCAAAAAAATGCTCCCATATTATATATTCCTTTTTCCTCCCCCTCAAAGCCTCTGGTGTTCATTTTTTTCATCAATGATAAAAGATTGTCCACTGTAGAAGTCAATAAATCTGTAGTAGAATACTAGTAAGTCTACTTTAGTCCATTGTTCATTCCTGAATCTTGAGGATTTTGGGATGTTGTTGCCCACTCTGCCCCTAATGAGAGGGGGCTTAGATCCTATGCGAAAAGTGGATGGAAATATCATGCTTGCAGTTGCAGACACTCTGTTCTTGGGATGAGCATTGTCCACCATCACCACCTTGTTAATTGTTCTGGGTGAGTCCAAAGGACTAGATTATAGGTTTTGGAACTCTGCTGAGATTTAGAGCCCATCTGGCACATGGACAGACCAAAGAGTTAAGTCTTTTCGACATACACCTATCAAGTCTAGTACTAACTAGAGGTTCAAATAGAAGGGACAAAAGAGCCATGTGTAGGGAAACTACAAATGAGTCCAAATCTGTCACCTTGGGGAGCATAAAGTCCAAAGTAAGAAGCACTGGCAATGTACCAAATTCCTGAGCTGTCTGCCCTGCCTACAGCATTTGGATGTCTTTAAAGGCCTCAGGAGTCCTGCTATTTGAGGCAATATTTACTGTGGCAGTTGATGAGATCCTGCTGAGACTTGCATAAACATTACCTTGGGAATGACCTCCTGACTCACTTTAAAATTTTAAGTCATAAAAACTCATTTACATTTACTAATTTCCCTTATGGCCAAGGTCTTTTTTGAGGTGTATTGCTAGTTGGCACTTGGTAATAATCCCTTGGTGTCAGGGAGGCTCATCCCCAGAAGGCATGTCCCATGCCAGGAGAAATGTAGGGGTTTTACATACTGAGTTTGTCTTAGAGAGGGGTCACATTTGATCAACAAGTTACCCTCAGGAGGTAACTCTTAGGCAGCATATAATACTAGGCTAAATTTCAATTTCACAAGAAAAGGTTCATAAGTACAATCATCATTATCAAGGTCCCAGTGCAATGGTCCATCGACCTTCACTAGGCACTGCCTCTTTGTGCGGGGGATTCTTCAATCCCATTAGAGAATGCAACAGAACTCCCCAGGATGAGAATTCAATATTCTTCTGGTTATTATGAGGACCTCTACCCACCAAAACAATGCCCTATTAATACTTGAACACATTCATAGGTCTTGTAGGCATGTCTCAGATGAACTGCCCCCTATGCATACTCCATCACCAAAACTCCACACCACTGTTTCTCTACTGCTCCAGTTGTGACCCCTCTGTGTCCAAAATCTCCCCAAAGATGAAGACAAGAAAATAACCAAATAAAAAGAAAAGCAAATGAAATTATAATGACAATATAGCAGTTTGATATTGTTTATGCATTCCAAAAATAGATATTGGATTATGTTTGTAAACTGGTCTGTACCTGGGCATGATTAAATTATGATTAGTGCTTTGATTGGGACACCTCAGTAGAATGTTGAGTCCCAGGCCACTTGATGGGTGGAGACCCACAGAGAAAACTACATGGCAGAGAATATAGTTGGAGTTTTAATGCTTGAGTTTTGAGCTGGAACCCAGCAACTAAACGCACAAGAGAAGAACACAGAGAAATAGACAGCTCCACAGACATGGCAGAGGTCCATGGAAGAGAGATGAGCTGTTCACCTGAGAGTGTACAGCTGAACTTGTGAAGAGAAGCAAGCCTGAGCCCAGAGACAATCAAGACCCAGGGAGTGAGACAAATCCTAAAGAGCTTGATGGCCTACAGCTGATATTGGAAGAAGCTGGGACCACAGAGCCTTGAGAGGAAGAAGAAGGCTGAATATTGGCAGCCATCTTCCTCCAATACATGGCAACCTACTTTGATGAGGGAAGTAACTTGTGCTTTATGTCCTGGTAACTGTAAGCTTCTAATCTAAATAAATTCACTGTATAAAAACCAACAAATTTTTCTGTATTTTTTAAAATATTTTCATCACTGTAAAATATGTTGTCTTGCATACACAGTGACATTTTCTTCTGAATACTCCTCCAGTGGGATTTTTTTTTTTTTTCATTTTATCTTCAAAGAAGCTTTAGGTAACATAAAAGTCATGTAGAGAATACAGGGGATTCCCATATACCTAAATCATCCCTATTTTCCCCTCTCCCATTAAGAACATTTTACATGCAGATGGTGTATTTGTTACAATTGATGTTCAAACTTTGAAGCATTGCTACTAACAATGGTGAATGGTTTACATTGTGATTTACCTTTTAGATCTTACACATTTTATAAATTTTGAGGAAATTTTAAATGCATGTATCCATTATTGTGAGATCATGCAGAACAATTCTAATGCCCTGCAAATGCCTTATGTTTCACCTATTCTATTCTTCCCTCCCCCTCCCCTTGAGAACTATGGTAATCACTAAGTTTGATTCATAGTTAACTTCAGTAAAATTGAGGGCTTGATATATTCATATGTTTTCTTTTATTAGGCACTGCCTATGTTCTCAAGAGACTCTTGCCCCTCTATTTGAAAACATAGCATAACTTCACAGCATGGGAGTTTAATATTTCCTTGTTTATTGTGTGGATCTCCACCAACTGATATAACAAACTATGACAAGATGAACACTTACACATTCCATAGAAGCCTGCCTTAGGTGCACCCTTTTCTGTATGCTTCCCCTCACATCCAACATCAGTAATCCTCCCCTAGCATATTTGTCAAAACAACATTCCCAATGATGTAGTTTTAACTGCAGACCTCCAAATCCCCAGAGTTCACCTACTCCTTTCCCTGACCCCCGCCCAGTTCCATGGATAATCTAAGCATAACCCCCAACCTAACCACCTCAAGGAAAATCACTGCTAAACCCCAAAGCATAACTGCATCACTGTCAGGCCCATCCACTGCACATCTATACCCTTCGAACTTATCATAGATTTTGCCCATGTGGGCCTTAGCTCACTACCTTTTACTTATTTTCTGTCTCCTATTAACCTATCTTCCAGACTCTAGCACTATAAGTCTGATCAATTTGCTTAATTCAGGTCAGTGAGGTCATGTAGTATTTGTTTTCAGTGCCTGGCTTTCTTCACTCAAAGTAATGTCTTCAAGATTCATCCATGTTGTCCTATGTGTTAATACTGCATTCATTCTTACAGCTGAGTAATATTCCATTGTATGTATATACCACAATTTGCTTATCGATTCATCTGTTGATGGACATTTGGATTGCTTCTAACTTTTAGCAATGGTGAATAATACTGCTATGAACATTGGTGTGCATAAATCTGTTCATGTCCCTGTTTTCAATTTTTCTGTATATATATCCAAGTAGTGGGATTTCTGGAGCTTATGGAAGTTCTATAGTTAGCTTTCTGAGGAACTGCCAAACTGTCCTCCACAATGGCTGCACAGTCCCACATACCCAGCAGCAGTGGATAAGTCTTCCCTTTCCTCCACATCCTCTCCAACACTTATAGAACTCTATTTTTTAATTTATTGAAGTATATCACTCATACATGAACATACATAAACAATAAGTGTATAGCAATAGTTGTGAACTCGCAAAACAAACATGCATAACATCATACAGGGCTCTCATACCTCACCCTACCACCAGTACCTTGCATTGTTGTTAAACATTTTTAACTAATAATTAAAGAGCATCCTCAAAATACTACTACTAATCAAAGTATTTTCCCCTAACCCACCTTATTTTTATTATTATTTTTATGTCATTTATACATGAATATAAATACACAAAAAGTGTATCATAAATTTGTGAGCTTACAAAGCAAGCACTCATAACATCATTCAGGGGTCCTATACATTAACCCTCCACCAAAACCTTGCATTGTCGTGAGACATTTGTTACAAATTATGAAAGAATATTGTCAAAATCTTACTACTATTTATTTTCCATATCTTATCTTTGGTGTGTTTTCCCCCCAACACACCCTATTATTAATTTTTAGATATATTTTTATGTCAGAAGTTGTAAACTTACAAAATAATCATGCACATGTTCAGAATTCCTAAACACCCCTCTATTAACACACCACACGGTAGTGGAAAATTTATTACAGATTATGAGATAATATCATCCAATTATTACTAGGTCCACAGTGTACATTTGGCACACATTTTCCATACTTCCCCATTATCAACACAGTATATCTTTGGCACAGATGCAAGAATATAACATTATTACTGTTAACCACAGTCCATAGGTCACTCAGTTGTATATTTCCCATGCTTCTCCACATTCTCACCACCCTACAATAGTGATGTACACCTGCTCTAGCTCTCAAAGGGCACTCTTGCATCTGTACCATCAACCACTATTCTCATGCACCTCTGGGTTTACTGTGTTATTCAGTCCTTAGATTATTCTCTAGCTTTCTGTCAATTGGCATTTACATTGCTAGACTACCATTTTCAGCCACATCCCCACATATAAACCAGCTGTTACTCACTATAATGTGTTACCATTAATTCTGTACACTTCCACATTTTTACAGTAAAGCTAATTAAAACATATGTTAAATATCAGTAGTCCATCTCAGTCCTTCTCTTATCTCCTTTAAGTATCTACCACCTACTAAGTCTTGAAGCTATTTTCCTACATTTTCTTCTAGAAGTTTTATGGTTCTTGCTTTTATATTTAAGTTTTTGATTCATTTTGAGTTAATTTTTGCATAAGGTGTGAGATAGGGATCCTCTTTCTTCATTTTGGCTATGGATATCTAGTCTCTCAGCATCATTTTTTGAATAGACCATTCTTCTTGAATTAGGTGGGTTAGACAGATTGGTCAAAAATCACTTGACCACACATGTGACAGTTTTTTTAAACCATCAATTTGGTTCCACTGCTTTTTGTGTCTGTCTCTATGCCAGTACCATGCTGTTTTTACCACTGTAGCTAGGTAATATGATTTAAAGTCCAGAAATGAGAGTCTTCCAAATTCGATTTTCCTTTCCGAGGTGTTTCTGGCTATTCAGAACCCCTCACCGCTCCAGATAAACTTGATAATCGTGTTTTTCATTTATTTGAAAAAATGCTGGTAGGAGTTTTATCAGGATGGCACTGAATCTGTGCATCAATTTGAGTAGAACTGACATCCCAATGATATTTATTCTTCCAATCTGTGAGCATGGAATGTTCTTCCAGTCATTTAGGTCTTCTTTTGATTTGTTCTAATAATGAGTTTTAGTTTCTGAACACAAGTGCTCCACATCATTGGTTAAGTCTATTCCTGAATATTTGTCATATTTTATTTTCAACAAATTTTGAAAATTTTGGTTACTTTTATTGTTATAATCTTCATTTCTAGACTCTCTTCCAGGCCTGTCTCTCCTGTCTTTTCTTTTCAGGCTTTAGCACACCTTTTAGTATTTTCTGCAAAGCAGGTTACAAACTCACCCAGTTTCTGTTTATCTGTGAATATTATAAACTTGCCCTCATTTTTGAAAAAGAGTCTTGCTGGATATAAGATTCTTGGATGGAAGTTTTCTCTTGTAGTATCTTAAATGTATCATGCAACTATATTCTTGGTTTCTGATGTGAAATCTACACTTAATCATTTTTTTAATGTTTTTTTAAAAATATTTTTTATTGAAATGTATCATTTATACATGAACATACACAAACAATAAATGTATAGGAAAAGTTGTGAACTTACAAAATAAATATGCATAACATCATACAAGGGCCCCATATCTTATTGGGTGTCTCTTATATGTTTTGCATTGCTTTCCTCTTTCTGCTTTCAGAATTCTTTCTTTGTCTTTGTCATTTGACATTCTGATAAGTATGTGTCTTGGACTTGGTCCATTTGGATTTTTTTCAGATGGGAGTAAATCGTGCTTCTTGGACATGGATATCTATATCTTTTAATAGAGTTGGGAAATTTTCTATCATTATTGCTTAAAATATTCCTTTTGTACCTTTTCCATTGTCTTCTCCTCTGGGACACCAACAGCATGTATGTTTGCACATCTCTTGCTGTCATTTATTTCCCTGAGCTCTTGTTCATGTTTTTTCAATCTTTTCTTCATCTGTTCTTTTGTATGTTCACTTTCAGAGTCCATTTCTTCAAGCTCACCAATCCTTTCTTCTGGGTCCTCAACTCTGCTATTATATGATTTCAGTGTATTTTTAATTTCATTTATTGCACCTTTCATTCCCACAAGATCTGCTAGTTTCCTGTGTATGCGTTCAAATTCTTCTTTGTGCTCACTGAATGTTTTAATAATATCTTTAATTTCTTTAGCCATGTCATTGAATTTATTAAGGAGATTATTTTGAACATCTATGATTAGTTGTCTCAACTCCTTTATGTCATCTGGAGGCTTATCTTGTTTCATTAACTGGGCCACATCTTCCTGTTTTTTGGTGTGGATTGTAAATTTTTGTTGGTGTCTTTGCATCTGGCTTACTAGAGTATTTATTCTGAGTGCAGTTTTTCTATTTAGTTTAGGGCTTACTGTCCTTTCTCCCTTGCTGGTTGTGTAGCAGGAGACCAAAATGTAGTTGGTGCTATAAGTTGTGGATGCTCAAGCTGCCCTCTGTGCCTCAAGAACCAGTGAAGCTTCTCCCAACTTTCTCTTTTGCCAGGGGTAGGGATAGAGCCACAGCTGTGTGGAATAATCCAACTCATGCAGGCCTAGACTACAGTTGATCCGAGAAACTGATGAAACTTCAAGCCCCTTTCTCCCCTGCCTGGGGTGGGGATGGAGCTGCAGGTGTGGGCAGCAATCTATGCAGTGCATGCCCAAGATGACCACAGTTGTCCTGGTAGCCTTCCAATTATTCAGTCTGTGCCAGCAGAATGTACTGCAGTTACCTGGATTGGCTGGAGCAGGGCCCACCATCTTCCTCCCTGCTAGAGGTGGGACTGAAGTCTAGGCTAGGGCTGAGGGCCAATCTGGGTGAAAAAAATCATTTTCTGCTATAACTGTGATTTTCATCAGCCCAGCTTCCCCTCTTGCTGGGGGCAGAGTCAAAATGGCGGTTATCAGCTGCTTTCCGACTTGGACAGGCTCAAACTTTAGCTGTTCTTAGGGTAATACTTTAACAAGCCGAATTCACCAATCAGTAGCTGAAATCAGTGGCCCACCATCTCCTCCTCCCCCATTTTTGAGAAATGGAGTTTCTAATTCCAGCCACAGAATAGCTCTTAGGGTGGCTTGCACCGCCAAAGTAGTATGATCACAGGCCTCTGCGGCATGGCCTGTAATTTCCTGAAGAGTCTGGCACAGCTTTCCTCAGCTTCCTCCCTGACTGAGGTGGATCTGGGGCTTAGGCTAGAGTAGCAATCTGATCTAGATGGAAAGAAGCCAGTCCCTACCAGCACTGTGATTTTCAGTCAGCCCTGCATCCCCTCCTGTCAGGCAGGGAGTTAAGATGGCAGTTACTGGCCTCTTTCTGACTTTGACAGGTTCAAACTTTAGCTGTTCTTAGGATTATACTTTAGCTCACTGAATTTACTAATCAGTCGGGAAAGTTAGTGCCCAACCATCTCTTCCTCTCTTGTATTTGGGAAGTGGAGCTTCCAATTCCACCCGTGGAACAGCTCCTGATGAGACTTGTGCCTGCAGTGGAGAATGGGCATCAATCTCCATGGCGTGGAGTCCTCTACTTACAGATCTTCTCTACAGATTGGTTGTCTTCTCTTTCCATTCTTTCAAGGATGTTGCAGGATGCACTTCTGGTCTCCTGGAGGCCCCAAAAAGTGCTCTAGATAGCTCTGGGTGATTACTAACTGCCACATGACAGGAGCTGATTCTAGGAGCTCTTTACTCTGCTGCCATCTTGTTGTTTGTCTTTTTTTTTAATAGCTACCAGTCTAATTGGTGTAAGATGGTATTGCATTGTACTTTTGATTTGCATTTTCCTAACAGTTAGTGATGTTGAGCATCTTTTCATGTGCTTGTTAGTCTTTTGTAATTCTTCACTGGAGAATTGTCTGTTCAAATCACTTGTCCATTTTTCAAATAGATTGGTTGTCATTTTAATTTTGAGAGGTAGGATTTCTTTATATATCCTGAATATTAGGCCCTTATTGGAGAGGTGGTTACCAAATATTTTCTCTCATTGAGTAGGCATTCATTTCACTTTCTTGACAAGCTTCTTTGAAGTGCTTTTTTAAATTTTTTTTTAATTTTGAGGAGGTCTCATTTATCTAATTTTTTCTTTTGTTGCTCATGCTTTGGGTATAAAGTTTATGAAACCATTTCAACTACAAGATCTTGTAGACACTTCCCTACATTTTCATCCAGATGCTTTATTGTCTTGGTTCTTACATTTATTTCTTTGATCCATTTTGACTTAATTTTTGTATAGGATGTGAGATAGTGATCCTTTCCCATTCCTTTCAATATGGATATCCAGTTCTCCAAGCACCATTTGTTAAAGAGGCCATTCTCTCCCAGTTGTGTGGGCTTGGAGGCATTGTGGAATATCAGTTGATCATATATGTGAAGATCTATATCAGAACTCTCAGTTATGTTCCATTGTTCAGTATGTCTATACCTGTGCCAATACCATGAAGTTTTGACCACTATAGCTTTGTAGTATGTTTTAATATCAGGTAGTGTGATTCCTCCTATTTCATTTTTTCTTTTTCAATCTGTATTTGGCTCTTTAGTGCTCATTACCATTCCAAATAAATTTCGTATTTATCTTTTCCAATTCAGTAAAAAAATTCTGTGGTAATTTTCATTGGGATTGCATTAAATTTGTAAATTAGTTTGGGTAGGATAGACATCTTAATGATGCTTAAGCTTCCTATCCATGAACAGGGAATATTCTTCCATTTATTTAGGTCTTCTTGATTTCT
Organism: Tolypeutes matacus; assembly: GCA_026826555.1. Classification (NCBI taxonomy): domain Eukaryota; kingdom Metazoa; phylum Chordata; class Mammalia; order Cingulata; family Chlamyphoridae; genus Tolypeutes; species Tolypeutes matacus. The sequence continues at coordinate 369,279 of JAKSZT010034994.1, read as the reverse complement.
TTTAACAATGTTGTGTAGTTTTCCATTTCCAAGTCTTTCACATCTTTAGCTAAGTTTCTTCCAAGTATTTGAATCTTTTTGTTACCATTGGAAATGGATTTTATTTCTTGATTTTCTCCTCAGATTGCTTTTAATTGGTGTACAGAAAAGCTACTGATTTTTGTGCATTGATCTTATATCCTGCTACTTTACTGAAGTCTTTTATATGCCCTAAAATCTTTGCTGTAGATTACTCAGGACTTTCTATGTATAGGATCATGTCATCGACAAATAGTGAAATTTTTACTGCTTTTCCAAATTTGGTGACTTTTATATCTTTTTCTTGCCTAAGTGCTTGAGCAAGTACTTCTAACACAATGTTAAATAAAAGCGGTGACAGTGAGCCTCCTTGTCTTTTTCAAGATCTTAGAGGGAAAGATTTTAGCATTTCACCATTGAATATGATGTTAGTTGTTGTTTTTTGTATATACCCTTTATCATGTTGAGAAAGTTTCCTTCTATTCCTATCCTTTGAAGTGTTTTTAGCAAGAAACTGTGCTGTATTTTGTCAATTGTTTTCTCTGCATCAATAGAGATGATATTGTGATTTTGTTCTTTTGATATGTTAATATGGTGTGTTACATTGATTTTCTTATGTTAAACTATCCTTTCATATGAGAGATGACACCAATATGGTCATAGTGTATAATTTGTCTGATGTGCTGTTGAATATGATTAGCAAGTATTGTGTTGAGAATTTTAGCATATAGGATCATTAGAGAGATTGACCTGTAGTTTTCCTTTCTTGTGGTGTCTTTGTGTGGTTTGGGTATTAGGGTGATGTTGGCATCATAAATGAGTTAGGCAATGTTCCCTCTATTTTTTGGAAGACTTGGAGCAGGTTTGTTGTACATTCTTTCTGGAATGATTGTTAGAATTCACCTCTGAAGACTTCTGGTACTGGGACCTTACTTGTGAGGATTTTTGATGACTTATTCAATTTCATTACTTGTGATCGGTCTTTTGATTTGATCAATTTCTTCTTTTGTGAATGTAGGCTATTTCTGTGTTTCTGGAAATCTGTCCATCTTGTTGGCACATAATTTTTCAAAGTATTCTCTCATGATACTCTTTATTTCTGTGGGATCAGTGGTGATATCCCTTTCCTCATTTGTTATTTTATGTATTTGCATCTCTTATTTTTTTGATAGCCTAGCTATGTTTTTTCAATTTTATTAATCTTTCAAAGAACCAGCTTTTGATTTTTAAATTTATTTTTAGTGTTTTCTTATTTTCAATTTCATTTAGCTCTGCTCTAATCTCAGTTATTAAGTTCTTTCTACTTGCTTTGGGGTTAGTTTGTTCTTCCTTTCTAATTCCACCAAGTGTGCAGTTAGGTCTTTGAATATATCTCTTTCTTCTTTTTTAAAATCAGTATTTATGGCTATAAATCTCCTTCTCAGTACTGTTTTTGCTGCATGCCATAGGTTTTGACATGTTGTGTTGTCATTTTCTTCCATTTCAAGTTAGTTACTGAATTCTTTTGTAATTTATTCCTTGTCTCACTGATTGTCTAAGAGTGTGTTGTCTAACATCCGTATCTTTGTGCCTAATCTGGTTCTCAGCCCCTTACTGATTTCCAGCTTCATTCCATTGTGGTGAGAGAAATTACTTTGTATAATTTCAATCTTTCTGAATTTGTTAAGATTTGTTCAGTGACCTAGTATGTGGTCTATCCTGGAGCATGATCCATGTGCACTCGAGAAGAATGTATAAATCACTGCATTTGTATAGATATATTGCATATATACCTATTAGATTTTGATCTTCTAATGTATAATTCTAGCTCTCTGTCTCTTTTTTTATTCTGCTTCAAGGTGTTTTGTCTATTGGTGATAATGCTGTATTAATGTCCTCCGCTATAATTGTAGAGGTATCTATTTCTCCACTTAATTTTTACAATGCTTGCCTCATATATTTTGTGGAGCCCTGGTTATGTATATAGATGTTTTTGAATGCTCATTCTTCTTTATATATTATCCCTTTAATTAATATATAATGTCCTTCTTTGTCTATTACAATAGTTTTTTATTTAAAGTCCATTTTGTGTGATATTAGTGTAGCTACTCCCACCCTTTTTAGTTATTATTTGCATGTAAAATTGTTTTCCAACCATTCACTGGAAACCTCCTTGCTTCCCTGGGTTTAAGGTGAATTTCTTGTAGACATCATATAGGATGGGGCATATTTGCTTATCCATTCTGCCAAACCATGTCTCTTGATTGGAGTGTTGTATCCATTAACGTTCCATGTCAATACTGTCAAGATATTACATTACCATATTTTCTTTAGGTTTATATATGTCATATTTTGTTTTTATTTCTTTTTATATTACTAGCCATTCTTATGAATATTCTTCTTTTCCTCACTCTCCCCCAACATTCTTTCTCTTGTTTTTCCTTTCAACCTGTAGAACTCCCTTTAGTATTTCTTGAAGTTCAGATTTCTTGTTAACAATCCTTCTTAATTTCTAATTAGATGTGTATATTATCAACTCTTCCTCATTTTTTAATGCCAGATTTGATGGATACAGAATTCTTGACTGACAGTTGTTGTTTTTTTTTAAAAGCAACTTAACTATGTCATACCACTGTATTTTTGCGTCCTTGGTTTCAGATGAGAAATCAGCACTTTATCTTATCAAGCTTCCCTTGTATGTGATGGATCTCTTTTCTCTTGCTGCTCACAGTATTCTCTCTTTGCTTTGAGCATTGGATAATTTAATAAGTATAGGTATTGGGGTAGTCCTGTTAAGATTTATACTGTTTGAGGTGTGCTGCACTTCCTGGACATGTATGTCAATATCCCTCAAAAAAGATGGGAAATTTCCAGGTATTATTTCTTCCAACACTCCTTCTGCCCCCTTTCCCTTCTCTTCTCTCTATATAAAGTGATGATGAATATACAACATTGTGAATACAGTAGAAACCATTGATTATAAACTTTGATTAGATCATATGGTATGTGAATATATCTCTAAGTGTTCTTAATAAACAAATAAATATTTGTGCAAGGATAGTCAGAAATAGCACTTATGTACAACAGGGGAAACAAAGAGAGATTGAGAGATAAGGAATTTTCTTGTTTGGTTCTTTGTTTTTTGTTTATTATTGTTATTGAAATAATGAAAATGCTCTAATAATGATGGAAGTGATGAATACACAACTATGTGATTATACCAAATACCATTGATTGTATACTTTGGAAGAATTGTATGGTTTACCATTATGTATAAAAAAATTGATTTGTTAAAAAAAGATGGCCATAAGCATTTTACAATTAAAACAGTATTCCTAATACTATCTTGGACCACCACCTTTTGTCCAGCATCAATAGCTACAGCACCTCTGAATCCCACCTCATCAGAAAGCCCTGTTCTGCCCACACATGCATCTCCTGCTCTGCTTCCATGAAAGTCAGACGCCACCATTTCCATTTTATTCATTTCTTCTAAAGATTTTTGCTAAGCCCCAATTATTTGCCTGGCATTAGCATTGGGGGAATAAAGGAGAAAAGACATGTGATTTCTTCTCTCCTGATACTTGTGATCTTGTGAAGCAGGGAAACAATAAATACCCATATAAAGCAAGTATAAGAGTGATAAGTACTCTAAAATCAGAGTCACAAGAGCACCAAAAAAAAAAAAAAAAAAAAAGAGAGAAAGAAAAAATATTAATTACATCTTAACAATAAAAAGACATGATCTAATTTAAAAATGGGCGAAACACTTGAATATATAATTTTCCAAAGAAGAAATACAAATGGTGAATAAATACATAAAAAAATTCAACACCCTAGCAAATATGGAAATATAAATCAAAACTACAATGAGATATCATTTCACTCTTATTTGAATGCTCACTATTAAAAAGTCACAAAACTACAAGTGTTCGATAGGATGTGGAGTAAAATGAATGCTTATTCACTGTTGGTGGGAACGTAGAATTGTACAGCCACTGTGAAGGACTGTTTGGCAGTTTCTAAGGAAGTTGAATACAAACTTGCCATGTGACCCAGCAATACCATTACTAAATATATAACCAGAAGAACTGAGAACAATGTTATGAACATATATCTATACTCCAATGTTTGTAGCAACATTATTCACAATTTTCCTAATATTTAAGCATCCCTGTTTTCCATCAACCAATGAATGGAGAAGTAGTTGTGGTGTATACACATGGTGGAATATTATGGAGCAGTAAGAAGAAATGAATTCATGAAGCATTTGACAACATTGATGAACACAGCCAACATTATGTTGAGTGATGCAAGGCGGACACAAATGGCAAATACTATATGATTGCACTCTTATGAACTAAATATATTGTGTAAACTCATGGAGTTAATAATTAGAATATAGGTCACCAGAAAATACAATGAGGTTATAGAATTGAAAGTGAAGGCTTAATCTGTGTACACTTGTTGCACAGATATATGTTGTTTGTAAATCTTTGGAAATGACTACAAGGGATGAAAGCACATCACAGTGTTTGTAACTAGCCAAGGTGTTATATGGATATGACAGTTGTTTAAAGGGAAAGTCTAAAATCATGTGTATTACTAGAAGGAAAGCTAAAAAAATGTAGCACAGGGCTGTATAACATAATTAAACCATGTGGTTTGAATGTGGGTAATGCATACATAAGCATGGAATTACGTACCTCAAATCAAATTAAACATTGATTCTCTCTATTGATATTTTATGTGCTTCATATTTCTTAAATTTTCTTATCTCAAGTTTGGAGACATTTGAAAATATATAAATATAGTTTAAATAAAGACAACTGTGAATTTTACATCTTAGATAAATAAAGTTAAATTGTTTGTATATAATTTTACTATTTCCCAATTTCAATGTGGAATAACAATTCAGATGCATCTCCTTTGCTTTCTTCTTTATATTATGCACAATGGATTTTCCTGTTTTCAATCATGATATATTCTTGTTTTAGATGACCCAAGAGGATCAAGAAATCTGTAGGGAGGGTGAAAAATCAGAAGACATGAAATAATGCAAATTAACTTCAATTTATTATGTTAAGTTGAAATTATTTTCTGTCTTCTTTTTGCTGTATATGCATATTTCATACCCCAAATCAAGCCACAGTCTCAGTTCTCAGTACGGTTGTCTCCTTGCCACAAACAAAACACACAAAATAAGTAAAAACAGCATGCCATTCTATCTGAAATCTTTATATATTGTGGTGGGGAACAAGATGGAGAAATGATTTGTCTTTGGATATCAGGAAAGGTTCCTGTGAGGATGATCAATTGAAGATGATCTTGAGTTTAGTGGATATTCTGCACTAAACTCTCAGACTTAAAATTTTCCAGGCAGATAAAGAAGCACTGACCATGTACCTATGAATTTGAACTGCTGTAATTATAAATGATCTTATGAGGACCAGGTAGTCACGATGTTCTTAGGTATCAGTAGACACAAACATTTCCAGAATTGAGCAGTGACCACATTGATGCACCTTGGACCTCTTATCTCTGGTGGGCATTTCTGAAAATAGAATGGAGGCAGAAGCCTGGATCAGAAACAGGAACAGAAAGCCTCTTTGTAATCATCAGCAGGGCGCCACCTTGGGACTTGCTGTGAGATGATCTGAATCACATTTTATTATTTAATTAATCAAGTGTTATGAATTGTCTAAAATTTTGTCACAAACTAAAGCCCATTCAGACTTACTACATTTGCAGAATAAAGGCCAAAATAAGTGGAACAATTTTCAACAACAACAGCCAATAAACACTTAAAAATTCATAAGAGCTTTGTTAAAATGGATGAATGGATGAATGGATGCATGGGTAGATATATACACAAAATATTTATAATTTATGAACAGCTGAAATACTTTCGCTAAAATGACAAGATTTTATATCAGACATGATTGGAAGGCAAATGTTCATAACACTGAAAAGTTTATGTTCTAAAGAATGTACCATAGTTAATGAATATGAGATTTTTAAAACTCCATTGAACTGATTAAAGTTTAAACTTGAATGGCACACTGATATATATATATATACCTGTAAATAGTAATAAAGTAGAATTTCCAGATTTAATTTTGTATTCAAAATAAATTTACTCCCACAGGCCAAAGAAACATTAATAAGAATTGGCCACAAGCAATGCTATGTGAAATTTGCAAATGTTCAAAAAAGAAATGTCTGAGAAATCAATCAATTTAAAATAATGTATAAAATATAACAGATTTCAGATAATTATTTAAAATGAAATTATTAAAATAAAATATATGTTAAAAGTTGGTGGAGCTGGGTATCTGGTAGAAGGGGTCATGTTGGAATTCTCTATGGATTTTTTATTATTTATGCAACTGTTCAGTAAGTTTGAAATTGTTTCAAAATAAAATTTTAAAAGAAAACAATAAAGTATACATAATAGAAGACTACAAAATGCCAATTTTGAGCTATAATGATTATTTCATGATGATATCATCAGTAGTTCCATAAAAATTATTTAGGCAAATTAATAATAAAAACCCTTAAGTTGGGCAAAACAGGCCCTCCCTCCCATCACCCTTACCCTCTCCCCAGACCTACATTGCTGTGGCAGTGGGCTTTGTGCACTGGGGGCGTGAGTAACCAACCCTAAATGATTGAAGTAGAAAATTATGACATATTTCTGGGTTTCTTTTCCAATTGCAGTCTCTAGCTATCTCATTCATGGAGCACATACTTCCCACACAGTTGTCCAGGGCTACAGAAAACAGGACCTGACTATGAAACATGGTTATCAATTTGGACACCATTTTTAAAATTGCATGGTTTTCAGTTTCCCTTCATGAGACAGAAGTACTTGACAAGGGCCTTAGCTTTTGAATTTTAAATGATGAGAGTATCCAGCAAAAACCAGGAAATGATTAACATAACATGAAAAGCAATTTATTTAATCACCTAAATGTAACCCATCGCCATCCACACTTCCCTGCCCACCCTTCCCCCACAACACACCCCTCTCCTAATTTTCCATTCTCCTTCCAAAAACCCTGATCATCTAAAACCATATAAAAGCCTTTCCAAAGGAAAAAAAAATGTTTAAATAAACATAACATTTTAAATAACATATCAGAAAAAAGAGAATTGTAAGACTACAAGAAATACCTTTAACTTTTGATTCTTTAACTGACTAAAAATTAACTGGACATTGAGTGACTGACTGATTATAAAGGGACCACTTGAGTTTTGATTTATCAAACTTCTAAATGTGGGTCTTGGCAAATGAGAGAAAAAGTCCTTTTGAAGAGATGAATGTGGACTAGTGAGTGTGTTTTAGGAAAGTGTTCTAAGTAGTTTTAATTAATTTCCTTGGTCTAAAAACGTGGTTTTACTTTTGTAAACAAAATGTATTTGAAACTACCTCCATTCATTCTGCAAAGATTAATAGTGATACCAAATATTTAATATCAAAACTTTCTGTCCTAATGCTAAGTCTTATCATCAATACACATAATATTCAATATCTAACTGTAGCAGTTTGATATTATTTAAGAATTCCAAAAAAAATAATTGATTATGTTTGTAAGCTGCTCTGTTCCCTTGGGCATGTTACCCTTTGACTGTATAAAATTCAGAGATTTCACTTTTACTTTATTGAATCAATATTAGGGTTTTGATTCAACCACATCATTAGGGCATGCAGGGTTGAGTCTCTGCTCCCTTGGTGGGGATAAAACAGACTCTCACACAGAAATAAAACACATAGATGCAGATATACAGAAAGGGAGAGTGCTCCATAGACAAAGCCCCAGGAAGAGAGATAAGCTTGATAGTCTAAAGTTGACCTTGTGGATCAAACAGAGCAGTTGAGTCCAGAAAGAAATGAACCCTGGGGAGAAAGATGAGCCTCATGCCAGCCTTCAGCTGAGATCAGAAGAAGCTGGGACCACAGAGCCTTAAGAGGAAGGAGGAAGGTTGAACCCTCAAAGACATTGTCTGCTATCTTGCATCAACATGTGTCAACAGACTTGGAGTGAGAAAAGTACTTATGGTACTTTGAGTTGGATTCTTTAGGCCTGGTAAGTGGCTATCCCAAATAAATATCCTTTGTAAAAGCCAACAAAGTTCTGGTACTTTGCATCAACATCCCTTTGGATAATACACCAACCTAGAATGACAATGTGACAATAGTTTGGATATGTTAATAGGGCAAAGCCTTCTCAGGATAAAGTGACTAACTTTGTTTGTGGTAACCTCTCAAGATAGTCAGAAAAATCTCATTTCTGTCAGAATTAAATCAAAACATGATTGAATTAAAATAACAGCAGGATATGAAAAATGTGGAAAGATGGTCCTTCTATATAATAGCCTCTTGTAGGACAATCTCCGGAACTGAGCTGTCAGTGGAAACAGCTGGATGCCAGAGGAGAACCAAGGTGAAAAGAGGAGAGTCCAGACTTATTAAATATTTTATTTCTTCTCAGACATCTATGAAGCTCAGATATGAGAAAGGAAGGCCCAGGAATGGAGAATATTATTAATTTTACCAACTCAAGACCAGGTTCAGTGTGCACACTTAGAGACAGGTCCCCTTTTCAGGGGCAGTTTGCAAAACCTAGATTTCAGTACTCATGTAGAAGAAATACATATTCATCATTTTCCTTAATGAAATCATAAGATGAGCTTCTCTTCCAGAGGTGAATTGTGTTTCCACTTTGGACTTCAACATCTTAGGCACTGTTATGGGTCTTTACCACAGTCAGGATTGATTAGCTGTTGACTTGGATCAACTCTAAGCCTGAACCAATGAGGTCCCTGAGAAATAAGGTGTGGCATACACATGTAATTACAAATTTTTGAGTAGCCACACAATGAACGTTAAAGAAAAAGGTGCTAAAATTTTAATATCCAAAATATTATGTCGAAATGTGAACAATTTTTAAAGTTTTTAATGAAATAGTTTACATTCATTCACTTTTTCTATTAGTTCTTCAGAACCCTGGTCTGTTTTACCTGGTCAGCATATTTTAATTCAGAAAAGCCACATCTCAGATGTTCAATGACTGCATGTGCCTGGGAACTTCTCTTTTGGACATCCCAGTCTAGACTCTTCCATCACCTCAACTTAAAGCCAAATGATGACTCTTGTCCTTCATTCCAATAATCATTTCAGTTATCAGTAGTTCAGGGTCATGAGTCTTTCACATTTATGTTTATATTTATAATTTATCTTCATTACCTCAATATACTAGGGATGGCAGTTTCTCTAGGCATGTTATGAGAAAGCCCCAGAGACTATTGTCACTGAACACATGGAATATCTATTATCTTGCTCATTTTCTCACTGATAGTGGCCATGGCTGGGCACTTTAAAGAAGCAAGTAGGTGTCCAATCTGCCTGACTTATCTGGAAAAACCCATGCATTTGAAGTGTGGATACACCTGCTTCTTCCACTGCATCAATTCACTGAAGAAGGAGCCCCATGGAGAGGGATTATTGTGCACATTTTGCCCTGTGGTCTCTCAGAAGAATGACATCAGGCCCAACAGCCAGCTGGGGGTACTGGTTTCCAAGGTAAAGGACCTGGAGACCCGCTTGAGAGCACTTCTAAAAATGAATCCAAGGATGCTGCAGTTTCAAGGTAAGGAGTCTATACAGCTTGCCCCTTTCCTACAAATGCTCTCTATTACATATGGGCATCTTTTATGCTCCCCAAGCAACAGTTGTTCTCACCTCTGAGTATAGGTTAGATCAATGGATATTGTAAAGGAAAGAAAATATTTAAGTCAATAACTAGATCATTCTATCTAACATGGGAACTACTGATGGACACTGACCACTTGAAATGTGGCTACTGCCACAAGTGGAAATAATATTTTTGTATGTATTAAGTTAAATAATAGGTTATTAAAAACAATTTTAAGCATAGCTTATTCTTTTTAAAAATGTGGCCACTAGAAAATTAGCAGTCACACATATGGCTGTTATGATTCCATTTGGCAGCCCTGCCTAGACCATGGCTTCTCAAAAGTTGAATACATATTCAATTACCAGTCACTTAAAAAGTGCCCACATGATTCTGACATACTGGGATTTGTCACAGTGCACAGGCCACCTGAGCAAGAGCTGGAGAAAGTGTGAGTAGTGGTCAAACCTGTAGATTGAGATCCACTTGTGGAGTCAGGGTCTTAGTATTCGACAAATGCCTCTCACACCGACCTGGGGCCGCAGGAAATATTGCCTGACTCCACATCACAGCTTAATTCTGAATTATTCTGTGATCCAATTTGGAAACAGGTTTATTGTTAAAGTGAATTATCTGTGCTTATCTAGATGCACAATGGGCTAAAGTCAGGAGGCCATGGCAGAACTAGAGATTCTAGAACCCAGGCTGGTTCTAAGGTGACAACTCCAGACTGGCTCTCTATCTAGCCCCAGTGCCTGTTTTCATGTGACTTGTAATGAGGAGTGGCTGTGTTGGGAGCAAAAACAATGACAGTACTTAAGTATGTAGCAATTGTAAGAAAAGTGAATTCTTTTACTTTGTATGTGACTATGCTTTTTGGTTCATGCAAACACACATTTGAGTTAGTCAAACTTGTCCCAGACATTTTTCTTCCTTGACCATACCTTTCCCTGGACATGTCTTCACTAATCTTCCACTGGGCCAGTCCTAAGGGATTGGAGTAAAGGAATTGATTGTTAGGGCATTCAGCTCTGGGCTCCAACCCTGATAATTAGGAAGCATTGGAGATGTTGGCAATCTACAGAGATATTTTTATAAAAGTTTCCCCACTCCATTACCCCATGCAAGTTCTGGCACTAAGGTGACTCCAGAATACAAAGAAATCCCTATTCATACCCAAAGGAATCCCTTCTTCTATCTTAATTTCCATGGAGATTATTCCTTTCATCCCAGGGCTTCTAACTTTATCCCTTTACTTGTTACAACTCTCAGAAAACAATTCTTGAAATGTTCATGCCTACTTTGTCAAAAAGTCAAAATGAGGCATGTTCAATAAGAGAAAAGCAAACTTTAACATGTCAATATTATTCTGTAAAAAGTAAAATTATATTTCCAATCTTCAAAATCCTATTATATATCTAATTTTTAGAGGATCAGCACTAATTCATGTAATAATTTTTTGAGATCAATAGTCATATTCCCTTACTTCATGGATCTCACACTTAAGGGAAGAAAGCTATTTCATCAAATAATTACAAACAATGTATATTAGTCAGGGTTCTCTCAGGAAACAGAATCAACAGGAGATATCTGTCAATAATATGAGATTTTATGAGTCTTTCATGTGACTGTGGGGATGTATAAGTCCAGGTCCTGCAGGCAGGGGCTCTGATGAAAGTCCAGTGAAAGGTCCTTGATGAGTTTCTGGGAGAACTTGGCTGTCCAAAGACAAGCTGGGAAATTCTCTCTGAATGTTGAAATCACTTTTACTTTTAAGGCATTCAATTGATTAGATAAAAGCATCACCCACTGCTGATACAGCCTCCCTGATTGATGCAGATGTTATCAGCCATCCATGCAATAAACTCACTGGTGATTGAAGTCCATAAATGCTCTTGTATTGCAATTAGCCCAGTGCTTGCTGGACCTAACACCTGGACACAATTACCTGGCTGAGTTGACACATTAGTCTAACCATCACACAATGTAAAAACGAATTCTCACTGTAAGAGAAATTGTTACAATTATATAAATTTTATATACATAAGTTAAAGGATGCTGGGTAAGAAAATTTCAATTTAGGAAAGAAGAGTAGCATTCAAGTAATGAAAGTGAATGAGACATTTGGTAGAAATGATGAGTGGGACAATATTTCTGAGCTACTTTTCTTTCCACAATGGATATGACACTGGATGTGGATACAGCCAACAACTACCTCATCATTTCTGAAGACCTGAGGAGAGTGAAATGTGGATATATCAAACAGAATCGGGAAGAGCATGCTGAGAGATTCCATGCAATATGTGTCCTTGGCACCACTCGGTTCACCTCTGGCTGGCATTACTAGGAGGTGGATGTACAAACAAGCAAAGACAGGATCTTGGGAGTTTGAAAGGAATCTGTTCCTCAAAAAGGGGAACATTTTTTGCCTTCAGAATGTGGTTTCTGGACTATGGGTGTACTAAAGAGCACTACTCAGCCAACACTACACCTTTGACTCCACTCCAGGTGAAGCCTCGAGTGCACCAAGGTAGGGATTTTCCTGGATCTAGATATAGGAAATATTTCCTTCTGTGACATTCGTGATGGATCCCATATCTTTACATTCAACAAATGTTTCCCTTTAATTTATTGTAAGATAAACAAGTGTGTTATGGAGCTGATAAACTCAATAAACATTTAGAATGTGACTAACCAGATTATATCATTTTCTCAATGATATGGAGGCAAAGGTGGATGTACCCAGTTGAGAAATGGATCAATGCCACTCTAATATCCAGAAATGTGAATACAAATTTTCATCATCACAAGAAAGTTTATCAAACATTTTCTTGGACCTGTGCTTGTCTGATTCTTTATTTCAGGTGCCATCCAAACTGAACTAATTATCTCCATTTAGGCTATACTCGTAACAGCTGATGTGCTCCCTCATTCCTTTCTTCTTCAATGCCATTTACATTAATGTGGAAACAAGACATGGACATAAACTCTCATTTCTACTTCTTTCAAAATTTCTGAGCCTCTTGCCAGACTGACCAAGAAAAGTAGAGAAGAGAAATCACCAATATAGGAATAAATAAGGGAATTTTACACCAGATCTGCAGATAATGAACATTATATCCAAAAATTCAACTACCTTAATAAAAAAAACTACCTACAAAGACATTACAGAAAATATCTTTCATGAACATAGATGCAAAATTCCTAAATATAAAGCAAATTGATTTAGCTATATATATATAATAAAGTCTTACCAGATAAGGTTTATCCTATGACTAGAAAACCTCAAAATTAGAAAATCAGTCAATATAATTAACTAGATCAACAGACTAATAAAAAAATTGTAGTTTCTTTCCATCTATTTTTTAATTTATTTTCCAATTTTACAATAAAGAACTTTTAACAGCTAAAAACAAGCCATTATATGCTTATACACTTTGGCTAGATCATATGGTATATGAATGTATCTCAAAAAATTCTTTAAAGAACACATCAATAATTGTGCAGGAATAGCCAGAAAGAACAACTATGAACAGCAGGAGAAACAACGAGATTTAAGGTGAGGAATTTTCTTGTCTGTTTTTTGTTTATTATTATTATTGAAATAATGAAAATGCTTTAATAATGATTGCAGTGATGGGCACACAGCTATGTGCTATACCAAATAACATTGACTGTACACTTTGGATAAATTGTATGCTTTATTAATATATATCTATAAAATTGATTTGTTTAAAATATTTTTAAAATATTATTTCTATTGTGTAAGGACATGAGCTGAATTCTGGTATCTCAAAATTTTATGCTCCCCAATAAATAGTTGATCTCACATTTAAGTATAGATTAGTTTTACCTTGAGTTATCAAAGTAAAATACTATATGGGTCATGCATTAGGCATGTGTTGTCCAATATGTAATGAATTGTGGCTATTAAGCGCTTTAAAAGTTTGAAAAATATGAGATACAGAAATAGGGTTAAATAAACTATGTTTTAAAAGCTATTTTTAAATTAAATTAACTTAAAAATAATAATATATCTTATTATTTTAATGTCCCTAAAACAATTTTAAATTTCCACATGTGGCTCACATTATATTTCTATTGGGCAGCAAAACCTAGTTCATGGCTTCTCAATTTGAAAGTGCATTGAATTACCCATAAGTCTTTTTAATATGTAGATTCTTAGTATGTGGTGCTTGTCTCCCCTGAGAATCTGGATTTCTGCCAGAGCTCTCATGCAGCTGATGTTGCTGGTTCCCAGTACACACATATCTGACACCTTCATCAGTTCTTTTCTGAGGAATCTGCAATGTTTAAAAGACCCAGGTGATTCTAACCCACAGTGGATGTGGATAACCACTATGGTGAAAGTATTTACTCACTGCTCAGGCTTCCTTGGTGAATTCTGATAAACTTCTATGTAGCTGCTGGTTTTGTAAGTCCAGTTTTACTTGCAGACTGTGGACTGTAACTCATCCTTCTTACACTGATCAGGAAACAGAAAATAATGCCTGATTGAATATCACAACTCTGTATTCTTGTGATATAATTTGGAGAAAGCTGTGCAGTTAAATGGAATAATCACAGCTCCTCTGTATGCATATTCATTCCAAAATCAGGGTCCCAGATCAGAACTGCCATATTCCTGAAACCAGACTCCTTTGACTGTGCCAAGTACCTGATTATTCTCTCTCTATTAACAGTGTCTGTTAAAATGTGTCACTTGATAACGGTGTCTGTTTTGGGTGTCAATAAATGAGAGTGTTTTGGTAGATAGTCCAGCTTGCAACATCAATAGGGAAAAAGACTTAATTTTTTTTTTGAGTTACTGTTCTTTTGGTTTAATGCAAATTTCCTTTGAAATGGGCAAACATATCCCAGATATATTTCATCCTTGACAAGACCTCTGCAGGTACCGGACATGTTACAACATTCTCCACTGAGACAAGTCATAAGGGAGCCAAGTGAAGCAAGTGGTTGTGGACTACAGGGTTCTGTTCTGAGTCTCATCCAGGCTCTATCCACACTGTTACAATTGTACAAGTAGATCTGCACCAAGATCTTCTTAATTTGGGGTAGTTAATGATACTAGAAATCCACTAAGCCACTCCTCTCCAAGTTTTCATGTCCTTCTGCAAGTTCTGGATGTAAGGTGTTCCCTAGGTTAAAAGACATCCCTAATCACACGTAAAGAATCTTTTTACTTTATCTTGACTTCCACATTGATAATCTATCTTTTCTCAGAACTCTTAACATTGTCTCTTCATTTTGGATATAACTATAGGAAGACAAAGGCTTGGAATTCAATTGCCTTTTCAACAAGACTAAGTATGAAAGATAATTGAGAAGAAAACAATTTTAATGTTTAAACGTTTCTCTAAAATTATTCAAAAAAAATTATTCAAAAAAAAATAAATAAAATTATTCAAATTATTTTTCATTATTCAAATTTTGTTTTTTTGGTTTTTATATAATTTTCCTTGTCTTTTTTCTATAGGTTGCTTAATAAAATTGGTAAGTGGTCTTCTTTGTCTGGTTCTATTCCAAAGAATGCTTTCATCCTGCACATTTTAAATTCTATGAGGTTGAACTATGAGCTTTCTCTTTAAATAGATGTTTTTTTGAGAGTAAGGATATTCCTTCTAAATTTTTATAACTGTTTTCATAATAAATAAGTATGTAGTTAGAAAAGATATCTCTTCTGTAAACATGGCATTATCATGTGACCTTTTAAGTTAGGATTTTTTAATGAATTATTATAATTAATTTTCTAATGTTAAACCACTTATATTCTGATATAAATGCAATTTATCTTTTATATCACAGAGATAGAAAATATCACACTTATTTATATACAACTTTAACAAACTTGCTTCTTTACTTTTGAAATATCTATTTTTTAACATATCTTTTTCTATTAAGTTACATTTTTTTTCTGCCTAACTTCCTCCCTGAGATTCCTCTCCTAATTTTAAATTTGGAGTATTTGTTATATGTCTTGTTTATATCTGTTAGGCTAATTCTTCTCTTCAACGATTTTTTGAAGTTGATCTCTCATGGACATTTCATTTGTGTAGTATACTAGAAAATTGTAAGTGGACATTAGGGAACCGAATACATACCATTTCTGAAATATTTGTTCCTCATATCTGATTCATATTTTCTTGGTTATGATCTCATTAATATCTCCTTGTTATTTATGCCTGAATTATCATGAACAATTGTGTAAGGTTTTTTATACAATTGTGTAAGATTGTTTTGTTTTTTTTATTTTCTACAAGTTTTTTCAAATTGAAGGACATGTTCTTCTTACTGATATCAAGTTAATATTTATTTATATTATTCTTCTCTTCATTTCTATATTTTCTTATTCTTTCCATATATTGGCATGACTAATTCTAGATGGTTAATCAAGTTTTTGTTTTCTTCTATTTTTATAATAGTTAATGTTTTCCTTCAGATAATGCAATGGACTGGTTGTGCAATAAGGCTATGTGGAGAAGACAACATTCCTTCTATGTGGCCTGTCTGTAAAGTCCTTGTAATTGCCTATGATCAGGACCAAAAAATCACACATAAGTTATTAATCAGGTTCCAGACTACTCACCTACTCACCTTGATTTTTCAGGATCCAAGTAAGAAATATAGGCCAACTGATAAAGCCCCTGAACGAGTCATATTTTGATTGCTCTCTAAAAAATCACACAGAGTGAGACAATGGTGGACAAAGTCTATGACCAAAATCACTCCAAGCAGGTTGATAAGGATTGTCTGGAAGAGTGAGCATATCCCTGAACTACAACCATTGCCAAACCTGGAAAAGTTGTGTTATAATATAATAGGTCTGTTTTAGAGAACCAGGGGGGCTTTTCCCTTGAAAGTTTGTATGAATCTTTTACCTGAACCAAAGCATTATTTTAGGTACAGCACAATTCTGACTATTAAGGTGAAGCTAAATGACTTGCTTCCAGAGCTTAAACAGTGTCAGGATAGAATATATATAGAAAAAGCACAGTCTCAAAGGCACATGAAGTCACCTGTGATTTGTAAGTTTAGTGCACCACAATCAGGATATACATTAATTTAACAAGGTTCCCAATATGACATCCCACTGTAAGCCTTCTGCCCTAGGTTTCCTAGTACATTCCCAATCATTTATTATAATTCATAATTTAGAAGGATTGCCTTCCAATGTAATCCAGGCTGGTGTTACCTCGTCCCATACATAAGCTAATTAGGGCTATAATTTACTGTTAAATTAAAAAAAACAAATCATCCTATGGCTGGAAAGTGATATGGAGCATGGAGAGTCCATTTGATGTACCATGACTGGGCCAATGGTATGTAGCTTAGGGCAGATATCTGGGGCTGTTATCCATACAATATGTTCAGTAAAGCCAAACAGAAAACAAATATGTTCTTGTAGGGCAAGGATAGTGTGGCACAAGTCAGTGAAGCAAATGGACATGGCTAGACCAAATCTGGAGAAAATATCATCTGTGGCCAGGATCCAGCCAGACCTTCTGGATGGGATGAGAATCACAATGATCTACCTATTCAGAACTCCTTGGCCCACTGGCTTAGATTGAACCTGAGCAGTATTTTTAACCTTGACAAGTCTTTGGCAGGTGGGGCAAGATTTACTTTTTAATATAGATTTATTTATTTATTTATTTATCCACTCCCTTATTGTTTTGCACTTGCTGTCTGCTCTCTGTGTGTTCTTCTGTGTCTGCCTGTCCTCTTTTAGGTGGCACTGGGAACCAATCCTGGGAACTTCTGGAGTGGGAAAGAGGTGCTCAATCTCTTGCACCACCTCAGCTCCCTGGTCTGCTGCATTTCTTATTGGCTCTCCTCTGTGTCTTTTTTTGTTGAATCATAATGCTGTGCCAGCTTTCTATGTGGGCTAGTACTCCTGTGTGAGACAGCACTCCTGCATCGGCCAGCACTCCATGTGGGCCAGCACTCCACAAGGGCCAGCTCTCCACAAGGGCCAGCTCACTTCATGAGCCAGCTTGCCTTTCACCAGGATTCCCCAGGAATCAAACCCTGGACCTCCTATAAGGTAGATGGGAGCCTAATCACTTGAGCCACATCTGTTTCCCAAGATTTACATTTTATGCCAGGTTCTTCTGATGATACTTGATGCTCATGTATGCAGGCCCAGTCTAGGAAGTTTTCTGAATTTCCATGGACTGTCTTATTGTGGATCTGTGTGGTGAGCAGCTGTACATCTACTTGCTCTGAACTATGCAGGTTCTACATATAGAAGAGAACCAAGGTCTCCTTGAGGTTATGGTATCCTTGTCCATGAATAGGCCTTCCTGGGGAACATTCAATGGGTAACGTTTCTTTAAAAAGGCTAATGAAAAATGCACATATATATCTGTGATATGTCTCAAAATCATTAGCGTATTTAATTATTTCTTCCACATATTATAACTTGATAATCATAAAAACTTTGAAAGTTTCTGATTCTGGTTTTATTATGGTGTTTACTTTTAAAAATGGTGCCTGAGGATATATATGTGATTCATAGGCTGTATTCCAATACTGAAATATAATGATTCAAATTAACAGTAAATTGAGCTAGCTTTTTTCACTACTTGAATTAGAAATACTAGTTCAAATACTACTTGAAATAGATTGTAAAGGATAGCTAACAAATTCAGAGCCAACAATGAGTTACTGTAGTATTTCATATAAATCTATCATCGGAGTCAAAGTAGTCCTTCATTTATGAATGGAATTATAGTGATAGACAGTGAAGTTTTTACTATGACAATTTATTTTATTTATATTTAGGATATTAAGAAGTAGCACGTTATGTAGATTTTTATTATGCTCTTCTTGTATTGCACGTGTTTATCTATTGATGAGGAATAGACATTCTACTCATTTTTTTCCACATCTAAAAATTGTAAAGTAAATATTTTCTAAATATCCCAGAGGTAATAAGGAGCAGGGATAAACCATGAACTTTCTCTCTCACTCTTTTGCCTAAGGCTATCATTTATGCATTCTGAAGTAGAAGACATATGGTAAATTTAGCCTAGGGAAAGGAGAATTTTACAGACCAAGTGGAAAGTTGCAAAGTGAAGAGAAGGACAGAAATGAGACATCTAAGGATCCATAAGCATGTGTGGCCAATCACATAGTGACCTGTGAAAGCACTATCTTAATTCTTTTTATCACTGAATAAAGAATGAATTTTACATGGTTTTCAAAACTAACAAGATAGTGTTTTCACAGTCCATTGAGTTCTCAATTTTAACGTTGTAAGGAAATATAAGTACATAACATTGAATTATCATGCATTTTATTTAGTTTTCAAAACTAATCAAGATAGTGTTTTCCAGTTCAATAAGTGAGTTCTGTGTTTTAACACTGATTGTAAGTCAATGTAAGTACATAGCACTGAAAAAAGCATGTATTTTATATAGTTTTCAAAAGCAATCAAGATAGTGTGTTCTCTCTTCACTAAAGAAAAAAGAAATATGCATAATGGAAATGATTATTATAGTAAAATGTTATGCAAAATTATTTTGCAAAAATACTATAAATTCATATGAGTATGATCAATGAAAGTAAACTAACACCATTAATATTATTACACAAATAAAATGCTATTCAAATTATATGCTACTTTGTAGTTACAAATGGATGATACACAAAAAAGACTTATGTTTTAAAATATTTCTAGAATTTTTATAGTTATTATGCTTCCATTTAATAATTCCAAATATAAAATTAAATAGTTCTCAAAAAGACTCCCAAGATAATTAATTTTAGAAAATCAAAAGCATAATTAAGACTGAAATAGTATTTCTGTATGATTTGATAAACTTCAAGTCACAGAAAAGTAGACTATTTGTGGTTACAGTAGTTATTTTGAATAAGCAGATATCTATAAAATCTATAAAAACATGTTGGCCAGATATCTGCACAGAAAGTTAATTCATCAAAAATTGGAATTCATTTTGATGGAAGGAAGTATGTTTTGAGAAAGAATAATATTATGTGGGATGTTCTTCTTAAACACTGTGTGCAGGTGAAAAGGCAAACTAGAAAGACAGCAAGGAAACTTTGGAAAACACTGCAATGGGAAATTGAAATTAATTAGAATCTCAAGACAATTTTTTGACATTGTTGAAAATGATGACAGAAATGACCCAAAGGTTGAAAAAGCTCAAAGAATGAAAAGTCTCATAGGAAAAAAAAAAAAAAGAGTGATGAGGCATAATCCATCTGTTGTCTTCTGGATTAAAACAATTCTGAGAACAGCCTCAGAAACCTTCATTAGCTGTGTTACAGAAACCAATGACTATTCATCTAGGCAAAGATGGGAAGATATTAGCAATTATCTGGTATCTTACCTAGTCACCTGGTATATGAAGAGAATAGTTGTTCAGTGTTTACACAGAAGAGCTGATGCAGAAGCTTTCTTACAAAACATATCTAGAATTAAACTTTGTTCATGGATAAAATTGGAAGATATTACTGATGTCTCCTGGAAGAGCCTGAAAAGATAATTTTCTAGAATACTGTAATTAGGACTCATAACAGAAAGTTTTATGGGCCTTGCTTTCATTTTAAATAATTTAATGTATTTAGACTATCCAACCCTATAAATGTTGAAATTAACATATTAGAGTAGAGTTAAAGAAAATGTAAGTGGAAATATGTGTATTCATTGATTTCAAAATACTGTCATAGGTCCATTTCCTCTAAACTAAATTGTTCAAAAGATAGAAATGCTCAATGATACCAGCGGTGGCATTGTGTTTCCAAGTAATGTAGATTATCTCCATTTTGTTTTAGTAGATTCTTGTAAGTTTATTATTTTGACTACATGGAAATGGCAACATCTAAGGAAAAATGGGCAATCCAGCTATCTTCACTGAATTCCACCTATTGGATATCTCAACCTCCCGAGAACTCCAAGACCTGCAAGATCTGCTCTTGTTAGTGATTTATCTGGGAGCCCTGATTGAGAATCTTCTAACTGTTACTCTCCTTGTAACTGACCCACATCTGCATTCTCCAGTGTACTTCTTTTTAGGCAATTTATCCCCCATAACTTTTGCTGCATTTCATTTACTCTTCCCAAATGATTGTAAATTCTGTCAGACTGTAAACTGATTTCTCTCCCAGCATGTGCTGCTCAGGTTTTCATGTCTATCTTGCTTATAGCCACAGAAGTTTCCTTTCTTGTGGTAATGTCCTATGACCACTTTGTTGCCATTTGCCACCCTCTTCACTGTGGTCTCACCATCACCCCATGTCTGTGCATACAGGCAGTTTGGGGCTCATGGGCAAGTAGGTTGCTCTATTCTGCCAGTCACACAGGCACCATATTCAGGTTTCCCTTCACAGAGTCCAATGTGATCCATCAATATTTCTGGGATATTCCTCAAATTATAAGGATCTCATCTCAAAATGTTCAGTTTTCTGAGTTTATGGTCTTGCCCTAAGTGCCTGTATTATCTTAGTTTGTTCTGCTTTTTAACTTTAGTCCTATATTGATATTTTTTTCAGTGGCACTTAAGATGCATTCTGTGGAAGCCCATAACCAAGCCTTATCCACCTGTACCCTACAATTGGCTATTCCCATTTTCTTTATATTTTCTGGGTTAATTGCTGCCTTTAGTCCTGTTGAAACTAAACATCTCTCAGTAATATTCTGATGGCCATGTTCTACTCCATAGTGCCCCCATTCATAAACCCTATCATATACAGCCTGCAGAACAGAGAGACTAAAACTGCTCTACACAGTATATTCCACAGATATTTTTAACAACTAAGCAAATTTATCTGAATTTAAGAATTCTGGAAAATAATAGAATGAAGTTAATTTGTAATTGAAATATATTCTGAGATTTGAATCTATTTCTACTAAATATCCAAATTTTTGTGTTCTGCAGTTGTTTACATAAATGATAGGGAGCTATGCAACTGTGTTCTAACTTTTTAAATCCATGCATTTATGTAATTCACACATTTTTCAGAAACATATTCTCCACATTTTTATTATTTTGGATATTAGGATGATTTTCAGGCAATGAAAAGAACTTTATCATATGTAGAAACCATGGATGACTATCTTAACATGTGTCTATATTTCAGAGAACTTCAAGATAGAGGATCCTACCTGGAAGAACATTGATCATTTTGAATTAGAGAATTCAATTCAAATTGCTCTTTTTGCATTCACCTTCCTACAAATGTCTGCTCCAAACAATAAAGTGATTATAATTAAAGCTCATCTGCAGTAATAACGACACAAGAAAGATCCAACACTGAGATCCCCATAAAAGAAGTTTCCCTCATTGAAATATAGACTATAAAATATTTAACTCTCAACAGAGCATATGTATTATAAGCTTTTTTCTCTGCCTGTGAGCTGGTTGAATAGGCACAAATCATACTTGATTCACTTAATCTTTCCACATGGTGAAGAACAAATAGTAATAAAGTGGTGTGAGATGTAGTAACAAGTAGAATTGGATTTTGCAGAATATTAGATATTGCTTATATGATATGATACACTTTCACATCCAAATAAATATGAAAATATATTCTCTCAATGTGGAAATTCATGTTTACCAAGAGAATGTAACATTATCAATAAAACCCTATTTTATTTTTGTTATTGGCAATTGCTTTTATTATCATTTATTTCTGATAAATCTAGGTGGTAATATATTAACTTTGATTTCTTTACAAAGAAACATTTTTACTTTAGTCACCATTTTTTTATTACAGTATTTTTATATCATTGATTTCTACTCTTTATTTCTTTCCCTTCTACTTACTTTTGGATCAGTTTGCATTTATTTTCTTGGCTTCTTGAATTGAAAATGTAGGTTATTGTTTTTAGACTTTTCTTTATTCCTAGTGTAATCACTTCCCATTTTTAAACTTCTCTATATGCCCCATTTTATTTCTATTCCATTATTTTTTATATTTTGTGTTTTCTTGATTATTCAATTTAAAATATTTTTTAAATTCTCCATGTGATTTATTTTTATTCACAGATCATTTAAATGTGTGCTGTTTAATTTCTACAATTTTTATTGTTGTTGAAATCTAATTTAATCCATTGTAGTAGAGAACATATATTGTATAATTAATAAGGCTTCTAAGTTCATGGAGTCTTGTTTAATGGCTCAGTCTCATCCATTTTGTTATATGCTTAAGTAAAATGGTAATTAAAGTCATTATGATATTTTGCTCTGCAACTCTAGAGTTTCAGATGATTTCTCCACTCTTACCTGCAATTTCTCAGTTTCTATGTATAACATTGCTGCAGATATGAATTCTTTTAAAATACCACAAATCACAGGAAACCCATAATCATAGGTTAGCTTTTCTATATAAGAAAAGAGTATTTGGGATCATTAGATTTACAAATATACACACACAAAAGAAAACCATTTATATAACTTCATACACTAATGAAGAAAGATTTTATATAGAAATTATGTGGCTATTATTAATTACTCCAGTTCAATAAACTTAGAAGGATATTGGTGATTATATATATATATAAATCATGCACATGTATATATGTATGTATCTATCATGTGTGTGTATACAAAAACACATATATGATGGGGAAACTGTGCAATAAAACGTATAATGAAAGACCAATTAATCCTTCAGAACTTAGATATATTTTGGTTGAAAAAATGAAAAGGAAAAGAAGAAATCATTGTATATAAAACTTAAACTAGTCTTTCCCTCAGTTCCATGGGTAGTCCATCCCAACCTCCCCACCCTGCTTACCCTCACATTCCAGCATATTGACCCCACTCACCATTATACATTTTGTCAATCCTATAAAATTGTGCTGTGCAAAGCGTCAACAATAATGTAGGCTATAGACCATGTTTAATAGCCATGCTTCAATTTGTGTTCAACAATTGTAACAAATGTAACACTAATGAAAGATGTTGATGGAGGAAAGTGTGAAGGGAAGGGTTGGGCTATATGGGAATCACTTATGTATGTAACATTTATGTAATCTAAAGCTCTTTTAAAAATAAAGAAACAAAACAAATGAAAGATGTAACAAGCTTAATCATTTAGAAAGGAGAAGAAAATAGATTAATGCTAAAGGTGACTGATTACCAACATATGGAAACAAGAAAACATAAAAACAGAGGGAAATATTATAAAATAATGATTACTAAGGTATATGGGAATCATTCTTTTGAAATGAGATACAGGGGATTAACAAATTTACATAATTAGTCATGATATTTAAAAGCAGAAAAATAAAATGAATTCTTAAATAGAGGATCTTAATCAGGAACATATGACTGAGATTAGGAGGACCAAAAAATCAGACTTGTCAAGTAGTTTATTAGACTATTTAATACCTACTTGGATTTTTTAGGATACTACATGAATGAAGTACTATGAGAATTTCACCTCAAAGGAACATTGAAGGGAGGAATTAGCATGCCTGTGGTACATGGGATACAAAATATCCACATTAAAAATTAGCAAAGAAGGATAGGAAGCTGTCAGAAAGATTGTCAGATAAAGGATTTTGATTGTTGAAGATATGTTCAATAAATTAGGTATTTTAAATAAGTTAGCATGTAAGTAAAAGTTGTACAAAAATATTGGTTATATAAAAGAGATATTATATATTGTCCAAGTTATATTTATCTCAGAAATATATGTGGTTTAAAATTTAAAAATTAAATATAGTAATTCAAAACTTAAAGGAAAAATACCATAAGACCATTGCTGGGCCAGAAGTAGAAAATATGTCTGTTACAATAAAACGCTCATTCATACTGAAAATTTAGCAAATAAAACAAGTTAAAAATCCTTACTGTGAAAAAAATTAATACTAAAAATCAGTTATCCTTTTTCAAACTTCAGAGAAATTAATATATGCCTGCTACAAGCATTCTTTGTTAGGGAACCAGACCAAAATAAAATCCCTGATCTCACTGTAATTTTCAAGCATTTTTTCAGGCAAGAAAAGTAAAGTTAAATGTATGAGAATTTGGAAACAAGTAAAAGAACAGGAAATAGCACATGTACAATTTCCAATGTGGATGATAAAAAAAGTCTACCTAGATAATATGAGAATATGTTGGAATAGGGTTTGAGAAAGCGATTGAGTAGATAAAATCAACAAAGAAATATCAAAAATGTATACTAGGAACAAAAGATAGAAAGTGAAATTTTAAATGTAACAACAGTTAATAGTATGAAATCTTATGCATATTTTACCTAGCTATCTACAAACAAATCTGAAGCATATATACCAGAACTTGTGAAAAAAATTTTTTTCTAAAAAATCATTGAGGGATATTTAAAAACTAAAATAATGGAGCATTAAGCCATATTTATAGATAAAAAGACTCAATATTATATAGATATCTATTATCTTTATTTGTTAAATGTCACCTGAATAAAATTTCCTGCAAAGGAAAGCAGATGTAGCTCAGTGGTTGTGTGCCTGCTTCCAATGTAGGAGGACCTGGGTTCAATTCCCAGTATCTCCTAAAATTTGCAGCAGATTTTCTCTCAAGAAATTAACAAGTTGGCCCTAAAATTCATATGAAACATACCTAGCAGTAACCATTTTATAGGATGACAAAGTCTGTAGAATTTTCTTAAGAGATAAGTCTCGATATATTTTAAAAAAATGTAAAAATCACTGCAGCATGAGAGAAAAAGACACAGAGAAGTGACCAATGCAACAGAACAAAGAATACTGGTATTCTCTTGTTCACATATGGTGATTCTAGCAATGCAAGAAATTATAACAATGAGGTGGAGCCAGTGGCCACTTGACACTTTTGGGGTATGGAGGGGATGAGCAGTTGAAATACAGGGGCTTCTTTGGGAGTTGGAGGTTATCCTGAGTACTGTTGTGGCAATGGATGTAGGACATTTTAAATTAGCACACACCACTCAGAACTGAGTGGGAGAGAGTGTGGTCTACAGTGTGAACTGTGGTCTATGGTTGGTGGCAAGGCTCCAGGATGTGTAAGTTCATTGAGGGTGGTGGGCCACACTGTGGGAGATGTTTGTGTGGGATATGGTGGGAGGTGTGGGAGGTGGGCAACATGGGAATCCCAGTGGGTTCCGTGTGATATTTTGGGTAATCTAAGCACCTCTTAAAATATATGTATATATATATATATAAATAACATTTTTGTAAGCAAATACACATATATGCATATTAAAATAAAAAGTGACATGTATAATTAGGTACTGCACTGGGAATATCATGTATATTTCAACAATGTTATCAGAATTATTGAGTAATAAAATTATTCATTATGGAAAATATGACATTTAATTCATCTCTAACTACCTACACAAAATTAAAAAAATGAATTAAATAATATTTGGCAAAACATGACATAGTAATTTGTAAGATGTCCTCAGCACTTTAAAGCAGGAAAGAATTAATTTTAATGATGTGGAGGAGAAAACGGACAAGGAAAACAAGGAGCAGGAGGAAGAGGAAATGATAGAAGAATATGTACAATATCTGTCATTAACAACCCATATTTAATTCCTGATTTTGGAAATGTGTGTACATTCTCTTCTATTCCTGATAAATCTAGGTAGAAGTTAATCAGTATGTTAGATATTTTCAAAGAAAATCTTTTTTCTTTTGTTACTTTTTCCTGCAATTTCTCAAGTTACTATATTATTGGTTGCTAGTTTTTTTCCTTTACTATTTTCTTCCTCCTACATATTGGAGTATCACTTTGGTCTTTTTCTGGTCATTGGAAATGTTGGTCACTGTATTAAAACCTTTTGTCATTTCTGTTGTTAACACTTATAATTTTAAACATTTCTCCAAAAACTGCTTTACTTTCATTCCACCAAATTGTATTAATCTTTTTTAATATTCAAAATACTGGTTTGTGTTGATATCAAATTCAATTGCTTTGTTGTCAGAGAACATACCTGTGTAATTAAGTCATTCTACATTATGGAGATCATTTAATGATTCAGTATGACATCTATCTAGGTATATTCTAAAGGGAAATGGTAATTAAAAATTTAATGACATTTTATTAAACACCTCTAAAATTTCTAAATTATCAAGTCTGACAACACCAAATTAGAATGTTGAGAATGCACAATGTAATCCCTCATGAATTTTTGGTAACATGAAATATTATAAACTTTTTAGCAAATGGCAAGGTGTTTCGTATAAAATTAATTACTCTCAAGCCTATTAACCTAAAGGCTCACTGATCATTATTTACCCAACATGAAGGAAAATTGATATCAAAACAAATTTGTTCCAGAATGTTTGCATATCTTTATTTATAATAACTGAAAATTACTATTGACATAAGTATCCATCAAAGAAAAATTGATAAACAAAATGTGACATTGTTATCAATTTTAATATTACTCCAGTTTTTAAGAAACAGAATATTCATGCACCCAACTAAATGGTTGAATATCTAAAACCTTCAAGTTTGAATAAAGAGCCTTGAACAATAGATTTACCATTACATAATAAAAATAATATCAAGTTATAGAACAGAAAATAATAAACATATGATAGAATAAATGATTAAATGAATAGACTATGAGTTGCCCTTTGGAAGTGGGTGACAAAATACAGATATATTAAGATACAAAGGAAATCCCTCAGTTGATGGTAGTATATGCTACTTTTTTAAAGGTTTATGTTACAAGGATTTTATATTGAATCCCTTTGAATTATATGAATTTCACAATTGTGCATTCAAGATTTTTAAAATTATGTCAAATACAAAGAGCTCTCTACCCCAAAAATTAACTCCTTTTTATTATCTATATCCTGAAGGATTTACTGGTGAAGACTACTCATGTTTGCAACTTACTTTGATGTGCAAAGAAATTAAAAATATAGAGAAAAATATAATTTCCTTGATGGAAAGTATGATTGATCCATAAAATGACATATACTAAAATGATTATAGGAAAATGAACGAGTACAATGCTTAAGCTAAAAATTGATATATATGTGTTCAAGTACAGTAAACTTCTTTCATCTTTACTGGATGTTTAAACCTTTAATGAAATGAGATTTACAATTCATAAAAAACAACATTTTAAAGAAACATGTCATGTCCACTTCATATTTATAAAATAATTTTTGTGATTTTCAAATTGATGAACAGTGAATTCCTTATGGTGCCATTTTAAATATCAAAGTTGAAAATTTTATGTAACAAAACATGTGAAAAGAAGCCAAATTTCTCCTCAGAAAAATTAACTATTTTTAAATATTTTCCTCAGAGTTATCAAAAACCAAGGGAATAATAAATACATTTTAAAAGTAAAAGGTATTTTAAAGGAAAGGAAGCATCAATTTAAAATGAATGCATTGTATACTGTCACCAATAATAAAAAACATTAAATTAGTTTTTTTTTTAAAGTACATAATCATTTGCCAAATTTATCACTTGAGAATATAATTTGAAAATGCTGGACAATGCAATTATACCATAAATACAAGAGACAAGTATATAATAAAATTGAGATAATAATTCTATTTTCTGAAGTTTGACATGAAAATAGAATATTTTTAAATGTTAGCTGGACAGCAGAGCAATGGCCATCATTTCAAAAAATCTTCTTATCCACAGCTTTTTATGTACTAATTGCTTAGTAATATCGATGATGATATTTCTGAGTAGATAATAATATGATTTGTGTGAATAAATACAAAACAACAGGATCTAACTATGAATACTTTATTGTTTATATATATCTAATGATAACATATATATTAGTTACAAAAGTAATTGTACTTATTAATTATATATCTTTCTAATTTTGCATATATTTGAAATTAGCCTGGAAAAATTATATATCAGTTTCAAATTTCTGCATGTTTACCATTTATGCTATTTTATTTGCTATAATCCTGATTTTACAATAATAATTGCATTTATTTAGAAAAATAAACTTTTATTTCATGTTCAGTTCAATGTCAAATATTCTGTGTATAAAGCTATCTCTCAAAACATTATCCTTAGTATATCTGTCTATATATCTACCTAACATCTCTCTCTCTTTCTATTATATCTAGTTGTGTTTTTGTGTATGTGGTTATAGTATTTTGGTAATAAATGCATTTTTTTCTAGCTTATTGTAATACTATTCAAGTGTAATAATGAACAAAACAGCTAAAAATATCCTTAAGAGGTTGAACAGAAAAAATATATATAGATGAGTCTGTAATCCTAGGCAGAAGATGTAGACTGAATTGACTCAAAACATGAAAATAGAATCATGGAAATATCTATTAGAAGATAGCTCCTGGTATCTACACGTTATGTCAGGCATGCTTTTACAATCCAAGCGCATCAGACATTACTCTAAAGAGAATGAAAATAAGTAATAGAATGCTCAGGGTTTTTGTGAGTGGATATATAAGATTCTTTATCAAATGGAATTATGGAATTCTTAGATGGATTATCCCTACTTCCCTCAAGTCAATTTTCACATTCTACAGGTTTTGTATGTAATATTGCTCCTGTCATGATTTCCTTTGAAAACTGCAAATCATGGGAAACCCGTATTCAGAGCACAATTTTTTCCTATACATGAAAAGGCCTTTTAGGATCATTAGGGTATGTATATGTACAAATACAAACAAATCTACACTTTTGCATTTAAAAATGAATAATCGTGTTCATTGAAATGAAAAGGTTATTAATATATCTTAATTCAATAAACTCAAAATGATGCATGAAGAATATATATACAAATACATATATATATATACATATATATATATATGATGGAAAAGAAGGAAGAAGAATGTTCAAATTGCAAAGATAAAGGAATAATGGAGAAACAATAATGTTCCCAGTCTTTAAAATCATGATGGTTTAGAAATATCAAATGTAGGAGAGAAAATTTTCAGAACTAAAGATATAAAAAGGTAACTATTTGAGAAGTAGAATAAAATAGAGACGTGACAAAAGAAATTGAATGAGGATTTTCAACATCTGTTAAGAATGAGTAAACATAAATTGGGGGACGATTATTACTGATATATTTTAACTTTATATTTGTAATAAAGATGTGACTTTTTCATTGAAATTGAGAAGCAGAAAAAAATTAAAAACTACATTCTTAATATTAATCAGGAAAATATGAATCAGACACGATGAGCAAAAAGTCAGAAATGTGAGGAATTCCATTGCTGAATGCTCACTTCGAACACTACATAAATGCAACAACTATGAGAGATCCACATCAAAAAACAACTGAAGTGAGGAACTAGCATGAGATGCAAATAGAAACCATGTAACGTAAGAGTCTAAATTATAAAATTCAGTTATGAAGCTGTGGGTAGATTATTGCTGAAATAATGGAAATGATTAAAAAAATGATTTTTAAGAAATTAGGTATTTTAAAAATAATTTGTATGTAAAAGTTCTACAAAAATTTTAGAGTAATACATAAAACATATATACATAATTTCCAAGATGTATTTATGTACAAAAACGTATGGTTTAGTGCTGGAGGCAGCCAGAAAGAGGTGAAGCTAAAATGGCCGACTAACAACAAAGAACAAGCCTGATCCTATATTTAGCCTTCTTTGAGGAAGTAGCTCACCCTGTTCCCGTGCCCGCGAAACCTTCCCGCCTTCCACAGATAGCAAACCCTCCCTAGCAACCAACTGTGCCCAATCCCAGCCTGCCACATATGCCTTACACGTACTTCCACTTTTTCATGATATATATGCCACCACCTCCCTCAAGGAAGCAGAAGCAATAAAGAAGTAGCATGTAGAAAGTCTCTGTGTGTGTGTCTGTTGTGTCTACGTCTCATTCCTTCGCTGGGTAACTCAGAGTCTCAGTTGATTTGTCCCGTGGGCTGGGACAAGTGATGCCCAACGTGGGGCTCAAGTGACATCCAGCAAGAGGAAGCGCCGCACCGAACGAGGAGGGCCCTCTCACTCATAAAGCTGTGACCAGCCTGTCACGAAGTTCAACGGTGTCGGTGAACGAAGGAACGGAGGAACAAGGAAACAAAAAGAAGACGGTGTGAACGCAGAAGTTCTCCTGTGTGTGTCTGTGTCAATTGTCTCTACATCTCCCTCAAGGAAGAAAACAGAAGCCTCATCGCAGGAACTCTGGTTAAGGTAAGAACTCCTTTTTATTTCCCTTGGTCATGGGTCAAAATATTAGTTCTCACAGTTTATATGTAACCCAAATTAAAGATTCCCTAAAATTAAGGGGAATTGCTATTAAAAAGAAAGATCTTGTTAAATTCTTTGCCTTTATAATGAATACCTGTCCCTGGTTTCCCACAGAAGGTACTATCAGTCAGCGCTGTTGGTTGCGGGTAGGTGACTGTTTAAAAGACTACTATAAAACATTCGGCCCTGAAAAGATTCCTATCACAGCCTTTTCCTATTGGAATCTTATTAATGAAATACTGAAAGTTAAATCTCCTGAAATAACCAATCTCTGTGAACAAGGGGAAGTTATACTTAAGGATTACTCTCGTCATCCTTCCAGATGTTCTTCAGTCTCTATCAATATCCCCAGAGACTTAGAACAGCCTGATAATAATATGTCTCCTGCAGCCAATTTGGATAGACCGCCTCCTCCCAACTTTACAGTTACTAACTATCCTGAAACGGTCTCTGTTGTAGAACCACTCCAAAACACTGTTATTCCTGCCCCTTCTTCTCCTATTTCGCCCCCGAATGTTGATACGCCTACCATCAAACATACTTTTCCACCTTTTAACCCACCTCCCTATAATGTCACTGCTACAACACCGCCCGCCACTCCAGCTGTGGATGTTAACCCTTCAGTTCCAGCAGCAACGTTATAAACCTCCCACTGCTTACATAATGATAAGGCTGTGGGATGATAGAAGCTAATAAAATGAAGCCACTGAAAATGTAAAAAAAACTTAGCAATACAGTTTACAGAAAAATTCTCAAAAGCAGTGAATTCAAAGATATATGTTTCTAATGACGTGTGGTAACTTGTATTGTGTTTGTTTGGTTGTTCAATGTCAGTGTATATTTTGATACCTCCGGATAGTAATATTAAATTAATGAATAAAAATTATTAAAAGAGCTCTATTCAAATGGCCAACATTAAATAAGTGCTTATATTAATAAATAAATATGTGTATTAATTTAAAATAATAGAAATAGATATGAACAAACTAAATCATTATTCTAACAAGTTTGTTTAATGTTGATGGTAATTGCATGTTGTCAGAAGTTTGCTTAAAAACAGTTTCTAAAATTATTGTGGTAACTTAAGTAAAGAAGGTATATAGAATGTGCTTTTACTATTAAAAGAAAGTAATTTTATCATAAGATAAAATGACTAAGTTATTAAAACAGGGTTGGAGTTTTGTTCTTTCTCGGGGTTTCTCAAGTCATTGGTCTGTTTTGGTGGAAGTTTGCACAGAGTTTTTCTCCTGGGTGATCAGTGTGCAGGAGGGAGGGTGTTTTATCAAAGTAGCTTCTTGTGCTTTGGCCTTGACGTGTCCTTGGAGAGACAGGTTTTGTTGCTTTTGGGGGAACATGATGTTTAAACCAGCTTTCTCAAAAAACGCTTTTTGTTTCAAACTGTTACAAATGGTTTGGTTTGTTCCCTGGAAGGGGGTGGAATACTGAAAGTGGTTAAGTTCATGTGATAAAAGTTAAATGAAATATTTAAAAGTGTTGTACAATTAAAAGAAGTTTTCTAATTTTATGACAATTAAAGTTGTATAAATAAAAAGTTCATATAAATGCTTTAAAGGTGTATAAAATTGCTGAAAATTTAATAATGTTTCAGTGTAATATTAAACAAAAGTATACTGTTATTAATCATAATTTTAATTATTTTAAAATATGTGTTATAAAACTACCTCTCTGCCTAAAAATCAAAAGGCAGGTGCTTTAACTTAAGTTTGTCTTATTTACTCCACCTCTGCTATATATAATAATAATAATAAATGGAAACTAAAATAGTAAGCGCATCAAGGATGTTTTGTAACAAATTAAAAATAATAAAGTATATTTCAAAAGGTGTTGTATTCCTCCCTGGAGGAGCTGGCCACTCTCCCAGGGACTGATGCATAAACCTTGAAATGTACTACCCAGGGAGTGTTGTGTTCCTTCCTGGAGAGGCTGGCCCCTTCCTCAGGAATTAGCAAAATACTCACAAATTGGCATATTATTATTATTGACTTAAAAGATTGTTTTTTACTATTCCTCTTAATCCAAATGATAAAGAAAAATTTGCGTTTACTATTCCTTCTATTAATCATTCAGCTCCTACTGAATGATATCAGTTCAAAGTTTTACCTTAGAGAATGATAACCAGTCCTACCTACATTATGTCAATCCTTTATTCACATTCCATTACAAATTTTACAAAAACAATTTCCTAAGGTTATGATTATTCATTATATGGATGATATTCTTTTTGCTGCTGAGCAATCTTAAGAGCTGAAACAATCATTTCAGCTGGCTAAAGAAATTCTTCCTCAACATGGGTTGCAAATAGCAGAAGAAAAATTTCAAAAACAGGTTTCTTTTCAATATTTAGGTCATACTATTAATAGAAATATTATAACTCCACAAAAGGTTCAGTTTCAAACTGATAATTTATGTACTTTAAATAATTTTCAGAAATTACTGGGTGATATTAATTGGGTATGGCCTACTTTAGGAATTCCAACTTATGCTTTACCCTAACAAGACAAAAAG
This sequence comes from Tolypeutes matacus, assembly GCA_026826555.1. NCBI lineage: Eukaryota > Metazoa > Chordata > Mammalia > Cingulata > Chlamyphoridae > Tolypeutes > Tolypeutes matacus. The sequence goes on along the minus strand of JAKSZT010034994.1, from coordinate 335,853 downwards.
ATAGAAAAAATCCAGCAGGGACTCAGGTAACTAAGCGACAACACAAAATGCACAAACATACGCATTATGGGCATCCCAGAAGGAGAAGAGAAGGGAAAGGGAACAGAAGGATTGTTGAAAGAAATAATGGCTGAAAACTTCCCAACCCTATTGAGAGAGATGGATGTGCAGATCCAGGAAGCACAGTGCACCCCAAATAGTATAAATCCCAACAGGCCAACTCCAAGGCATATACTTGTCAAAATGTCCAATGCTCAAGACAAAGAGAAAATACTCAAGGCAGCAAGAGAAAAGAGAACCATCACATACAAGGGAAGCACAATAAGATTAAGTGCTGATTTCATAGCTGAAACCATGGAACCAAGTAGACAGTGGTATCACATAGTCAAAATACTAAAAGGAAAAAACATCCAGCCACAAATTCTCTATCCAGCAAAACTGGCATTCAAAAATTATGGAGAGTTCAAAATATTCACAGATAAAAAGAAATTAAGAGAGTATGTCAAGAAGAAACCAGCACTTCAAGAAATACTAAAGGAATCTCTACAAGTTAAAAGGAAAAAACAAGGGAGAGAGAGAGTTGGAGGAGAGTTTAAAAACAACTGAAAAAAAAAAAGAGAAACAAAACAACATATGACTTACATTAACCCAAAGAAAAAATGGCTGAAATAAGAAATTTGTTACGAGTAATAACACTGAATGTTATGAATTACATTCACCAATCAAGAGACACAGATTGGCAGAATGGATAAGGAAATAGGATACATCTATATGCTGTCTACAAGAAACCCACCTTCAACCCAGTGATTCAAGGAGGCTGAAAGTGAATGGCTGGAAAAACATTTTACAAGCTAACAATAGCCAAAAACAGGAGAAGTACCTATTCTAATATCAGACAAAATAGACTTTAAATGCAAAAATATTGTAAGAGACAAATATGGACACTATATATTAGTAAAAGGGGTAATGTCTCAAGAAGAGAGAACAATCATCAACATTTATGCACCTAATCGGGTGCCTCAAAATACATGAGGCAAACTCTGGAAAAATTAAGAGGAGAAATAAATGCCTCTACAATTATAGCGGGGACTTCAATACACCATTATAATCATTAGGCAGAATATCTAGACAGAGAATCAATAAAGAAACAAAGGCTCTCAACAATACATTAGAGGACCTGAACTTAATAGACATATACAGAAAACTACACACAAATACGGCAGGATTTCCATTCTTCTCAAGTGCACGTGTATTGTACTCCAAAATAGACCACATGCTAGGCCACAAAACAGCTCTCAATTAATTCAAAAAGATTGAGATTATACAAAGTAATTTCTCTGACCACAATGGAAAGATATTGGAAATCAGTAAGTGCCAGAGAAACACGTAAGGCACAAGGATATGGAAGTTAAACAACACACTCTTAGACAAACAGTGGGTCAAAGAGGAAATCTCAAAAGAAATCAGTAACTAACCTGAAACTAATGAAAATGACAACACAACATATCAAAACCTAAGGGATACGGCGAAAGTAGTCCTGAGAGGGAGGTTCATAGCCATAAATACATATATTAAAAAAGAAGAAAGAGCTAAAATTGAAGACCTAACTGCACACTTGGAGGAATTGGAAAAACAACAACAAACTAAACCAACAGGAAGTAGAAAGTAGGAAATAACAAAGATTAGAGCAGAACTAAATGAAATAGAGAATAAGAAAGCACTGGAAACAGTAAACAAAACCAAAAGCTCATTTTTTGAGAATATCAATAAAATTGACAAACCCTTAGTCAGACTAACAAAGAAAAAGAGAGAACAGATGCAAATACATAAAATAAGGAATGAGCAAGGGGATATCACAACTGACCCCACAGAAATAAAAAGTACCATGAGAGGATACTTCGAAAAATTATATGCCAACAAAAATGATAATTTAGAGGAAATGGACAAGTTTCTAGAAACTCACAAACAGCCTACATTGATGAAAGAAGAAATAGATGAACTCAACAGTCTAATTACAAGTAAAGAGATAGATTCAGTCATCAAAAACCTCCCAACAAAGAAGAGCCCAAGACCAGATGGCTTCACACTTGGACTCTACCAAACATTCCAGAAAGAGCTAACACCAGGTCTGCTTAAGGTCTTGCAAAAAATAGAAGTAGAAGGAATATTGCCTAACTCATTCTGTGATGCCAAAATAACCCTACTACCAAAACCAAATAAGGATACCACAAGAAAGGAAAATTACAGATCAGTTTCTCTAATGAACCTAGATGCTAAAATCCTGAAGAAAATACTTGCTAATTGCATTCAACAACATATCAAAAGGATTATACACCATGACCAAGTGGGTTTCATCCCGGGTATGCAAGGATAGTTCAATATAAGAAAATCAATCAATGTAATACACCACATAAACAGATTGAGAGAAAAAAATCACATGATCATCTCTATAGATGCAGAAAAAGCATTTGACAAAATACAGCACTCCTTCCTCGTAAAAACACTACAAAAGATATGAATAGATGGGAACTTTCTAAATATGATAAAGGGTATATATGAAAAACCCAAAGCTAACATCATTTTCAACGGTGAAATCCTAAAATCCTTCCCTCTGAGATCACGAATAAGACAAGGATGTACGCTATCACCACTCCTATTTAACATTGTCTTAGAAGTACTTGCGCGAACACTGAGGCAAGAAAAGGACGTAAAAGGCATCCAGATTGGAAAAGAAGAAGTAAAAATTTCATTATTTGTGGATGACATGATCCTATACATAGAAAGCCTTGAGAAATCTACAACAAGGCTTCTAGAACTTATAAAGGAGTTCAGTAATGTTGCAGGCTATAAGATCAATGCACAAAAATCAGTAGAATTTCTGTACACCAATAACAAGCAAACTGAGGAGGAAATCAAGAAAAAAATACCATTTACAATAGTAAATAAAAGAATCAAATACCTAGGAAAAATTTTAACTAAAGATATAAAGGGCTTATATACAGAAAACTACACAACACTGTTAAAGGAAATCAAAGAAGACTTAAATAAATGGAAAAATATTCTCTGTTCATGGATAGGAAGACTAAACATCATCAAGATGTCTATCCTACCCAAACTAATCTACAGATTTAATGCAATCCCAATAAAAGTCAACACTGTATTTTTTAAGGAACTGGAAAAACTAACCACAAAATATATTTGGTGAGGCAAGAGGCCCCGAATTGCCAAAGACATATTGAAAAAGAAAAATGAAGTTGGAGGTATCACACTACCTGAATTTAAACCATACTATAAAGCTACTATGATCAAAACTGCGTGGTATTGGCACAAGGATAGACCTGCTGACCAATGGAACTGAATTGAGAGTTCTGATATAGATCGTCGCATATACAGTCTTCTGATATTTGACAAGGTCAGGAATCCCACTCAGTTGGGAGACAATGGCCTCTTTAACAAGTGGTGTTTGGAGAACTGGATATCCATATCCAAAAGAATGAGAGAAGAATACCATCTCACACATTATACATAAATCAACTCAAGATGGATTAAAGATCTAAATATAAGAGCCAAAACCATAAAGACCTTGGAAGATAATGTAGGGAAGCATCTACAGGACCTTGTAATAGGAAATGATTTCATGCATTTCACAGCCAAAGCACGAGCAGCAAGAGAATAAAATAGATAAATGGGATCTCATCAAAATTAAAAACTTCTGCACCTCAAAGGACGTTATTAAGAAAATAAAAAGGCAGCCTACCCAATGGGAGAAAATATTTGGCAACCATATATGTGACAGGAGCCTAATATCCTGCACATATAAAGAAATCCTACACCTTGAAAATAAAAAGAAAAACAACCCAGACATGAAAAGACACTTCTCCAAGGAAGAAATACAAATGGCTAAAAAGCACATGAAAAACTGCTCAACATCACTTGCTATCAGGAAATTGCAAATCAAAACTACAAAGAAATATCATCTTACACCCATCAGAATGGCAGCTATTAAAAAACATGAGACACTAAATGTTGGAGAGGATGTGGAGGAATAGGAACCCTCATCCACTGCTGGTGGGACTGTGGTATGGTCCAGCCACTATGGAGGACAGTTTGGCGGTTCCTCAGAAAACAAACAATAGATCTTCCATATGATCCAGCAATTCCATTGCTGGGTATATACCCAGAAGAACTGAAAGCAAAGACACAAACAGATATATGCACACCAATGTTCATAGCGGCATTGTTCAACATTGCCAAAAGTTGGAATCAGCCCAGATGCCCATCAACAGATGAATGGATAAGCAAAATGTGGTACATACATACAATGGAATATTACTCATCTGTAAGAAGGAATGAAGTGCTAACACATGGAATAACGGATGAATCTTGACCTTATGTTGAGTGAAGCAAGCCAGGCACTGAAGGATGAACAGTGTATGACCTCACTGATTTGAACTGAGGAAAGTGAGCAGTCTCTGAGAACCATTGTCTGAAAGATAGGTTAACAAGGTATAGAAAGAGAAGAGTAGGCTTTGAGCCATCACCCATATGAACATAACTATAGTAAATGGATAGAGTATAGTTGCATATTGAAGGATAAGACAGATGGGTAGTGATATACTTGGTTTGGTGGTGCAGTGTTGACAGATGGGTAGATTAGGAAGTGCAGGTTGGAATACCCAAGGTATGTAACTATGAATCTTGTCATCCATGATTCAAGACGGGGGAGTGTCATATGCCCCAGGGGGAGGGCGAGGAAGGAACAGAAAAGAACAAACAAGGGGTATTTAGTGGTCAAGGGAAAGGTTTTGCATTACCTTACAGTAATGGACACAGGACATGGTAAATATAATCAAAACTTATTAAACTGTATCGTCTAAATTGTAAACTATACTGTAAACCATTGACAATGTTTAGTTGCTATATTTTGCTATCTGTATAACAGTTATAACAATGCTAACATCCAAAAAAAAAAAGGGGGGGGGTTAATATGGGGTGGGGAAGGGGGAGGTTTTTTGGGTATGTGAGAGTCTCTGGTGTTCCGTGTGTGACTGTGCTGTGACCTAAAACTTCTTTGAAATTTAAATGAAAATTTGGGAGACACTGGGGAAAGAGTGGGGAAAGTTGTCACAGTACACTGGACATCCAATAATACAGTGAGAAAAGGAAAAAAGAATATTTTTTTTAAAGGAATTTCTTCTGTTGTTTTTTTTTTTCATTTTTTTGAATGTCCCAATCCGTTAATTATATATGTTTTTGTTGTTGTTTGATTTTTTGTTTTTTTGTTTTTTTTTCCTAAGTTTCCTTGTGTTTATCTCTTGCATTTGCCTTATCATTGTAGTTTATTTTTCCCATTAAATATATTTAGTTATTATATGGGCTACATGTTCGGTGAAGATTTAGATCACAGAAGGGTTACAATGGGGGCTGCAGAGGATTATTGGTTGGGGGTGTCTGTAGGGGGGATTCATGGGAGTAAGTTCATCTGAATATACATGAAAGATATATAAAATTGTTCAAATGATCAAAGGATGGGCATGGTCATGTTGGGTTGACAATCACTCAATAATCTGAATTCCCAGCCTGGAGATCTCTGCCACATTCTCCAAGGGAGCAGTAACAGTCCTCTCAGTGCAGGAACAGTGTCTGTCAAAAGAGGATGGCCCACTGATGAGTTCTTGTTATTGATGACTACCCTTATGAGTCTTTGCTCTTGTAATTGAAATGTAGCTTACTGTTATACGGTGCCTAAGGTTTGCCACCTGATAGCCTCCTTGTTGCTCAAATGTGGTCTCTCTCTAAGCCAAACTCAGCATATGAATGCATTATCCTCCCCCCAACATGGGACATGACTCCCGGGGGTGAGCCTCCCTGGCAAGGAGGAATTAATCCTAAGAGCCAACTGGCAACACAACTGGAAAAAGGCCTTGAATAAAAGGGGGAAAATGTAAAGACAAATGAGTTCAAGTGGCTAAGAGTCTTCAAAGAGAGTCAGGAGGTCATCCCAGAGGTAATGCTTATGCACACGTCAGTAAGATCTCATAGAACACCAAAGTGCATATCACCCCACACAGAGGGGCTCCTGAGGGCGCTGGAGACACCCAGGTCCTATATAAGGAGGGATAGCCCCAGAGACTGATGCCTTATCTGTGGACTCTATTTTGGAATCTGTGTTCCTGTGAGTGACAGAGTTGGACTCAAATAAGTCCTCCCTGCACATAGTTCATCAGTCCCTTCTAGTCAATCCTATATGTGATGCTGGAATTTTTAGGTGTACTTCCAGACACTGGAGCCTCTGACCTACCTATGTACCAGTTGTGCCTGGAATCTTGGAGGAGCTGCAACTCTTGCCCTACAGCTTAATGGACTCATCCAAGTCACCTGGTGAGGAGACGACGATGGGTAACGGCCATCCCAGGGAATGGAGAGGGCCTACAGCTGCAGGCAGGATAATCCCACTCACCATATCCATGGGATATAAGCCCTCTCTCACTTGGAGGTGGAGTGGACATCACTATCCCAGTCTCTTCAGGATTGGGGAAGGAACTATGGACTAGAGTGGACTTAATGGTATTCTGCTGTACACATATGGTGATTCTAGCAATGGAAGAAATTATAACAGTGAGGTGGAGCCGGTGGCCACTGGACACTTTCGGGGCAGGGAGGGTAAGTGCAGTTGAAATACAGGGGCTTTTTTGGGACTTGGGCGTTGTCCTGAGTGCCGTTGTGGCGACAGATGTAGGCCATTTTAAATGAGCACACACCATTCAGAACTGTGTGGGAGAGAGTGTGGTCTATTATTTGAACAGTGGTCAATGGTTGATGGCAAGGCCCCAGGATGTGTATATCAATTGAGGGTGATGAGCCACACTGATGAAAGATGTTTGTTTGGGATGTTGTGGAGGTGTGGGAGGTGTGGAACATGGGAATCCCTGTAATTTCTGTGTAATATCAAGGTAATCTAAGCACCTTTAAAAAAAAATATATATATATATATATATATATAACATTTTTGTACGCAAATGTAGATATATGCATATATATTTATATATCATTTTACAATTGGTATGTATTGTGAAAAATTTGATTTTTATCCACAATAAAAGGGGGGGGGATAGTAATTCATGGCAATAGATTTTAAAGGAGAAACATCATAAGATCATTCTTCACTTTCAGAAATGATTTCTTTTCCTAAAATACGAATTCAAGATTAAAACTGTTCTAAAATATTATAAAGAAATATCTTGCCTCTGAGAATAAGGAACTACTAAAAGGAAATTTTCTTAAGTCAAACATCATATATCTTAAAATATGTAGGGGAAAATAATCCATTCATAGGAAACCAGAAAAGTTAGACCACTCTCATCAACTTTATTAGGCAGCATAGTGAAGAAAGAAAGGGAAAATAAAATATATAGTGAATGGAAACAGCACTTTCATTAACAACTCACAATTTTGAAAGAGAAAGTTTGAAAAAAAAACAACTTGTGCAAATACATTGAGAATATCATTTGAGCAAGTTTGAGAAGTCAATTGTATTCAGTATACCAATAAAGAAATACAAAATACTTATAACATAGAACAAAATATAGAAAATGAATATTTAAAAAAAACATTTCACAATAAAATGAAATATAAAGTAGCAGATATTTGCCAGATTTTGTGGAAAAAATAAAAGTTTCATTGAGATCTATGAAATAACTGAATAAATGGAGAGATAGACCATATATATGGTTTGGAAAACTCAATATTATAACAATGTCAATTATATTCATTGGTTGAATGACACCTGAAGAAAAAACCCTACAGTAAAAATTGACAAATTGGCTCTAAAATTCATGTGAAATCCAAATAGCAAAACAGTCTCAGAGAATAGAAAGTTAAAAGATTTCCTAAACAGATATCGAGTCATTTTATAAAATAGTAAGTAAACTTTGTGGCATAAGAGAAAAAAATGACAAAGATGCAATGGAATTGAGGGCATGTATATGAATACTCAACAGATGACAGGTACAGCAAGGAATTGCAGTGGGAATAACATTCTTATTATGCAAGCAACTCAAAGCCAACTCTAAGTTGATTAAATACTGAAATGAGGAAATCAATATTAAAATAAATTTTAAGCTGGCTTCAGAAACTTGTAGTACTGTTTTAGAAGGAGGATGAGAAGGAGGAGGAGATTAGGAGGAGGAAGAGGAGAAAAAGATACAAAATTGCAAAGAATGGATAGTTTTGTGAATTTAATTGAAATAAATGCTTTTTTTTTCTCTTGAAACAAGAAGAGATCACAGAATTAGACATAACAAACCACTTAAACACATGTAACTTCTCAGGCCTAGAAAGGAATTTTTAAGAGGCACTAGACAATTATCTTCTATTACAGATGGCAGTATATTCTGCATCATTGCTATGAAGGAAATAAGTATATCCACATGGTACTACCACATATTAAGCGGTTTGGAAAAAATATATCTCAATTCACCAATTATTGTTGAGAATGTGGAACAAAGAATATGTGAGAATATTGTTTGTGTGTGTACATGCATGAGTTACTTCTTTGGAAAATCATTTGATATTGTATCAGCAAACTAAGACTAGTTTCTGTTACAGTAAGAGAAAGAAAACACATACCATGACAATGTATTATCTACTTTCTATGCTTATGTTAATGGAGCAGCCTGCATATGGGATATTATTACTTGTTGTCATGGCAGAATCAAAAGATGTTATAAAGCAGTTCTCATATATTGGCTCTTAAACCTACAATCAGGAGAGAAAAATGGTAAACTCTTCCTCAGGTGTTCATATTGAGACTATTTCTATAATTACACATTGAATTTTAAATGTGATTTAGAATATAACAATTTGGAATATATCTAATTAAGAATCTATACTAGAGAAGATAGAGGAAGGTGGCATTGATTTAAGTGGGCAGTCACCATCTCTCTTGCAAAAAATGGCTGAGGAGGGGCAAGATATTGCCTGAGTGAGCTGCTTTGGGAACCCACAGAGCAAGAATCTTCAGGGCATCAACTTGGAGGGAACTGGACAAAGATTTAAAAAGCCCAAGGTAAAGCCATAAGTTTCTCACCCTGGTGACTGGAAACAGTGGGTCACTAGGCCTCACCCTCAAAGCAAAAGCCACTGCAAACCCCCTGACTCCCACCAGCCACCAAGTGAGAGGGAGCATTCTCCTGGAGTAAGAGGGTTCTGGGGAAGGGTGGAGAGGGGTTTCTTTTCTGTGGATTTGGTTATCTGGACCCCCTTTGAACTTTAGGAAGCATACCAGCTAGCAAGAGGTAGCTCTGGGAAGAGGGGAGAGGCAAATCTGCTAAGGCAGCCTGACTTACCTAGCCAACCTGGGAGAGACCAACTTTGGCTGGGAGAGGGTGGAGTCAGGCAATTGACTAGTCCAGTGCTGAAAACTATCAAAATTCCAATTCCCCTAAGGGTGTTGAGCAGTAGGAAGTGCTTAATAACCTTTCAGGGGCCTATTTAGCATCCCCTGGGAGAAGGGGGGTGGTCTGGAATAGAGTTGAGAGTCATTTCTCTGCAGTGAGTTTGGATGCCAGGGTCCCATTTGAATTTCAGAAGGAAACTCAACATGACAAGGAGAGACTAGAGGGAATCTGGTCACACAGGCTATCATGTCCTGCTGCCCTATAAGAACAGAAAGGGGGACAATACCAACAGGCTCCTAATCAGCAGGAGTCTACCCAACTGCAAAGAATCAAACCTGCCCTAGGGAAAGTGACTAGATAGATCTTTAGCTGTGACCCAATGAGAAAGTTTATCTCAGTGGAGGAGTCTCAGTTTTAAATATAATAAATATATAATATGAGGTCCCTAGTTTGATACCTCGCTCTACTTAGAGTAGTGATCCACCCATTTTATTAAACACCCAGCTGATACTTTAGGACATGGAACATAAATTATTTTTGTATTAGCTTCTCTTGGGTCTCTTATTTTTCTTTAAAAAGATTCCTTTTTCAACTTAACTTAGTTTACTTGCTGAAACCCAATCAAAACTTGCAGAGGGCAGGCTGCAGGGTAATTGATTGATGAACATCAGCAGCCTGAGAAGCTCCTCAGGGGCCTAAGAGAGAAAGCTGTTTTTCCTAAGTTTTTGTTTGATTGCTTGCTTCAGTGTTTGTTTTTTGTTCTTTTTCCCCCTCTTTCTCCCCCCACCCCATTTTTTTTCTTTATCTTGTATTAGGCACTTCTGTATGGTTTCTTGTTTGCTGTGTTTCCCCCTTCCCTTTCCTCCTCCTTTTTTGTATACCAATTTTGTCTACCAAAACTAATTTTGTTCCTACCTTCATCTTCCTATCTTTTTCTTTCTGTTTTTTGTTCTTACATTCCACCTCTATTTGTTTAGTCTTCAATTTTTCTTGTTTTTATTTCTATCTCCTCAATTCTCTGTTTTCTTTATTTTTTAACTTTTGAAAATTGTCTTTTCTTTTCTCTTTTCCTCTTTTCTTATCATTCTGGCCTGTTAATTAATTCTAGATACATTTCTCTATTCAGTTTTTAATTGTTTGTACACTGTTTTTTTATTCTTATTCCTCTGCACTTGTTACATGACTTAATTATTCATTTCCCTAGGTCTTATACAGTTCTTTTAACTTTTACTATTATTGTTACTATTATCCTTTTTATCTTCTTAACTCTTTCCCTTTCTCTGGCCCTTATCTTTTTCTTTCAAGGGAATATAGACAATGGTAAGGAAATAGAATAAGAGGAACAAAGTGTCAAAAAGAAAATTTACCACACACACAAAATCAGCAAATAAATAAAACCCCAGAGTAGAGAGAGAAACTATTCAACTGAATAAACCCATCAAGATAAAGAAATGCCTAAACACCAACAAAAAATTATAACCCATACTAAGAAAGAGGAAGATGTTGCCCAGTCCAATGAACAAACTAAAAACAAGGCAGATTTACAGAATATGGAAGATCTCATCAGAGCTGCCCAAACAAATATCATGAACCAAATTAATGAAGTAAAGGAAGAGATTAAGGATATTAAGAAGCCCTGCAAGAACATACTGAAGAAATTGTAAACATACATAAAAAGATAACGGATATGATGGTGATGAAAGGTATAATCCAAGAAATCAGAAATACACTGGAAGCACATAAAAGCAGATTTCAACAGGCAGAGGAAAGAATTAGTGATGTGGAATACACAATATCTGAAATGAACCAGATAGTAGAACAGATAGACAAAAAGATAGAAGAAATCCAGCAAGGACTTAGGGATCTGAATGGCAACACAAAACATACAAACATATACATTATAGGCATCCCAGAGGGACAAGATAAGGGAAAGGGGACAGAAGGAGTGTTGGAAGAAATAATAGCTGAAAACCATGTGGCTTTACTGTGACCTAAAACTTCTTTGAAAACAAAATGAAAAAAAGTAAGATATTGTGGAAGAAATGGATGAAAATGTCACTGTATATACAGGGCAACAGATATTACAGTGATGAAAGGCAAAATGTCAAAAAAAATTTTAATATATTTCATTAATTTTTTAATATCCCAATTTTTAAATTTTTAATTTAGTTTTTCTAAATTATTATGTATTTTATTTCTTATGTTTAAACATATCATTATTATTTCACTTTCCTATTCATTGTATTTGGTTATATTCTTGGCTTCATTTTTGAAGAAGTTTTGGGCCACGACAGGAGAGGATCTTTGGTGTAAGGTGTCAGTGATGGGGGATGCATGGAAGGAACTTCACCTGGGCATATATTTAAGGTATAAAAATGTGTTCAAATGTTGTTTGGGCATTGTCACAGTGGGTAGAGATTCACACAATAACCGAAAGAGTATTTAATTCTCATCCTGGGGAGCTCTGCCATATTCTCAAATGGAACAGCAACAATCCCCCAAGCACATGGACAACGACTAGTGAAGAAGGATGGCCCATTGTTGGACCCTTGATATTGAAGACTATCCTTATGAGCCTTTGCTCTTGAAATTGCAACTTAGCCTAGTGTTGTATGCTGCCTAAGAGTTACCTCCTGAGAGTCTCCATGTTACTCAAATGTGGCCTCTCTCAAAACCAAACTCAGGGTATAAATGCATTACCTTCCCCCCACCCCGTGTGGGACATGACTCCCAGGGATGAGCTTCCCTGGCACTGAGGGATTACTACCAAGCACTAACTAGCAATACAACTGGAAAAAGAACTTGAATAAAAGGGGGGAAAGGTAAAGACAAATGAATTTATATGACTAAGAGGCTTTGAAATGAGTTGGGAGGTCATACCAGAGGTAACATTTATGCACATCTCAGCAGATTTGCATAGACTGCCAAGGTATATACTACCCCAAACAGTGGGGCTCCTGGCAGCTCTGGAGACACCCAGGTCCTATGGCCATGGCAGATAGCCCTGGAGTTAGGTGCCTTACCAGTGGGCCCTACTTTGGAGTTTGTGCTCCCAAGTGTGACAAAGTTGGACTCAGTTGTGACTTCTCTGCATATGTCTCTTCTGTTCCTTCTATTGGAACATATAGTTGGTGCTGGAGATTGTATGTGTATGCATAAAAGACTTGCATCTTTGGGGAGTCCATGCTCCAGCTGAGCCCTGAGCCTCAGTGGAGTTGCAATACCTACCCTTCAGTTCATTGGACTAACCGAGGACATCTAACAAGGTATTGAGGATGGGCAATCACCATACCAAGGAACCAAGAGTTTACAAGTGCAAGCAAAAGAGTCCCATCCACCAGGCATATGAAAATGAAGCCCTGTCTCAATTAGAGATGGAGTGGGCATCACCATCCCAGAATACTCAGGATTGGGGGATAAAATATGTATTAGAGTGGACTTACTAGTATTCAACTATGGACTTAATGTGATTCTAGCAACAGAAAAAATTATATCATTGATGTGGAGACAGTGGCCACTGGAGGTGTTGAAGGCAGGGAGATGGAAAAAGAGGTGTAATATGGGGACACTTTTGGAACATAGAATTGTCCTGAGTGACATTGCAATGACAGGTACAGGCCATTATATATCCTGCCCTAACTTACAGAATTGAGTGGAAGAGTGTAAACTACAATGTAAACTATAAGCCATTCTTAGTGGCAATGATCCAGAATGTATGCATCAATGGCAATGAATGTACCACACTAATGAAAGAAGTATTAATGTGGGGAAAAGTGAGAGATGTGGGGATTGAGGCATATGGGAATCTCTTTTTTTTATGTAACATTTTATGCAATCTAATTATCTTTTAGAAAAAAATTAAAAATATATTTAAAAAATAAAAGATAATGAGAGAGGAGAGTGGATGTAGTTCAGTGGTTGAGTGCCTGTTTTCCATGTACAACATCGTGGATTTGATCCCGAGTAACTTCTAAAATAAATAATTGAAAAATATTCTTTGCCATTACTCCAAAAATTTTAGAATATTACTGTTAACTATGATCAAAAGTTACATTAGTTGTAATTTCCCCATGTATCCACACATTTTTAACACTTTGTAAAACAATGACATTCTTATATTTATGCTTTTGACCACAATCTTCATCCACCACCAAAATCATTATTATGCATACCCTAGATTATTCTTGGTCTCCTTTCTTTTGGCATATAAATCCATAGTTTATCCATTTTAGCCACAATCCCATTTACAAATTAACAGTGTTAGTTATACTTATTATACTGTGTTACCATAAACCCTATTCATTTCCACACTTTTACAATGGATTTTATTTAAAATTCCAAATACATTAAACATCAGCTATTCCCTCACACATACAGTCTACCTTCTAGTAACCTATCCTCTAGAATTTCCCATGAAGAGTTTACTCATTGTATTTAGTTCATTTTTGTGAGACAATACAATATTTGTTGTTTTGTGTCTGCATTTTTTCACTCAACATAATATGCTATAATTTCATGCATGTTGTCACATGCATCCAAATTTCATTTCTTCTTAGAATTGAATAGTATTCCACTGTGTATATACTACATTTTATTTATCCACTTATTGACTAATGAACACTTAAGTTGGTTCCATATTTTAACAATTGTGAATAATTGCTATGAATATTGGTGTGCATATATCCATTTGTGTCTTCATCTTAAGTTCTTCTGAATATATTTCTAGAAACGGTATTGCTGGATCATATGGCAGTTCTATATTCAACTTCTTGAGGTACCACTAAATTGTCTTCCAGACAGGATACACCATTCTACATTCCCACCATGAGAAAGGGAGTGTTCCTATTTCTCCACATCCTCTCCAGTCTTTTTAGTTTTCTGTTTTATTTCAGTAAGACTATTGTATAAAGTGTGAAATGGTATTCTGTTTTGATCTGCATTTCCCTAATAGCTAGTGATGACAAACATTTTTTTTCATGTGGTTTTTGACAACTTGTATTTTCTCTTTGGTAAAATATCTATCAAGTCATTTACCCATGTTTTAATTGGGTTGCTTTTCTTTTTACCATTCAGTAATATGATCTCTTTATATAACATAGATTTCAATACCTTATCAGATGTGTGATTTCCAAATATTTTCTCCCACTGAGTAGGCTGCCTTTTAAATGTCTTGACACAGTCTTTTATTATTATTATTTATTTAGGAACCTGGGACCTTGTATGTGGGAAGCCAGCCCTCAACCACTGAGCCACAGCAGCTCTCCTGAGGTTTTTTCATTTTTCTCTGTCTGTTGTTTTGTTTTTGTTTTTTAGAGGCATTGGGGACTGAACCCATAACCTCTCAAGTGGGAAGCAGATACTCAAACACTTGAACCACATCCACTCCCTTGAAACAGTCTTTTGAGGGACAAAAGTGTTTAATTTTGAAGAGGTATAATTTAGCTATTATTTTTATCTTTCTTGTTCATGCTTTGGGTGTAAATGTTGAGAAACTACTATTCACCACATGATCTTGAGGATGTTTCGGCATTTTCCTTTAGGAGTTTTATGGTTGTAGCTTTTATATTTAGGTCCTTCATCCATTTTAGGTTAATTTTGGAAAAAGATGTGAGAGAGGGGTCCTCTTTCTTTCTTTCTGATACGGAGATCCAGTTGTCCCAGCAGCATGTGTTGAATAGAATGTTCTGGTCACCTGGGTCGGCTTGACAGCCTTGTCAAAAATCACTTGACCATATATGTGAGGGTCTACTTTCCAGTTCTCAATTCAGATCCATTGGACAATATGACTATCTTTATGCCAGTACCATGCTGTTTTTACCACTGTAAGTAATATGCCTTATAGTCAGGAAGTTAGGGGGCTCCAACTTTATTCTTTCTTAAGACATTTTTTGCCTAATCAGAGCTACTTAAACTTCCAAAGTTGATAATTGGCTTTCCATTTCTGCAAAAAAGGTTGTGGCATTATATATTGGGATAATATCAAATGTGAAAATCAGTTTGTTTAAAATTGAGAACTTAACTGATATTATTCTTCCAATCTATGAACATGGAATGACCTTCTGTATATTTAGGTATTCTTGGTTTCTTTTAACAATGTTTGGTAGTTTTCTGAATACAGTTCTTATATTTCCTTGGCTAAGTTTATTCCTAATTATTTCACTCTTTTGGTTGTTATTATAAGTGGATTTTTTCCTGATTTCTACCTCAAGACTGCTCATAAGTAGAGTATAGAAATGCTACTGTTTTTGCATATTAATCTTGTATCCCAACACTTGACTGAACTTGTCTATTAGTTCTACTAGCTTTGTTGGCAGTGTTTTTGGATTTTCTAGATATAAGATGATATGAGTGAACAGCTAAAGTTTTTCTTCTTTCTTTCTTATTTGGGTGCCTTTTTAAAAATACAATTTTTATTAGATATAGTCACATACCGTACAATCCATCCAAAATGTACATTTAATGACTTTTGATATAATCTCAGAGTTGTGCATTCATTCCTCACCACAGTCAATATCAGAGCATTTCATTATGCAAAAGTGAAAAATCTGCTTCCCCTTAGTAGTCACCTCTCAAGCCCTCTATCTTTCCCTTGCCATACATATCTGCTTAGAACATTTTTCTTAACAAATCAATTTTATTGATACAAATTAATAAAGCATAAATCCATATAAAGTGTACAACCAGTGGTATTTGGTGTAATCACATATTTGTGCATTCATCACTTTAATTATTCCTAGAGCACTTTCATTATTCCAATAATAATAATAATAAACAAAAAACAACAACAAATAACCAAAAGTCATCACCTCTTGATCTCTCTCTGTTACCCCTGCTGTACATAGCTGCTATTCTTTTTCCTTCTTTCTAGCATATTCATATTTATATTTTGTAAAAACAGTCTTATATATGCAAAATCACATATATTCGTGTTTTACTATCTTATAAAGTCCCATGTTACAGTTTTTAGTTTTCCTTCTAGTAATATACATGACTTTAGACTTTCCCTTTCAACCACTGTCACAACCATTCAATAGTACTGCAAGTTACACCATGATATGCTTTAGCCATTTCTATTCATTTCTAAATATTTACAAACAACCATTTTATCAATTTTGCACAGAATAATCCTTAGCTTTCCATTCTCTACCCTCTTTCCATTTTCTTGTGACCTATATTCTAATTATTAACTCCATGATTTTACACAATATCTTTGTTCATAATAGCACAATCATACAGTATTGGTCCTTTTTTGTCTGGCTTACTTCATTCAATATAATGTCCTCCAGGTTCATCCATGTTGTCATAGGCTTCAAGACTTCATTTCTTATTACCACTGCATAATATTTCTTCGTGTGTATACACCACAATTTGTTTACCAGTTCATCATTTGATGGACACCTGTGTTGTTTCCAACTTTTGGCAATCCTGAATAATGCCACTATGAACACCGATGTACACATGTCTGTTCATGTCTCTGATTTCGGTTCTTCTGAGTATATACCTAGTAATGGTATTACCAGCTCACATGGCAAGTCTATATTCAACTTCCTTAAGAACTGCCAAAGAGTCCTCCATGGTGACTGTACCTTCTACATTCCCAATGACAGTGAATAAGCATTCCTGTCTTTCCACATCCACTCCAACAGTTACAGTTTTCTGACATTTTAATAGTGGCCAGTCTAATAAGTGTGAAATGATATCTCATTGTAGTCATGAAAATATACTATATTTTGTGAAATACCTTTTCTTTATAAATCAAGAGAACCATATGATTTTTCTTCTTCATTTTATTAATGTGCTTTATTAAGCTAATTGATTTTCTTGTGTTGAAAACCCTTATATAACAGGGAAAAATCATCCTTGATTGTTGTGTATAATTCTTTAAGTTGCTTTTGAATTTGGTTTGCAAGTATTTTATTGAGGATATTTGCATCTATATTTATTAGCAAAATTGGTCTGTGATTTTATTTTTTCATAGTATATTTATTTGGTTTTGGTATTGGAATGATATTGGCTTCAACAACTGAGTTTAGTATCACTCTTTTCTGTTCAATATTTTGGAAGAACTTGAGTAAGACTGGTGTTAGTTCATATTGAAATAATTGGTAGAACTCACCTGTGAAGCTATCTGGTCATGACCTTTACATATTGGGAGGTTTATTTATGACTGTATCAATCTTTATCATTGTGATTGGTTTGTTGATGAGCTCTATTTCTTCTAGGACCAGCATATTTTGTTCCTATGTTTCTAGGAATCTGTCCATTTTGTCTGTGTTGTGTAGTTTGTTTACATACAATTGTTCATAGTATTTTTTAATGATATCCCTTATTTCTGTAGGATCAGTGATATTGTCCCCCTCTCATTTATGATTTTATTTATTATGATTTTTTCTCTTTTTTCCTGTGTTTGTCTAGATTAGGATTTGTTATTATTAATCTCAAAGAATGAACTTTTGTTTTTTTTAATTCTCTTTATTGTTTTTTTTTTCCCTCAATTTCATTTATTTCTGCTCTGATCTTTATTATATCTTTCCTTTGGTTTGAATTGGGATTAGTGCTATCTTTTTCTAGTTCATCTTGGATTATTGGCTCTTTCTACTGTTTAATGTAACCATAGAGAACTATAAATTTCCCTCACATCACTGCCTTTGCTGTATCTCATGGTTTTTGATATGTTGTGTTCTCATTTACATTCATATCAAAATATTTCCTTATTTTTCTCATATTTTTCTTTGACTCACTGATTATTTAAGTGTGTGTGTGATTTACTATATATATATATATTTGTAACTTTTCACTTTTTCATCTGTCATTGATTTCAAATTTCATTCCATTATGATCAGAAAAATTGTTTGGTATAATCTCAATCTTTTAAAATTTATTTAGACTTGTCTTGTGAAATAGTTATTTCTTCTTAGTGAATTTCCTTTTTTATTAATAGGTAATAACCTTCATCATCTCTTCTAACAGTTTTAAATTAAAAATCTATTTTGGCCAATATTAGTATCACTAATTCAGATTTTTTTGGTTACTATTTGTGTTGAATATATTTTCCAAGCTTTCACTTTCAATTTGATTTTGCTCTTACATATGTGGTGAGTCTTTTGTAGAGAACGAATAGGTGGCTTATATGATTTGTATCTATTTTGTCAGTCTATGTCATTTAATTGGGGTGCTCAATTCATTTACATTAAATTTTAATACCTTTCTAGGCATTACTTACTTCATCTATTATACCTATTGGCTTGCCATTGTAAAACATTACTATTGTCTGTCTTTTTACCCTTTAAGTTACCCTTACTATTGATCTTCATTTCTACTCACTTCTCCAAGTACCTTGCCTTTGTCTTTTCCAGTCAAGCTATAATACTTCCTTTAATATTTCTTGTAAATCCTCTCTTTTGTTAACATACTCTCACAGCTTTTGTTTGCCTTTATTGATTTTAAACTCACCCTCATTTTTGAGGTACAGTTTTTCAAGATATAGAATTATTGACTGGAGGCTCCAGGAAGATGGTGTCAGAGTAAGCAAGCAGGGCTCAACTCTATTACAGAAACAATGGAGAAAATGCCAAATGTTGTCTGAGGGACTTGCTTTGGACATCAGCAGATTAGGTCAGTGTGGCACAAGTCTCAGGAGAGTGAGGGGCAGAGAGACAAACAACACAAAACAACAAAAATGAGTTCCTAAACCCCTCTAGCAGCCAGGAAGTTCTCCAATCCCCCATCATTAAGACAGCCTTGATAAAATTCCTAGTTCAGGTCATTTGACTGAGAAGGGAACAAACATCTTCCTCCCTGTCAGCTGTTACAAGGAAAGAGGGAGGTAGAGCCAGAAAACTTCTCTTCAGTGAATTCAGCCAGCAAAGCTCACTCTGAATCTCAGCTCTTGCCAGACCTGAAACACAGGAAAGCAGAGGTTGAAGGAAACATCTCTGAAGAAAGGTTTTCTAACAAGTGCCATCTGCTGGTTGGCCAGGGGATTGCAATGAGAAATACTGCTTCTAAGTTTCTGTTCAGCCCCACCCATGGGAGAAAATCTGACATTAGTGAGTTCCTGGCATAATTTTGATAACTTATCCTTGGCACTTTTAAATACTTAAAATAAGTTGAATGAAAAATCAAAGAGCAGTGAAAATAAAAATTAGGCAAGAGAGAGAAATTGATCATCAGGTAATTTCACCAACATATTTAGATGCCTTGACATCAGCAAAAAAATAAAAGCCAAACTAGAAAAGAGTTAAGAAATTGTCCAGCCAAAGGAAGAAACCAAATATCCTGATGAGATAGAGGACTTAAGGCAACTAATCAGTGATAATCACACAAATCTTCCAAATTCAAAGAACTAAGGGAAAATATGTTATAAGGCATGAATAAAGTCACTGTATGTTAATTAAAAGGGCAATTCACCTCGAATAAATAATTATAACAAATGTTTATGCACCTATACTAGGTGCCCCATGATAAATGTGGCACACACTATCAACACAGAAGGGAGAAATTGATGTCTTTACAATAATAGATGGAAACTTCAATACATCATTGTTAGTATTGGATAGAACATCTGTACAGAACACAAATAAAGAAACAGAGAGATTGAATTATATGATAAATAAACTAGACATACAGATATTTATAGAGCATTACATCCCCAAAGAGCAGGATATGCATTCTTTTCAAGTGTCCATGGATCCTTCTCCAAGATAGACAATATGCTATGTAACATGAGAAGTCTCAAAATTTTAAAACGATTGAAATTATACAAAACAATTTCTCTGATCATAATGGAATGAAACTGAACATCAATAATGGACAGAAAAAGAGAAAATTCATAAATATATTGAGATTAAACAACACAAATAATCATGGTATCAAAGAAAAAAATGCAAGAGAATTCAGTAAATTTCTTGATATGAATGAAAATGAGAACATAGCATATGAAAACATATGGGAACCCACAAAGGCAGAGCTGTGAGGGAAATTTATATTCCTCAAGGTTTACATTAAAAAAAGAAGAAAGAGCTAAAATTGAAAACCTAGCTGCATACCTGAACAACTAGAAAAAGAACAGCAACTAGTCACAAATGATGAAGGAGAGAAATAGTAAATATCAGAGCAGAAATAAATGAAATTGAGAGCAAGAAAAAGAGAAAATCAACAAAACAAAAAGCTGGATCTTTGAGAATATCAAGAAAATTGACAAACCTTAGCTACACTGAAAAAAAAAGAAAGATGTAAATAAATTCAGAAATGAGAGGGAGAACATTATCACTGACCCCCAAAAAGTAAAAGAGATCATAAATGGATACTATGCAAAACTGCATGCCATAAATCAAAAGAATGCAGATGAGATGGATGAATGTCTAGAAACATACGAACCTACACTGACCCTAGAAGAAATAGAAAACCTCAACAACAACAAAAAAAAATCACAAGACAAGATTGAAACAGTCATCAAAAATTCCCAAAGGTTAAAAGCCTAGGACCAGATGACTTCACAGGTAAATCCTACCATTCTTTAAAATACTATCCAAGGGAAGCGGCTGTGGCTCAATCAGTAGGGCTCCCGTTTACCATATGGGAGGCCCCGGGTTCGGTTCCCGGGGCCTCCTGGTGAAGGCAAGCCCGCCCGCACGGCGTGGTTAGCTGACCCAGCGAGCACAAGCAGCAAGGGGGGGATAAATGAATAAATAAATAAAAAATCTTAAAAAAAAATAAAATAAAATAAAATAAAATAAAATACTATCCAATACCAATCTTGCCAAAGCTCTTCCAAAAAATTGAACAGGAAAGAACACTAGTAAACTCATTTTATGAAGCTAACATTACCCTAAGACCAAAGACAGTTGAAGATATATATATAAAGAAAATAACAGATGAATATTTCCAATGAATATAGAAGTAAATGTCCTAAAAAAAAATACATGAAAACCAAATCCAAAATGCATTAAAAGAATTATACAGAGGGGCCTGTGATCCCATGGGGCCAATGGATGAGACTCTCTTGTTTGCAGTTGTAGAATCTCTTGGGTCCTTGGTATGTTAGTTGTCCATCACTACCTCCTTGTTAGCTGTCCTGGGTGAGACCAAAGAATTGGAGAGTAACTGCTGCAACTCTGTTGAGATTCAGGGCCCAGTTGGCACATGGATAGCCCAAAGATTTGTCTCTTGGACTTACACCTGCCAACTCTAGTACTAATTATAGTACTTGATCATAAGCAAAGCTCTGTGGAATGACATGTCAGTATTTAAGACATTCAGTAAAGCCATGGATGGTAGTTTTGAAGAAGCATTGAATAAAGGAAAAGCAAACCCATATTATGAATATGTGTCTCTATTCCAATTAGAACAAATCACTATCCCTTACATGATTAAAGTTGTTCACTCTAATCAACTTACCACCAGGTAGCCAGGTGATCACCTTGGAGAAGGGTGTCATGTCAAAAGCTGAATGTGAGTTTCTGCAACTGACAGACTGGGTCCTCAGTTGTGGTTGTAACCAAGTTGGCCTTGGTGAAATGAAGTCCATGATGCTGAGCCCATACAAAACCTCCATCTCTACCATCATGACCACTTTGTTCATGAGCCCATTGGGCAAAGAAAGGAGTGTCTGGGAAAGATCCTTACTGCTAGTCACAGAATGGAGCATCTTATCCACTTGATTATTAAAATCTTCCTTTGTTAAAGTCACCTTCTGGTAAGCATTCAAGTGGGACAAAATTATATTCATGTCTGTTGCCTTTACAGGTAGGTCTATCCACATAATTCTTCCCCAGAAAAGTTTGTAAGAAATTTTCCAATCATATTCCTTAGAAGTCCCTGATCACCCAGCCAAATCATCAGCAACAACTCATGAAAAAGTGTACAATGCAACTCCAAACATTTTTCCTTCCAAGAAAAATGAACCACCAGTTGCATTGCTCAAAGTTCTGCCACTGTTAGCATTTGCTATCACCATTGTCCTTCAATGATGAACCAGAAGTGTGCTGCAGTTCTGCAACAGTTCACTTTAGGGTGGTGCCTGCATATTATGAAAACCATCTGGCCCAAGTTTTCTCTATCTCAGTCAACTGATTGCAAGGAATGCCCCTGAGGCCAGTATTGTGGGCTGGCAAAGAGATAGTAATGACATGAAAGGTGACCATGGGCATTTGGGCTATTTCCTCATGCAACTTACTTGTCCCTTCTGGACCCACTCGAGCCTGATCTCATATACACTTCTACTTTATGATGGATTGCTGCTGTGCATGCACAACTTTATGATTTTGTTGGTCAGACAATACCCAGCTCATGATAGACATCTCAGATCTCATGTAAAATTTTCACATATGTTTAAGTGTTCAGTCTCTACTAAGGCCCAATATCAGGCCAAAAGCTGATTCTCAAAAAAAGAGTAGTTATCTGCAGAGGACGGCATGGCTTTGCTCCAAAATTCTAAGGTTCTGCATTGTGATTCACTTATAGGGGCCTGCTAAATGCTTCTGACGGCTTCTCTATTTGCAGCTGACACTTCCATCACCATTTGATCTGCTGTGTCATATGGTCCAAGTGGCAGTGCAGCTTGCACGGCATTCTGGACTTGTCACATAGCTTCCTCTTGTTCTGATCCCCACTTAAAACAGTTTTCAGTTCACATGGTAAACGAGCCAAAGTAGCACACCCACGTTAGGAATATGTTGTCACCAAAATCCGATGAGAAAAACTAAGCATTGTGCCTCTGTTTTGGTCATAGGAGAGACCAGATACAACAGCTTAGCCTTCACTGTAGAAGGGATAACTCAACATGCCCCACACCACAAGAAACTTAGAAATTTCAATAAGGTGGAGGTCCCTGTATTTTTGTTAAGTTTATCTCCCTTCCTTTCTCATGCAAATTTCTTATCAATAAGTCTAGAGTAATTGCTATTATTGCTCCTTATATCCAACCAGTATATCCTCAATATAATGGACCAGTATGATGTCTTATGGGAGGGAGAGAAGATCAAGTTCTATACATACAATATTATGACATAGGGCTGGAGATTTGATATACCCCTAAAGGAGGACAGTGAAGGTTTATAGCTAGCCTTGCTAGCTGAAAGCAAACAGTTTCTGGTGGCCTTTACTAATGGTAATTGAGAAAAAAGCATTTACCAGATATATATCTGCATACCAGGTACCAAGGGAGGTGTTGATTTGTTCAAGCAATATTACCACATCTGGAACAACAGCTGCAACTGGAGTCACCACATGGTTAAGTTTATGATATCCCACTGTCATACTCTAAGATTCATCCCTTTTCTGTGCAGGCCAAACAAGACAGTTGAAAGAGGGTGTGGTGGGAATCACCACTCCTGCATCTTTCACATCCCTGATGGTGGCACTGATCTCTCCATGTCTTCAGGAATCTGGTATTGCTTTTGATTTATGTTCTTTTTAGGTAAGAGGAGTCCTACTGAATTTCACTTAGCCTTTCCTACTATAATAGCCCTCATTCTGTAAGCCAAGGATTCAATATCAGGATTCTGCCAGTTACTGAGTGGGACCCACTGGAACCACTGTGAGACAAACCTGAGATAAAACACCATCGAGCACCTGGCCTCCATAAGACCCCACTCTGACTGGTGCACCACAGTGAAATTTTAGGTCTCCCGGAATTAATGTCACTTCTCAGCCAATATCTAATAATCCCCAAATATCTGATCATTTCCTTTCCCAAATGCACAGTTACCCTGGTAAAGGTCATAGGTCTCTTTGGGGAAAGCTGTGAGGAAAATTAACAGTATAAATGTTTGGCAGTGTAACAGGATCCTAGAGTTCTAGGTCAAGTGAATTACAGAAACAGAGTCATGGGGAAACAACCAATTCCCAGGCTTAAGACAGTTTACAGACACAGAGCCCCTTGAATGAGGATAAGGTCATAAGTTAACCATGATCTATTAGAAAATGCCATAGGTCTATGTGACTCAAACTCTTTTGACTACTTGTTTGAATCTGCCTTTCATTGTGGTAACCAAACTCACCCTGTGTTTGGTAATTAAGTACTGGTACTTAGCTTCTGTCAGCCCAGGATATGATCATCCCCATGGTGTTTAAGAATTCTAATTCCATGACAGCATTTCCCACAGTAATATCTGGACTTCAGATAACATTGACCACAGAGCTTATCAGGGAAGATGGAGTTAATCTCAAAAATTTACTCCTCATATCCCTGGTTAAAGCTGGGTCCTCTGGACATTCCTGGGGTAGGTGGGCAGGTCTTAAATGGTGAATCCATACTAGTATTCCAATCTCTCTAGGCCTTTGGAGTCCCTCATATACAGTATACCAGGGTAAATCAGGCATCTCAACCACAGACATTCTAGGTCATCTTTATGTCCATGTTTCAGCCAACCACCCAAACAAACTGTTAGAGCCCTTTCTAACTCTTTGAGCTATAGCATTGAATCCAGAATCTCTGCTTAGTTGGTCCATATCAATAAATTCAGCTTTATCCAACTTTATATTCCTTCCACCATTATCCCATATATTTAATATCCGTTCCTACATACATTCTCCTCATTTCTTTCTATATAAATTGGAAAATCATCCAGCTTTTTCACAGTATAGTGTACTTCCTCATGGGTCACATTTTGTACTTCACCTTTATGGGCTTCTTTTGACTTTTGTCTAGTTATAGGTCTGGAAGAGAAGAAGATTGTTGGAATGGGTAAAGAGAAGGATTAGAATTGTCTTGCAAGCTACTGATTTCAGAGCATTCCTTTGCTGTTTCATCTGGTTAGGCAGGATTTATCTTTTCAGGTGGGGATTGGATGACAAACTACTCAGCATGAGGTGGAGGTTGAGTGATGATTTCCTCAGGGCATGGAGGAGGTGAAGGCCTCTTGGAGCAGGCTGGAATTGGGGCAGTGCAGGCTTGAGTCAAGTAACACTCGCCTAAGGGCAGGGAGGAGGTCCAGACTCTCTGGGGCAGCTGGAGGCTGGGTGATATAAGCTTTACGATGGGTGGTCTCCACAGTGCAGACCATTATAGGTATATCTGGCAAAGTCTCAGCAGAATGTAGGGTTTCAATGTCCGCCCCGATATCATCATCAACTCCTATGTCGGCATCCCAATCTGCAGGGTCCAATCATTTCCAATCAATGCCTTCACTTTAACAGCAGACTCCCTGCAAGGTTGAGGTTTTAATTTTTTTGTAACTACTACTAGTACAATGACTGTAATTTCGTTTTTCAGAATTCTGAAGACTGAGGCTGCACAAAACAAGATTTCCTTTCAGAGTATACACAGAAACTTTCCCATAATTCATGCAGTGCTTAAATTACAAATTTGAAGCCTTCAGTGCATCCTTTTCTTTTGTAACTATATCCAACTTATTCAGGAACAGCCAACCAACATCATTTTACCTTTTAACTCCACTAAACTCTGTTAAGATGTAAAAAACTCCTTCACCCTGATCCTTGACTCATATAAGCATGGAAGTAGTTGTATCCAGAGGTGATATTTTGCATATTTCTATTGTGAACTCACTCCATGGACTCTGAATGGTCTCTTGATTATTGGAAACAGAGTCAATAATACGTTTAATCATAGTAGAGCCAATTGCAAAAACCCCACAACCAATTCAGAGATACCTTTTTTAAGATTCTGTTTCTCAAGAACCACTCTGGTACCAAGCTGTATTAGGCTTCTGTAGGGAAATAGTACTGACAGGACATGTCTCTAAATAATATGAGATTTTATAAAACTGTCACATTGTATATCATCATATAACATGCAGAACTGTGTGGGAGAGAGTGTGGGCTACAATGTGAACTATGGTCCATGCTTAATGGCAAAGCCCCAGGATGTGTTTAACAATCGCAATTAATGTGTCACACTAAAGAAGGATGTTTATGTGGGAGGTTGTGGGAGTTGTGGGAGGTGGGGTGTATGGGAGTCCCTATATTTTTTGTATAACATTTATGTAATCTAAATATCTTCTTAAAAATTTTTAAAAATTAAAATAAAACAAACTGCCCCATATGACCATGGTGATGCACAAGTCCAAATTCTGCAGAGCAGAATGCAAACCAGGGGTAATGATGAAAGTCCTTGATGAGTTCCCAGGAAAGGCTGTCAGTCTGAAATAGAGATTGGAATTCACTCTCTGAATGCCTTTAAGGCTTTGAAGGCCCTTCTAAGGCCTTCAACTGTTTGGATGAGACTTTACACATTGCTGATGACAATCTCCTTAGTTGATTGTAGATGTAACCAGCCATCTATGCAATCAATTCACTGATGATTAATATCCATGAAATGCCTTGTAATACAATTAGCCCAGTGCTTGCTCTACCAAACAAATGGGCACCATTATGTTGGCCAAGTTGAAAAATTAGCCTAACCATCACACTTGACAAATGTCTGAATCCTCAATAACGTGTTTTCTACTTTCAGATGGCTCAGGTGTTTTCCTACATTAACAACATCCTTCATTAGTGTGGTACATTAAAGAAATGAAAGTATGGGAGTGGGATGGAGTGGGGCATATGGGAATCCCTTTTAATTTTTATGTAACATTTATATACTCTAAAACTTCTTTAAAAATAAAAAAAAAATAATTATTAAAAAGTAAAGTTATAAAATTAAAAAAAAAAAAGACTACTCAGACTTTGTTCTGACCTGCAAGCTTACTTTCAAACTTACATTGCAATAGCCAGCATAGTCAGTTTTCCTGCTTCACTCTTTCTTATCAAATATTTCCACTGACTCTGACCACATAATTGATAAGAGTGTGATACGTGAATTTTATTTGCTGTTTGGTCACATAATTATTCATCCACTTCAGCCCTCTGCTCTCTATTGACTAACATTTTTATAATTAAATTGCTACTTCAAGGAAAATATTTATGAGTATGTTAATGGGCAGTTCTTTCAAAATAACTAATGTATGACATAAGGTAAATAAATATAAGCAATTTCAATTTGTTTTATCTGTCCATTTGGTTTTCACAAAACAGGTTCAACATATGGCTGTCATTGCTTACACTTACCCTACTCAATAGCCATTGGAGTTGAAAATTGAGAATGGTGGAGAATCTGTTTCTGAAAGATATTTTTCAAATGTAATATACATTAACCCACAATCCCTTGAAACTCAGAAAGATAAAACAATATCAATGGTGAATATTATTAAGAAACAAATGATAGTGTTACACTGTTGATACACATCTCAATCATCATTGGAATTTTACAAGGAAAACAAACATTCAAATAACCATTTCATGATGTTAGTGTTCAGAAAATGATTTGAAAGATAATTGAACAATTGAAGAACTGAGAATTAGTAGTTATGCTTATTCCTGTCTATCAATATGTTTGTTAAGAAAGAATTAGAAATTTTGTTATTCTACGAAACTGACTATATATCGAGGAGCAGAAATCAAATTAAACATTAGAATATTTGATATAGAAATACCCAACCCATTTTATCAAAATTTTTAATATAAATCCCTCCTGAAAGAAATGGAAGTTGGGCCATAATAAATTAATAACATAATAAAGTACAGAGAAATTGTTATCTCCATTAATCAGGTCCCATCTTGAGGAGGCTCATTTTTGCCATCCAAGAATATCTAGATGGTCAGATGGAGGAAGGAACTTCTTCAGTCTTTATGATCATTCTGTTTACTGGGGACAATACAGGAGAGGTAGATTCATCTGTTTGCCTCTGTTTTCATGTCTGTTAAATATTATGCAGAGTGACACCTTGCAATCTGTCTGGAGCCATGATGTAATACACTAAATGCTATCTAAAGAGCTTGCTCTAGAAATATGTTTGGAACTTGTCATTGGAAAGTCTTATTTGCAGGTATCATTGCCTAATATGTCGAAACCTCACTCATTAGTTATTTGACACAGCTTGATGAAGAGGAGTTTCTTATAGAATAGGCAGGTGCATTATAGACAATGAAATGCAGATACAATCCACCAAAGGGGTGGACAATTCAGGGGATTTAAATGATCTCAGAACAAGAGTTCAAGAGGGCCAAGTGAAGGGTCAAAGACAGGTCAGAAGACCTGTGTGTGTTGCAGTTACTTACAATTTTTCAACTGTGCACCATTTGTTATTTTATTTGTTCCTTAATTTTTGAGTATTTTGTGGAAATATAAAAGACATGAAGAAAAGAACACATGTCATAATTATATACCTTCATAAATGTTCACAATAGGAAGTTTCTCATGTAAACAAACTCTAGATGAAGAACATGAGCTATTAGTCAGGTGGCCTTAATGCCTTTTTGTAATCACTGTCTTAACTGATAAATCCATACCAAGAAATAAATTCATCATGGGTGAATTTATGATTGCCTGTTTCTGAGAGATTTCCACTTACAGGAAATAGATTTCCATTTACAGTCTTGATGGTTAAGCTCGTGTGTGAATTTGGCTAGGTGATGGTGTCCAGTTGTTTGGTCAAATAAGTATTAGCCGTATTGTTACTGTGAAGATATTTCATGAATCTAAATCATGCATAAGTTGCTTTCTTCTTTGAGGATTACATCTACACTCTAAGAAGATTGCTTTTGACAATGAGAGCAATCTCATCCAATGAGGTGAAGTCCTTAAAAGGAGAGGTGATGATTTCACAGTCAGAAGGAAGAATTTCCATCTTCATTTCAGCCAACCAGCCTCTCCTGAGGTATTCATTGAAAACCTTCAGTGGAGTTCCCAGCTTTCAGTTTGCTTATGGAATTCAGGCTTGTCTGGCATCCATAGTCACATGAGCCAATTCCTGCTATAAATCTCATAATATTTGCATCATATATACATTATATATATATATATATATATATATATCTCCTGTTGGTTCTGTTTCCATGGAGAACCCTGACTAATACAATAATGCTCTGTTCTATGGGTAAGAAATATTTCATTATAATATATTGATATAACCTATCATCATTATATACTGATAACATATAATATTGATGAATATTCCATTATAACATGCATTATTTATTTACATATATACACACAGGCATTATGTATTTAAATGCATAAAAAGTATTTCTTTTGCAAAAAAAATGAACTTTACTGTATGATTGCACTATTATGAGCTAAATATATTGTGTAAACTCATGGAGTTAATAATTAGAATATAGGTCACCAGAAAATAGAAGGAGAGTGGAGAATGGAAAGCTAAGGGTTAATCTGTGCAGAATTGGTAAAATGGTTGTTTGTAAATTTTTGGAAATGTAAAAACTGGTTAATGCATATCATGGAGTTTGTAATTATCATTACTATTGTATCAGTGTGACAGTGATTGAAAGATAAAGTCTAAGATCATGTATGTTACTAGAAGGAAAGCTAAAAGCTGTAGCATCATGGGACGCTGTTAGATAGCAAAACCTCATGTAAAACACGAATATGGGTGACATTGTATATATAAGATAGTTTTTACAATATATCATTGCAAATATACTGCAGAGAAGGAAAAAAAAACAGCAGCTGTATATGGCAGGGGAAGCATAGAGTGATTGAGAGGTGATGGGTTTTTTGTTGTTGTTTATTTTATTATTGGAATAAAGTGCTCTAAGAATGACTGAAGTGATGAATGCACAAATATGTGATTACACCAAAAACCATCAATTTTATACTTTGGATGGATTTATGCTTTATTAATATGTATCAATAAAATTGATTTTTTAAATGAACTTTAAGCTTTAGGAGAGAGTATATATAAAGCCAATTATTTTAATACAGTCATTCTCAGATATCTTTAGAAACAATAAATTGTATTCTGTTGAATTGTTACTTAAAGTGGAATCCTTAGATAGGAAGCATACACATACTCTGGGTGTCTCTGCAAAAATAAGAATTTCAGAATTCACCCAGAACTACTAAATCAGATGCTGCATTTGTACAAGCTCTCCAAATAATTCATTAGCAATTTAATAAATGACACTGTTCTGTCTGTGGTATTATGTGATCCACAATTATGAGCAACATCTCACATTACCACTATATTCACATGTGAGAAAACCAGTAGGGAGAATGCATGTGTTCTTTGAATTGTCACAATGGGAGTTGGCACCAAAAGGACTATTTACAGAAAGAGAGCTAAAAGTGTTCTTCAACAGTTTTAATCAAAGCATGTTGCCTCAACATGTGATGTAAAATTCTCAATGTCGGTACCCAAGGGAGATCTGAACAAATTGCAAAAGTCCCCTTTGGCTTAAATTTAGGAGCTATTCCTAGTCAATATGACATCAATCTTATCGATTTTAGATAGCCATTACACCTTTCTATTATTTTTCCTGAATATGTATAATGTCAGTGCCTTTGGGTGGATGATATAGACTATCCTGATATCCAACGATCTATGTCATCTAAATCCAAATCAGACTTTTACTTCAGGGTGACATAATTTTGATTTACTGTGTTCTGTTGCAAATATCAAGTGATTTAAAATAAATATGGTTTATAAAATTAAAATCTATAGATTTGTAATATATATACATAATGTTAATGTCTTATAAATAAAATGGGAGAAATAAAATGATATATAGATATCAAATTGCCAACAGTTATGCTATTTTTTTTTAAAGATTTTATTTATTTATTCATTTATCCCCCCCATGCTGCTTGTGCTCGCTGGGTCAGCTAACCACGCCGTGCGGGCGGGCTTGCCTTCACCAGGAGGCCCCGGGAACCGAACCCGGGGCCTCCCATATGGTAAACGGGAGCCCTACTGATTGAGCCACAGCTGCTTCCCCAGTTATGCTATTTTTATGCATGTTTTTAAAATAATGTGGTGATATAAATATTAATTAATTCATTCCACAATTATGCCAATTTATTTTTTCATTGCCTGACCCTGTGCTAGCTCCATTTAAAAAAACTACAGCTATAAACTCTGAGAGTTATAGTATAAAGAGAAGCTTAGATGTTTCCAAGTGGATATTTTCTCTAAATAAAGCCAGAAGCTTCAGGGAAATATGTCATATAAAATATTATAAAGCTGCTACTAATCAAAAAAAGTAACAATTTATTCCTTCATTAAGAGGTTTTATAAATAAATCAACAAGCATATTTATATGACTTTTAAGGTCAGTATAAATAGTTCTGAATTCTAGGAAGAAATATGCATATTTTCTGCCACTCTTGAGATTAGTTATATACCTATAGACATTGACATCTGTGATGGTTAAGTTCATGTGTCAACTCGCCTGTGTTATGTTATTCAGTTTGCACAAGTGAGCACTGGCCTGATTGTTACTATAAAGATATTTTGTGGATTTTAAATGTCAGTCATCATCTATGGCTGATTACATCTGCAATCAACTAAGGAGATTGCCTTCAACAATCAATTGAAGGCTTAAGAGGGATAACTGATGATTTCAGCATTCAGGAAAATAAAGCAGTTTTGGTATCAGAAAGAGGGGTGCTGCTATTACAAGTATCTAAATATGTGGACAAAGTTTTAGAAGTGGATAATATGTAGAGCCCGGAAGAATTTTGAGGGATGAAAAAATGAGTGAAAGCTATAGGGAAAGTTTGTGTTATCTTAGAGAAAGCATAATTCCTCAGGAAATGAATGTTGGTAGGAATATGAATATTAATGGTACTTCGAATAATGTCTGAGAAAGAATTGGAAATTGGAAGAAAGGTGATCGTTGTCTTAGAATGGTAGAGAATTTTGGCAAAATTGAGTTCTAATATTGGATAAAAGGCAAAATATAGAAGTTTTGCCCAGAGTATGTGGATGCCTCAGGATATCTAACTGAGGAGATTTCCAAGCTAAATATGGAATGTTTCCCCTTGTAGCTTATAGTAAAATACAGTAGGAAAGAGATAAGCTGAGAAATGAACTCTTAAGAACAAAGAAAATAGAAAGTAATGATTTGGAAAATTCTGATCCTATCCAGAGAGTATGATCAGAGACTTGGCCAGAAGTGATGATCTTTAAGAAAGTGAGTCCCCAGAGAAAAGGGCTCCATTTGAGGGTTGAAAAAAACATATAACCAGTAAGCCAAATTATACAATCAATCAAATTATAATTTCTACACAGATTTTTGCTTCACCAATCTCTACTTTACCCCTATCTTCTAGCAACCTATCTTTCAGACCCTAACTCTGTGAGTGTGCTCACAATCCTTAATTCATAAGAGTGAGATCATGCAATATTTTTCCTCTTATTTCTGGCTTAATTCACTCAACCTAAGGTCCTTGAGATTCATCCATGCTATCACGTGGGTCAAAACTTCTTTCCTTCTTACAGCTGAATAATGTTCTATTGTATGTATATACAACAATTTTCTATTTAATGCTTATGTTGATGGACACCTGGTTTGCTTCCATCTTTTGGCAATTGTAAATACTACCAATATAAACATTGGTATGCATAAATAATGTTTGTATCCCTGTTTTCAATTATTCTGTTTATATACCAAGAGTGGGATATTACAGTTCTATACTTATCTTTCTGCAAAACTGCCAAAATGCCTTTCATAGAGTATACACCCTTTTACCTTCCCACCATCAGTGAATAAATGCTCCTATTTCTCCACATCCTCTCCACAACTTGTAGTTTTCTAATTTTTTAAACTGCAGCCAGTCTGCTAGGTTTATGATATCATATTGTAGTTTTGATTTGCATTCCCCTAATAGCTAGTGATGCTGATAAACTTTTAATGTACATTTAGCCATCCATAATTCCTCTTTGGAAACCTGTCTATTCAAGACTCTTGCCCATTTTTAAATGGGTTGTTTGTCTTTTTATTATTTAGTTGTATGATTACTTTATAAAAGTTAGAGATTAGATAATTGTCAAATATGGGATTTCCAATTATTTTCTCCCATTGAGAAAACTGCCTTTTAACTTTCTTGACAATCTCTTTTGAAGAACAAAAGTTTTAAATTTTAGCAGGTCCTATTTATTCCTTTTTTCTTTCCTTGCTTGTGCTTTGGGTTTAAAGTTGATGAAACCATTGCCTACCACAAGGTCCTATAGATGCTTCCCTATATTATCTTCTAGGAGATTTATGTTTAGGTATTTACTCAATCCTGAGTTAATTTTTTTTACAGGGTGTGAGATAGGAAATCTCTTTCATTCTTTTGGATATGGATATTCAGTTATCCCAGCACCAGTTTTAAAGACTATTCCATTCCCTTTGAGTGGAGTTCACAGTCTTGTCAAATATAAGTTTGCTATAAATGTGTGGGTCTATTTCTGAACTCTCAATTTGGTTCCATCGGTCAATGTCTATTGTTGTGCCAATACCACAAAGTTTTTATCATTGTAGCTTTTAGTGTGCTTTAAAGTTAGGCAGCATGAGACCTTCAAATTCCTTTTTGTTTTTTAAGATGTTTCTGGCTATTCAAGGCCCCTTACCCTTCCAAATACTCTTGATAATTGATTTTTCAGATTATGTATTAATGTTGGAATTTTTATGGGGATAGCATTGAATCTGTAAATAAATTCAGGTTGCAATGACATCATAATGATGTTTAGTCTTCCAATACATGAATATGGAATATTCTTCCACTTATTTGTATTCTTTGATTTCTTTTAGCATTTTTGTATAGTTTTCTATGTATAAGTCCTTTACATTTTTACTTAAGTTTATTACTAGATGTTTGCTTCTTTTAGTTTCTGTTGTAAATGGCATTATTTTATTGATTTCACCTTCAGATTGGTCATTATTAGTGTAAAGAAACGCTGTTGATTTTTCCATGTTGATGTTATATCCCACTACCTTATCAGACTCTTTTATCACCTCTTGTCACTTGTAGTTTTTTCAGGACTTCCTATATATAGGATCATGTCATCTTCAAATACTTATTTACTTTTCCATTTTCAATTTGGATACTATTTATTTCTTTTTCTTACTTAAGTTCTATAGCAAGAACTTCTATATCATTATATATCATTATGATGTCATTGCAACCTGAATTTATTTACAGATTCAGTGCTATCCCCATAAAAATTCCAACAATGTCAAATAAGAGTTCTGACAGCGGGCATCCTTTCATTTTTCTAGATCGTCGAAGGAAAGATTTTAACATTTCAACATTAAGTATGATGCTTCCTGTGGCTTTTTCATAAATTCCTTTCATAATTTTGAGGAAGTTTCTTTCTATTCTTATCTTTTGAAGTGTTTTTATTAAGAAAGAATGCTGAATTTTGTCTAATGTATTTCTATGTTGATAGAGATGATCATGAAATTTTATCCTTTAATCTTTTAATGTGTTATATTACATTAATTGATTTTCTAATGTTGAATGATCCTTGCATGAAAGGGATAAAATCTACTTGACCATGGTGTATAACTCATTCAATATGCTGTTGGGTTAAATTTGCAAGTATTTTCTTCAGGATTTTTGCATCTAAGTTCATTAGAGAGATTGGTCTATAATTTTCATTTCTTTTTTTTTTTTTTTAAGATTTTTATTTATTTATTCATTTATCCCCCCCTTGCTGCTTGCGCTCGCTGGGTCAGCCAACCACGCCATGCGGGCGGGCCTTCTTTCACCAGGAGGCCCCAGGAACCGAACCCGGGGCCTCCCATATGGTAAACGGGAGCCCTACTGATTGAGCCATAGCCACTTCCCTATAATTTTAATTTCTTATAGGATTTTTATGTGGCTTTGGTTTTATGATGATGTTGCTGTCATAGAATGAGTAATGTTCCCTGCTCTTTGATTTTATGGAACAGTTTTATCAGGTTCGGTTTTGGTTGTTTTTGGCATAATTGGTAGAATTCATGTGCGAAGACATCTGTTCCTGGACTTTTCTTGGTTGGGAGGTTTTTGACTGCTGAATCAATCTCAATATTTCTGTTTGTCTGTTAAGGTCTTCTGTTTCTTCCTTCATCAGTGTAGGTTTCTTGTGTATTTCTATAAATTCATCATCTTATCTAAGTTTTCCAATTTGTTGGCATATGATTTTTCATATTATCCTATTATGATAGTCTTTATTTCTGTGAGGTCAGTGGTCATATCTCCATTATCATTTCTGATTTTATTTGAATCTTCTATATTTTTTTCTTTGTCAGTCTAGCTAAAGGTTTGTCAATTTTGTTGATCTTGAATAACACATTTTTATTTTTTAAAATTCTCTCTATTGTTTTCTTGTACTCAATTCCATTTATTTCTGCTCTGATATTTATTTCATTCCATCTGCTTGTTTTCTTGGTATAGTTTGCTTTTCTTTTTCTAGTTTCTCCATCTAGGTACTTAGGTGGTTATTTTAGCTCTTTTTTTTTTTTTTTTTTTTTTTTTTTAATGTAAGCATTGAGGGTTGTAAATTCCCTCTCAGCATTGTTTTCACTGCTTTCCATAGGTTCTGATATCTTTGGTACTCGTTTTCATTTGTCTTGAGATATTTATTGATTTCTCCTGCAATTTCTTCTTTGACCTATATATTATTTAATAGTGTGCTGTGTAATCCCCATATATTTGTGAATTTTCCCTTTTTCTGACTTTTGACTTTCAAGTTTATTCCATTATGATGAGAGAAAGTGCTTTGTATAATTTTCATCTTTTTAACTTTATTGAGATATGCTTCATGATCTATCATGAAGTCTATCCTGGAGAACAATCTATGAGCACTAGAGAAGAATCTATATCCTGCTCTTTTGGGGTGCAATGTCCTGTATATATGCCTATTATGTTTGGTTTGTTGATCATATTTATTTATGGTCTCTTTCTTTTTCATTCTATCCCAAGTGATCTATCCAGTGGTGATACTGTTGTATTGAAGTCCCCAGCTATTATTGTAGAGACATCTATTTCTCCCTTTAGTTTTGCCAGTGTTAGCCTGATGTGATTTGGGTCATTCTGGTTAGGTGATTTAAAATTATGATTTCCTTCTTGTGAATTGCTCATTTTAATTAGTGTATAATGACCTTCATTTTCTCCAATAACAGCTTTGCTTTTAAAGTCTATTTCATCTAATATATGTATAGCTACTCTAACTTTTCTTTGGTTACTGCATGCATGTAATAACTTTTTCTAGACTTTCACTTTCAATTTATTTGTATCCTTGGGTCTAAAGTGAATCTCTTGTAGAAAGTTTATAGATGGCTCAATTTTCTTATACATTCTGCCAGTCTTTGTCTTTTAAATTGGGAGGTTAATCCATTAACATTCAATGTTATTTCTGTAACGGTAGTTCTTAGTTTACCCGTTTTGATCTTTGGAATTTGTCTGTCATATTCTTGTTTACACCTCTCTTTTTACACTTTTAGTTACTTTCAGTGATATACTCTTCATTTGTAGACTCTCTCTTCCAAGTCTCTTTCTCCTATCATTTCTTTTCATACTAAAGCATTCATTTAGCATTTCCTGCAAAGCTGGTCTATAGGTCACAAATTCTCTGTTTCTGTTTATCTCTGAATATTCTCAACTCACTCCCTTTTTTGAAAGACAAAGTTGCCAGATATAAGATTTTTGCCTGGCAGTTGTTCTTTTTCAGTACCTTAAATATACCATAACACTGCCTTCTTGCTTCCATGGTTTCTGATGAGAAAACAACACTTAATCTTATTGGACATCTCGTGTATGTGATGAATCTTTCTCCTGATTCTATCAGGATTCTCTCTTTTTCTTTGCTACTTGATATTCTGAATAGTATGTGTCTCAGAGTTAGGTCTATTCAGATTTATTTGGATCAGAGTTCATTGTGCTTCTTGGCCACAAATATATATATCCGTCCATGGGATTCAGGCATTTTCTACCATTATTTCCTCAAATATTCCTTCTGCCCCTTTTCCCTTCTCTTCTTCTCCTGTGACACTCATGACCTCTATGTTTGCACATCTCTTGCTGCCGCTTTGTTTCCGGGCCTGAGGGTGATCAGCCCTGCTGCAGCCCGGGGAGCGACACGAGCTAGTTGTGGGCCGTCCGGCGTGCACTCCGGAACGGCGGGGGGGTGAAGAAGTTGTCAGGAGAGCGCAGGCCCGGCTCCCTGGTCTTCACGGAGGTTAAGGAGAAGTTGTCACAGGGTCGCCGTTTGGTGCCCTGTGGTCTCCCTGACAGTACTAAATGAAGAGACACCACTCACTTGCTTGCTGGAAGGTAAGACCTTTATTCAGGGAGAGCTGCGCAGTTTTATAGGCAGAGTTGGGCGGGGGTGAGCGTGTTGTCTTCTGATAGGGCGAAGCTGTTGCTGGGCATGGAGGGAAGATTTGGGAG
Organism: Tolypeutes matacus; assembly: GCA_026826555.1. Classification (NCBI taxonomy): domain Eukaryota; kingdom Metazoa; phylum Chordata; class Mammalia; order Cingulata; family Chlamyphoridae; genus Tolypeutes; species Tolypeutes matacus. The sequence continues at coordinate 298,296 of JAKSZT010034994.1, read as the reverse complement.
GGAGGGGGGAGGCTAGAGGAGAAGGCCAACATGTCCAAATAAGGTTATGGCTGTTGAGGGAATGCTGTGATAGGCTGAGAGAAATGGGGAAGTTGGGTCCGGGAAGAAGGTGGGGCGTAGTGCCCCGCAAACGCCTGAGGCAAGGTTTGGTAAACATTACCTCATCGAGAGCTGCATTGTGCCCTAACATGTGGTATATCTTGGAGAAAGATCCATGGGCACCTGAGAAGAATGTATAACCCACTGAGTTTGGATGCAGTGTTCTGTATATGTCTGTTAGATCTAATTTGTTTATCATAATGTTCAAGTTCTCTGTTTCCTTGTTGATCTTCTGCCTAGTTGACACATCTAATGATGTGAGTGGGCTGTTAGAGGTTCCCCCTTACAAAGTTTGCAATGATTAACAGGTCATAAATAAGACCATGATTCAATTCCCCCCATGACATAAATCGAAGAAAGGCAGCCTCAGGCCATGAAATACCTGATGATTGAGCAAGCCATATCCCTCCCCAAGAATGAACAAAGAAGCCATAGAGCAGTGGAGCAGATAAGGCCTTCACCCCCTCGGGGCCCAGGCACCACCAACCCTTCCCGCATTCCAATAATACCCCACCTCCTAGCCCACTAGCCCCTAGCCATTTGGCCCCAGGCTATACTTAGTTTTCCCACTTATTGATGTACTGTATAAAGTCATATCCACCAACTTCCAGGGGCACACTGAAGTCTATTCTTCAGACCCCCTCCCTTGTGAGAGCTTCTCAATAAACTTCCTGCCTGCAACCGACAGTCTCTGCATCCCAGTGAGCACTGCTTTTCTCCAACATGGGGTGTTGAAGTCTCCAAAGATTACTGCAGAGATGTCTGTTTCTCTCTTCAGTTTTGCCAGAGTTTGTCTCATGTATTTTGGGCCACCCTGGTTAGGTGCATAGATATTTATGACTGTTATATCTTCCTGGTGGATTGTCCCTTTTATTAATATATAATGGCATTCTGTATCTCTTATAACATATTTGCATTTAAAATCTGTTTTCTCTGATATTAGTATAGCTACCCCTGCTCTTTTTTGGTTACTGTTCACGTGGAGTATCTTTTTCAACCTTTCACTTTCAGCTGTTTTATATTCCTGGGTCTAAGGTGAGTTTCTTGTAAGCAGCATATGGAAGACTCGTGTTTTTTAACCCATTCTGTCAGGCTGTATCTTTTGATTGGGGAGTTTAATCCATTCACATTCAATGATATTACTGTAAATGCATTATTTAATTTCACCATTTTATTCTTTGGTTTTCATATGTCATATCATATATTTGTCTGTCTTTTTAATCTTTTGGTTATCCTTTCTGCTATTCTTTCTTCTCTCCTCTCCTTCAGGCCTCTCTCTCCTGTCTGTTTATTTCAGGTTCTAAGGCATCCTTTAATATTTCTGCAAAGGTGGATTTTTTTTACAAACTCTCTTAGTTTCTGTTTGTTTGTGAATATTTTATACTCACCTCCATATTTGAAGGACAATTTTACTGGATACAGAATTCTCAGCTGGCAGTTTTTCTCTTTCAGTATCCAAATTGTCTCATACCACTGTCTTCTTGCCTCTATGGTTTCTGAAGAGAAATCTGTGCTCTTACTGGATGTCCCTTTTATGTGATGATTTGTTTCTCCCTTGCTGCTCTCAGAATTTTCCCTTTATCTTTGACATTTGACATTCTGCGTAGTATGTGTTTTGGAGTGGGTCTATTCAGATTCAATCTCATTGGGGTACAGTGTACTTCTTAGACATGTAAGTTCATTTCTTTCATAGGTGTTGAGAAATTTTCTGCTATTATTTCCTCAAATACTCCTTCTGCCCCTTTTTGCTTCTCTTCTCCTTCTGGAATTCCCATGACATGTACATTGTTGCATTTCATATTGTCATTCAACTCTCTGAGCCCCTGCTCATTTTTTCCCCATCCTTTTCTTTCTGTTCTTTTCTCTCTTCAATTTCAGCTGTTCTGTCTTCAGTATCACTTATTCTTTCTTCTATCATTTCGAGTCTGCTGTTGTATGCCTCTAATGTATTTTTTTTCCTCGCCTATTGTGTCTTTTATTCCCATGAGCTCTGCTACTTTTCTTTTCTTTTCTTTTTTTTTTTTTTTTCCTGTTACTTTTCTGCTCAGGATTTAAAATTCTTCTTTGCACTTGGTCAATGTCTTCTTGATGTCATTTATCTCTCTAGCCATATTATCTTTCAACTCATTAATTTGATTTTGGAAATATGTCACATCTCTTAATGGTCCTCTCAAATCCTGCATCTCTTCTGGGGCTTTGATATATTCCTTTTCTTGGGCCATGTCTTCCATTTTGTTAGTAAGGCTTGTAATTTCTTGCTGATCTCTAGGCATCTGATTAGGATGTAATTTACTCAGATGCTCAATTTCTTTCTCTTTTGTAGGTGGGAGGCAAGGTGTTATCACTGCTCTTTGATTCTTGGCTTGACCTGGATTGTTAAGATTGTCCCTGCTAGTTGCTCAAAACTGAGCTCTGTACCCAGTAATTGGTTGCAGACCCACTTCCTAGGGTCTTGGAGAAGGAGGCTATAAAGGCCTGAAAAAGCCGTTCTTATTTTTAGTTTTATTACATGTACTTCCATAGTCTGCCAGCAGATGGTGCTCTTTGGCAATGCCTGGTCCTGGTTGGAGTGTGTTTGTTGCAACACAGACCAGATCAGTGTGATAGAGGATTCTGCCTGTAAGCCAGGAGCCTTGTAATTCAAACTTTCTCTGAAACATTTCTCCAGTCTTCTCTGGCAACCCCCTCCCAGTTCCCGGGTAAGAAATATTTCCACCCCCCTCTTAGTCCTCAACAATCAGTCTCTGTTAGTAGAGAAAGAGACTGGGAGGGTTGTATATCTTTAGCCCCTTGCCAGCTCCCAAGGCAAACAATGGTGCAGCCCCACCCAAACTTGTGAGTCAAAAGCTGAGTCAGCCTTAGGCAATGTCCCTCTCTCTCCCCTTTCCTTGGGAGGTGCGTCCTCAACAATCAGTCCTGGTTAGAAAAGAGGGAGATTGCAAGGGTCGGATTTCTCCAGTCCTTCCCAGCTCCCAGGAGAAACCACGGTGTGGTCCCACCTGGCCTGGAAGGGCTCGTGGGATACAGCATACCAAATTCATGGGTCAGAAGCTGAGTCCACCTTAGGCTGTGTCCTTCTTTCTCCCCTTGCCTGCGGTGGTGGATCCCTGGAGCCCCCTTTGTCTGTAGCCACAGACCCAGAGGCTTGAGTATGCTAAAGTGTCTTTAGTGTGGGGGATGGTGACAGCAGCAGCAGCCGCTGGTTTCAACTCACAGTTCTGTTGTCGTGATTCCTCTTTTTTGTCCCTCTCTCCTCTGACCAGTGTTCAGCCTTCACCTGCTGTCCTAAACCCTAGAAGATTTTTTTCCAGCCTGTTTCAGCCTGTCCTCTAGCTACTTTTCTGGGGGAGAAGAAAGTCCCATGTCTTTCTATTCCACCATCTTCCATACTCCACCTTCAACACTGGATTTATATAATTAGAAAGATGGAGTCCTTAGCCACAGAAAGGATACCAGAAAGATGGAAAATCTCTTCAAATCCGTATTTAAAACCCATAAGCCAAATTGGAAGCTATCCAATCATTAGTGAATATGATTTTAACTTCAGAGGAAAAGCAAATTGTATTAGAAAAGAAACAAGATCATGCTGATTTTCTAGCTAATAGTAATTCCCACAACCCTATTCATGTCCCAGGGAGTCAGGCAGTTCCAATAACTGACGCCAACTGGAACCCAAATGAGCAATGAGACTGAACTAAACTGGACATTACAAAGTTTGCATAATTCTTGGCTCAGGAATAGGTTCCCCAAGCAAAACAATTTAAGTAAAATTCAAGAAATTATCCAAAATTCAAATGAGAATCCACCAATTTTCCTCAAGAGACTCCTTAAGGTGTATCACCAATTCACTGACCTAGACCCAGAAGATCTTATTAATTGGCACAATGTATCTGCCAAAGTGCTCCTGATATTTGTTGCAAATTGCAAAAAGTAGGACAACTACTTTTAAGAAACTACCACCTACCACAAGATCTTAAAGATGTTTTACTACATTTTCTTCTTGGAGTTTTATGGTTGTCACTTTTATATTTAGGTCCTTGATCCATTTTGAGTTAATTCTTGTATAAGGTATGAGATACGGTTCCTCTTTCTTTCTTTTGGATATGGCTGTCCAGTTCTTCCAACACCATTTGTATAATAGACTGTTCTGGCCCAGCTGGGAGTGCTTGACAGCCTTGTCAAAAACCACTTGACCTGTGAGGGTCTATTTCTGAGTTCTTGAATCAATTCCACTGGTAAATATGTCTATCTTTTGCCAGTGCTGTGCTGTTTTTACTACTGTAGCTAGGTAATATGCTTAAAAGTCAGAAAGTGAGAATCCTCCAACTTTGTTCTTTTAAAGACATTTTTGGCTATTTGAGGCCCCTTAACCTTCCAAATAAATTTGATAATTGGCTTTCCCATTTCTTCAAAAAAAAATTTTTTTAAAGCCTATTGGGATTGTGTTGAATTTGTGTAAGATTTTAAGAGCTATTACTCAAGTGGTAGAAGACATCTACCTTATAGTACCTAAACCATATACACTCCTTGTCAATACTTGAGATGTGTATGTTTAGTTCACTGTTTTGGACTTTAAAGATGCTCTTTACTATATAACCTTAGAGAAAGAATCAAATAGCTTTTTGCTTTTGAATGGGAGGATCCCAATACTGGAATAAAACAACAATATTGTTGGACATTGTTGCCACAAGGATTCAAAAAGCCCCAACTCTTTCTGGACAGGTGAGATCCAAGGACTTACAAGGAGTACAATTCCAAGAAGACCCTTTCCTTTAGTTTGCTGTTGATATACTCCTAGCTAACAAAACCCAGGAAGCCTCAAATCAAAACACAATAGTAATGCTAAAGAGGATAGCAGAGAAAGGATATAAATTATGTGAAAAGAAAGCTCAAACAATGCAAACCTATGTTAAATAACTTAGGCTTGACTATCGGAACAAGAAACTCTGCTGCCCAGCAGAAAGGAGCCTTATGGTAAGTGTTGGAGCCTAGAACAGAAAGGAACTTAGAGAGTTCCTAGGTATGGCTGGCTATTGCAGGCTCTGGATACCAAATTTTGGACTCATTGCTAAATCCCTATAAGAAGCCTTAAAGGGAGAAGAAAATGATCACTTAGAATAGACCCCAGAATGTTCTCTGGCACTTCAAGAGCTTAAAGATAAGATGCTCTCAGCTCAGCCCTAGGACTCCTTGATATAATGAAAGAATGTGTGTTGTTTGTATATGAATGGCAAGGCATTGCACTGGGAATATTAGTACAAGAATGTGGAGGAAACATCCAGCTGGTTGTTTACTTATCAAAGCAGTTTGACTCTGTAGCCCAAGGATGCCAGCTTGCTTGTAAGCTGTAGCTGCCATCTGTGACCTTCTCCAGGAAGCAGAGACGTTCACATTGGGCTATCCCACCTGAGTTTTCACCCCATATTACTTTCTTACTATACCAGAACAAAAAGGGGGTCAATGGTAACAATAGGCCATTTGAACAAATATCAAGCCATTTAACAACCCAAATGTCACTCTGAAAACAATAAACTCAACCTGGCCACCTTACTACCTGAATTTGATGAAAGGCCAGAATGGAAAACTCCCAGACACAATTATGTGCAACTTCTTGATGAACTATACTCTAGCTGTCCAGGATTGATTGACATCCCACTCTCAGACCCAGACTTAGAGTTGTTCTCTGATGGGAACAGTTATATGGATCATGAAAAGCACAAGGCAGACTACCCAGTAGTCACTCTCACTGAAATAGAAGCAGGGCTTTTGCTCCAGCAAAGACCTGCATTAATTGCTCTCTTAAGAGCCCTGCAATTACGTGCAGGACAAAAAGCAAATGTATATGTGTGTGTGTGTGTGTGTGTGTGTTTGCCACCCTGCTTGCCCATGGAGCTATTTGGAAAGAGCATGGTTTTTTAACCATTGCCAATAAAGATATTAAACATGTAGATTTAATCCTGCAACTGCTAGATGCAGTTTTACAACCAAAAGAATTGGCAGTCATCCACTATAACCTACTAATAGCGATAAGCTAGGAAATAAGGCAGTGAAGGAAGCAGCAAAGAGGAAAGCGCTGTCTGCAGCTCTTGACAAGTTTTATCCAAAGACCCACTGTTTCCTCACAGTGGATGGGACCTGAGTTTGAAAGATTTGGAAAATCTCAATATGCAGAAGAAAACTTGGCAAAGGCAAAAGAATAGGGATTTACAAATTTAACAGACCAAGGGTGGTTAGAAAGTGGGAATGAACATAAAAATATGCATAAAATCCCAAAGGGACTCCTTAAACCCACCGTAACATACTTGCACCAAATTACTCATGAAGGATGTGAAAACTGTATAAACTGCTGTGCTCCCGGCCTATCACGGCCAGCCCCGCCTTCCTTCCCCGCCCATAACCCTATATAAGCATCTGTACTTCCCTTAATAAATTAGACCTGCGTGCTTACCTCGTCTCCGCGGTGGTTCTTTCCGCCGTGCGCCCTCCACGCCTGCGAGCCCCCGTAGGAGCCTAGGCCTCTCCTACCCCGACCAGACAGGACGCACCCCTGACTGCAATTGGCGCCCAACGTGGGGCCCCTGCCCACCGTGAACAGGTAAGACCCTACCCCGAAATTCGGTGCGTCCGTCTCACCGTTCTGCTCAGAACCCCCGGTAGCTGCTGCTACCCGATCGCCGCGCTCGCTAGGTAAGGGCCCCAACCTTCCCGGCTCCACAAGGCCTAAAATGGGTGGTAGGCTATCATCTCGCCAAGCGCCCCAAGTCCGCGCTCTTGCCAGACTTCTAGATACCCACAAGTGCAAAGTTTCAATTCACCAACTACAAGTTTATTGGGACCTTCTCCTTCCTTTTAACCCTTGGCTCACAACGTGCCACCTTTGGGACCCCGATACTTATTTACGCCTTATCGACCATGTTACCAATGCCATGGAACACGAAGGAACTAGACCCGCCCAAACAAACCAACCTTAAGCCCCGCCAAGATGGCGAACTTCCTCCTTCTTCCCCGACGAAAAACAGGAAGTCGTTTAAGAAGGAACTAGAACTGCCCCATAGGGCGGTAACCCCCATCTACCCGCCCCTTCCTGTTGAGAGCAAAAAAACAGGCGGGCCCTCTGACGCTGCCGACGTGCATACGTCAGGTCGGCCATTTTATGAGCCCAAACAGCCATTTTATAACGCCTTCGGTGCGCGCGCACCTGGTCAGCCATCTTGTAGTTCCGAGCGGCCATTTTGTGCCCCAGCTGATCCTGCAGCCGCATCTGCCTGGGCGCCCTTCCCCGCAAACCCCTGGGCTAGTCCTCCGCCCAATCCCTGGGCGCCTATAACGAGCCTCCCTCAGCGCTCTGCTATCCCAAACACCAACCCTTTCACTCCCGCCCCGGCGCAAACACCCCCGCCAGCCGGTAGCGCTACCCCAAGCGCCCTACCCCCTCCCGTCTCCTGCTTCCCCCTAAATGTCACTCCCTCCCAACAGCACCCACTCCCCTGGTATCCCCATGACCCACAAGACATTAAACGCCTTAGAAAGGCAGTTAAGAAAGACGGGTTGGGAAGTCCATATGCCATGCAAATGTTAGAAGAGATTTCCACAAACCTCTGTATCCCTTATGATTGGACCTCCTTGGCTCGGGGTATCCTCACTCCTGGCCAATTTATAGACTGGAGGGCCCACTTTCATGCTGAGGCAGAAAAACAGGTTGCCACTAACACTGCAGCCGGTATACAAATCCCGGCTGACACCTTCACCGGCTCTGGCCAATTTGCCAACCATATAGTCTACCAGCAAGCCCCGGCCGGCTTCTGGATTCAACTGCGTGACCTCGCCCTCCGGGCTTTTCGCTCATGTTCAGCTATTAAAGCTGACAATTTCACCAAGCTCACGCAAAACAAGGACGAAGATTTCTCTGCCTTCGTCTCCCGTGTCCTCCAGTCCTGTGAGCGCAAAGTCACAGACCCACAAGCCCAAACAGCCCTTGCCCGAGAGCTCATCTTACAA
>JAKSZT010034994.1:175356-210199 GCA_026826555.1 Tolypeutes matacus | reverse complement strand
ATAATTTCTTGCATTGCAAGAATCACCATATGTGAGCAAGAGAATACCATCAAGTCCACTCTAGTCCATAGTTCTTCCCCCAATCCAGAGGCGACTGGGATGGTGATGTCCACTCCAACTCCAAGTGAGAGAGGGCTTATATCCCATGGATATGGTGGGTGGGATGATCCTGCCTGCAGATGCAGGCCCTCTCCATTCCCTGGGATGGCTTTTTGCCAGGGTAACTGTGAATTGTAGAGAGGAAAATATTCTGACATTTTTGGGATTATTAGACACTTGCTCAGAAGTGACATTAATTCCAGGAGACCCAAAACATAACTGTGGTCCACTAGTCAGAGTAGGGGCTTATGGACGTCAGATGATCAATGGGGTTTAAGCTCAGGCCCATTTCAGTGTGTTCAGTTTGTCCATTCTATGGTTATTCCCCCAGTTCTAGAATGAATAATTGGAATATACATACTCAGTAACTGTAAATTCCCACATTTAATCCCTGAGTTTTGGAATGATGTGTCTATTATGGTATGAAAAGCCATGTGGAAGTGAGGAGAATTGCCCCTAACTAGTAAAATAGTAAATCAAAATCAATACCAGATTCCTGGAGGGATTTTAGAGATCAGTGCCACCATCAGGAATTGAAAGGATGCCAGGGTGGTGATTCCCTCCACACCAACAATCCACTCTCTTATTTGTCCTGTACAGAAAAAAAGGATCCTGGGGGATGACAGTAGATTATCATAAGCTTAACCAGGTGATGACTGTAATTGCAGCTGCTCTTCCAGATGTGGTATCATTGCTTGAAGAAATCAACATATCCCTTGATACATGATACTCAGATATTGTTCTGGCAAATGCTTTTTCCTCAATTGTCATTAGTAAAGATCACCAGAAACTGTTTTCAGCTGGCAAGGCCATAAATATACCTTCACTGTTCTGCACCAGGGATATATCAAATCTTCAGCCCTATGTCATAATATTGTATATGGAACTTGATAATCTCTCCCTCCCACAAGACATCATTCTGGTACATTATATTGATGATTTGCTGACTGGACCTAGTGAGCAAGAGTAGCAATTGCTCTAGACTTATTGGTAAGGCATTTGCATGAGGAAGGATGGGTGGTAAACCCAACAGAAATACAAGGGACTTCCACCTTAATGAAATTTCTAGGTGTCCTGTGGTATAGGCATGTTGAGGTATCACTTCTAAAGTGAAGGCTAAGGTGTTACATCTGCCCCCTCCTATGACCAAAACAGAGGCATAATTCTTAGTTGTTCTCTTCAGGTTTTAGAAAGAACTTATTCCTCATTTGGGTGTAATACTTCAGCTCATTTACCAAGTGACCATAAAACCTGCTAGGTTTGAGTGGGGACTGGAACAAGAGGAGGCTCTGTGACAGGTCCAGACTGCTGTTCCAGCTGTACTGCCACACAGGCTATGTGATCCAGGAGATCTAATGATGAAAGTGTCAGTGGCAAGTAGAAATGGCACCTGGAGCCTTTGGCAGGCCCCTAAAGAAGAAACACATTACAGATCCTTAGGATTTTGGAGAAAAGCCATGCTACATCTTCAGAAAACCACTCTCCTTTTGGGAAACAGCTTTTGGCCTGCTACTGTGTAGAGATTACCAAATTACCGGAGACTTGAGATACTTATCATGAGCTGCGTATTGTCTGGCCCACGAAATCACTAAGTCAGTCATGCACAGCAGCACTCCATCATAAAGTGGAAATGATGTTTATAACACAGGACTCAAGTGGGTCCTGAAGACTCAAATAAGTTACACAATTGCCTCTGGTCACCACTCCTGCCACATTACTTTTTCTTTCCTATCCCACAGCTATGGCATCTTGGGGAGTTCCTTAAAATCAGTTAACTGAGGAAGAGAAATTTCAGGCCTGGTATACTAATAGTTCTGCATGATATGTATGTACCACCTGAAAGTGGGCATATGCAGCACTGCAGCCTATTTCTGGGACATAATTGAAGGACAGTCATGAGGGCAAATCCTCCTAGCAGGCATAACTTCTATCAGTGCACATTCTTCTTCATTTTGCTTGAAAGTAGAAATGTCTGGAGGTGCGTATTTCAACTTATTCATGGACTGTTGGCAATGGTTCGGATGGATGGTCAGGAACTTCTAAGAATATGATTGCAAAGCTGGTAACAAATAGATCTGGGGAAAGGTATGTATATAAACATTTCTGAGTGGGTAAAAACATGAAAATATTTGTGTCCCACTTGATTGCTCACCAGAGGGTGATTTCAGCAGAAGAAGGTTTTAATAATCATGTAGTTAAGATGACCTATGATGTTCCTAGTCCTCAGCCTCTTTCCCCAGGTACTCCTGTCATTTCCCGAAGAGCTCATGAACCAAGAGGCCATGGTGGTAGGGATGAAGGTTATGCATGGGAACAGAAACACGGACTTCCCATTGCCAAGGCTGACTTGGCTACAGCCACTGTTGAGTGCCCAAGCTGCCAGCAGCAAAGACCACAGTCAGCCTCTCTCTTATGGCATTACCTGAGTTGATCAGCCTGCTACCTGGTAGCAGGTTGATTACATTGGACCACTTCCATCATGGAAAAAGCAGCAAATTGTTCCAACTGGTATAAGCATATACTCCAGATATGGGGTTGCCATCATACGTGCAATGCTTCTTCCAAAACTACAGTCTGTGCCCTTATCAAATATCTTATCTACTGCCATGGCATTCCACACAGCATTGCTTCTGATCAAGCAACCCACTTCATGGAAATGATGTGTGGGAATGGGCACATGCTCATGGAATTCACTGGGTCTTGCCATGTTCCCCATTAACATGCAGCAGCTGGATTGTTAGTTCAGTAGCATGGCCTTTTGAAGACTCAATTATGACACCAACTAGGTAGCAATACTTTGCAGAACAGAGAAAATATTCTCCAGGAGTCTGTCTATGCATTAAATCAGCATCCAGTTTATGCTGCTGTACCTCTCATAGCCAGGATTCATGGGTCCAGGAATCAAGTGGTGGAAATGGGAGTGGCACCACTTGCTATTACCCCTAGTGATTTACCAAGATATATTTTCTTCCCGTCTCTGCAACCTTAAGCTATGCTGGCCTGCATGTCTTAGTTTTAAAAGGAGAAGTGCTTCCACCAGGGAACACAACAATGTTTCCATTTAAGTGGAAGTTAGGATTTCCACCTGGACACTATGGGCTCCTCATGCCTCTGAATCAACAGGCAAAGAAGATGAAATAGGACTGCATATACTCAATGGAGGTGAAGAAGCATTATCCTGGAATACAGGAGATCCCCTTGGGGTATCTTAGTACCACCATACCATAATTAATGTCAGTGGAAAATTGCAACAAACCAATCCAAGCAAGACTATAAATGGCCTAGAATCTTCAGGAATGAAAATTTGGTTCACCAAACCAGTCAAAGAACCAAGCCAGCCAAAGTGTTTGCCGGTGGTAAAGGGAACATTGACTTGGTAGTGGAAGAAGGTAGTGATAAATATGAACTTTGACCATGTGTCCCATTGCAGAAATGATGTAATGATCATGAATATTTCTTCCTTGTTTTGTTATGAATATGTTCATATATGTACATAAAATGAATATCTTTGTTTTCTTTCCTAACCTTTCCGCTTATCATATGACATAAGTTGTATTAGTTTCATGGCATAGTATTTAAGGATGTCAAGTTTAAGACTGAATATTACCCAAGGACTTGCACCATAAGCTGGAGGGAATTAGTGTATTACCAGTTTTATGAATGACAACTGAATAATGTCAGGCAATATATATATATATATATATATCTGTTACTGTTTTTGTTTAGAGACCAAGTATGGTTTAAGGATATGTGTATGGCTGCCATGTTGACAAAGGGTGGACTTTGATGGTTATGTTAATGTGTCAACTGGCCAGGTAATGGTGCCCAGTTTTTTGGTCAAGCAAGCACTGGGCTAATTGTAATACAAGGGCAGTGCATGGACTTTAATCAACAGTCAGTCGATTGCTCAGATGGATGGTTACATCTGCAATCAACAAAGGAAATTGTCATCAGCAATGAGGGACATCACATCCAACCATTAAGGCCTTAATAGGTAAAGTGATTTCAGCATTCAGAGAGAATTCCCATCTCTACTTCAGAGAGCCAGCATCTCCTGGGAATTCACCAAGGACCTTCATTGGAGCCCCTGGTTTGCAGCCTGTTCTTCAGAATTTGGATTGGGCATTCCCATTGTTGCATGAGACAATTTTATAAAATCTCATGCAATTTACAGATTTCTCCTTTTGGTTCAGTTTCCCTAGAGAACCCTCACTAATACAACATTTTAGAATATTTTCATCCAACAACAGTTGGCACTTAGGTCACAGCAAAGTCACACACGGAGTGCCGGAGACTCCCAGATACCAAACCACCCCCGCTTCCCCACCCCATATTAATTCCCCCTCCTTTTTTTTTTTTTTGGTTGTTAGCATTGTTATAACTGTTATGCAGATAGCAAAATATAGCAACTAAACATTGTCAGTGATTTACAGTATAGTTTACAATTTAGATGATACAGTTAAATAATTTTGATGATATTTACCATGTCCTGTGTCCATTACTGAAAGGTAATGAAAAGCCTTCCCCATGACCACCAAACATCCCATTAGATCTTGACTGTTCCCTTCTCCCCAGCCCCCCAGGGCTGGATAACTACAGTCTATCATCGACCACATGGTTCATTGTGTGCTCAGCAGATTTTGAGCCCTTTAAAACAGGACTTGCTCATCTATTATTGTCTCCCTAGCATAGAACATTGTTACTGCCACATATGTTGCACAATATTTTAATAATATATGTGATAAATATAAAATAAATGCATTTATATTTGTAATAAGATTATACTTTAAAAAATTTACTTGAAAATATATTTTATAAATTTCTATACATTTCAAACTTTAAAACTATTATCCCGCAACAGTTTGCATATTTTCAGACACCAGCTTTCGTGTGTTTTAACCTTTCTTTCAGTCTTAAAGCATGTAAACCATAATGTAAAATATAAACCATGGTTTATATTTAATTCGACTTTTAATTACCATTTTATTGAGCCATTTTTTTTCCTCCCATAGCATATTTTGCTTCTCTTTTTATTTTCTTCTTGCTTCCTGTTGAATTTTCAATATGCTTTTACAAATGATCTAAATTTCACTTTCAAATATCATTACAGCTTCACTGGGAATGTAGTTTCCTTATAGCAAGTAATGTTCAATTCCTTTCTTTTGTTCATTATAATATTGCTGACATTAATTTCATTTATGTATAAGCATAATTACCAAATATAATATTAATATATGTTAATTTAAAAAATTATTTAGATCAATAAAGTAATAATAAAATGCATTAATCCCTTCATTTCTTTTCTTTTCTTTTCTAAGCCCCTTTATCATTATATGTATATGGATTTTTAATTTAAACAATGTAAATTAAAGTCTTGCTATGCTTTTAATATTTAATTGCATTCTATGGCATTAATGTGTTCTCATGTGAGTTTGCTCAGCAGATTTATATATATATATATATATATATTTTATTAGGGAAGTTATGAGCTTACAAAACAGTCATGCATAATGTGCAATTAGAATTGAGAATAAGGATATAACACTTTTTATCTACCACAACATTTTGAATGTAATTAAGTGTCCTGAATGGGAAATATTAGGATTATATATGGTACTAGAATAAAAATTTTAAATAAGAATCCATGTATCAGCCCAATAGAGCCAGTGGACTCTAACTTTCAAAATAGGCTATAATTAATAGAATAATTATAAAACTGTACTTTCATCAGTTGTAACATATGTACCACACAAATGCAAGGTGTTAATAATGGAATCATATATGGGAATCCTATATTTTTGCATGATTGTTCTGTAAACTTACAAATTTTTCAATAAAAATAAAAAAGGTAAAACTGTTTTTAAAATCTACACATTGATACAAGATCTGTACTTAATGTCAACTTTTCTAATCTAATCAGATACTTTTAAAGCAGTTATCTAAACCAAAGTACAAGTAAAATTGTGCTTAGTTAATCTATGGTAAAGGGATAGAGTGTGGTTGCATGTTGGGGGATTAGTTAAGCTGTATTTTCAATGTCTCACTACATGTACACAGAGCTTTTGGCTTTGACCCTTAAGTTATTGAAAAAATTAGAAGAATTACACATTAGAATCATACTGGCTAGTATAACTATAGAGTAGAAAATATGATTCTGTGGTTATAAGAAAATATGTAGTAAAAGTGAATTCTCAGATACCATATAGGGTATATCACATCCAATGAAGATGTTTGCTGCCCTGTTTTTAATCTTTTCTACTAAATAATTCCTTAAGTATAGAATTTCAAGACTCAGCATGAAACGTTTTTTCTAATAATTTTCCCTTAATCTTCACCCTACAGTTGTACTATGTAAGTCAAGTGACACTGCCCATGCACTGTTAGTCTTACAAAATAGGCATTCATTGGGTTGTTTTAAGAATTACATATGTAATATATGTGCCTGCAATGGGACTTCAGTAAATACCAATCAACATTAGTCAATTAATGTTCATCAAGAATACTTATGCTTTATACTGAATAGACTTACTGAGATGCTTCCTTGAGGCCTCTTTGGATATTATGTTCCTCAAACATGATTCTCTTATCACAAACAAAAAAATAAATGTACTTTGGGAACTTTAGAGCATCAAACATAGGCCCAGATAATCAGAGCAGCACGATGCTATGCCCTACCATGGTATTCCCTCTGGCCATGGATCTTTTGCATTGCCGAGGTTAGATGAGAATTTCCTGTCTAGTCACTCACCTGTGCTTCTGGGCAATTCCTATACCCACACCCAATCATTCCCTACCTTTCCAGAGAGTGCTTGGTTTAAAAGTAGTGAATTACGTTTTTTCCTGAGATTCTAAATATCTAAATTCTTAACACCTTTGGAATTGGGTATATGTCTATATTGCTACAATTTATACAATCCACTCTGAGCACCTGTGTCTTTTTGCTCTGTGTGCTTCTGAGACCAAAGCTGGGTTATGCCTTACTGAACTAATCTAATCAAAGGCCCTTAACTGAAGTGATTTGATCAAAATGTCTCACCTACAATAGATTCACACCCACAAGAATGGATTAGCTCTAAGGAATGACCTTTTCTGGAGAGCATACAGTTTCAAACTACCACAGAGAATATATTAAATTACTTAGAACCTTGTGCAGAAATTGGTCTGTCTTCATATTTAAGCCAAATATTGTTAGGATCATTGTGCCCCAAAACTTTATCTGCCAAAGTATCAAATGCTAAAATAAGATTGTGATTGGGTGATAGAATTGAAACTAGTGCTATAAAAAGAATTCACAAATTTATAGTGATCAGCTTCAAACTTATATATTTATATTTAGGATATATGTCATTACTTTGCAGATTCTACATGTGCAAAGAAATGACATATATCCTAAATATAAATATATTTATATCTGTCATTCTGCCTACGACAATGACAGTGGGAAGCTATTGTGAGTAGGGCAAGATCATCTAGAATCATGGATTCATGACAGGATTGATGACTCAGTGGAAAGGGGTGATGCACAATATATCTCAGTTAAATTAAATTCCTAACACATAGTTTGCTATTGGAGGGTGTGGGGGGGGGATGATCTGGTCCTGGTAATGGACTATAAGAAGAATATGTGCACTGGTTCAAGAGAGATGGGGACAGGGGAGGTGAAAGAAACTCTTGTGAAGGAAGCTCTCTGCAGTTGAGACAGGCTTTGAAGGTGCTGTCAGATGGAACCTGTCTGCTGCCTTCCTTTCAGCTGGACAAGTCTTTCTTACATGGGAATTGTTACCACCACCTAAGCTGACTGGAGTGTGGTGTGTATTCTCAGAGAAAGATTATATTTCAAGGCAAGCAAGAAAAGAGAACATTCAGAGGAAGGGTTGGAACTCTAAGGGATGTTGCTGATGAATGACCACAATTTTTTACAGTCACTGAATAGCACTTTCAGCATTTTGAAACTGGTAGGAAATGCAGTAGAAAAGTGAGCATGATGAACTATGTGGAGACAAGTTGGGGTATGTAAAGTCTCTGTGTTCTGACACGCTTCTAAAGACAGACGCACCTGAGGTACTTCCAAATGTAGGCAGGCAGGGAGAGGGGGTTTTGTGCAGCAGGCTGTTCTTCTGAGAAACAACCCCATTTTGCATCCATCTTGAGGAAGGGAGAAGAATGAGGTGCAGAGCAAAGTGATCTTCAAGTCTCCTACTAACTTACAAATCAAGAGTCACAAAAAATCTTGGTTCAAACTTCAAAATTCATGTATAAATCTAACATTTTAAGAATTCATCAATTGCTTCCAGTATTTAAACCTAAGTTAGTTGACATCTCAACATTTAAAGCCAAATTCCTTCTAATTGCCCATATTTTCTGACCATCCCACTTGTGCTTTATTGGGCATCACCTCCAAAGTCAAAGGACGCGTTCTTGTCATTCCTATGCTTTTGAGCATATAGGGTGTTTACATCACAATGACATACCCAGAAATGAGATTACTGGGTCTAAAATTATACATATTTGTACAGTCAAAACAAAAGAAAACAACAAAAATATTAATTTACAAAAAATAGCAAAATGTGCACAAATGCCCTTTACCCCATATGTGTTATAGTACTTCCTGATAAAGATTCCTTATTTTTTTAATTAGAGAAGTTGTAGATTTAAAGAAAATTAGCCTGAAAATAAAGAGTTCCCATATACAACCTTCTTGTTTTTAATGCTTTGCATTAGTGTGGTTACTTTGTTACAATTAATGAAAAATACTGTTAAAATTGTACTATTACCTATAGCCCATAGTTTACATTATGGTGCACTGTGCTATACAGTCATACATTTTTAAAGCTGTTATTCTAATAGCATATTTAATATTACCTAAAATTTTCCCTTTGAACCATTTACAAATATATAATTTATAGGTCTTAATTATACTTACTTTTTATTATGAGCACCACCATCCATTACCAAAACTGTACCATCACTCCAAACAGAATGTACAATGAAGCATTAACTCCTTATTACATAACCCCACGCCCTTCTCTTAGTAACCTATGAGTTTGCTTATTCTAATTATTCTAATTATTTCCTTTAAGTAAGACCATACAAATTTTGTCATTGTGTGTATGGCTTAGTTCAATCAATATGATATCTATGAAGTTCATCCTTATCATTGCATGTATTCAACTTCATTTCTTTTCATGGCTGAATAATATTCTATTGTATTTATATACAAACATTTTGATCATTCATGCATTTGTCCATGTACACTTGGGTTGCTTCCTTATTTTGGCTAATGTGAATAATGTCTCTATGAACATTGGTGTACAAATATCTATTAAAGTACCTGCTGGCAATTCTTAGGGGTATAGACCTACAAGTGGTATATCTGGATCACATAGCATCTCTTTACTTAACTTTCTGAGGAATTTCCAAATTTTTCCAAAGTGGCAGCACCCTTTTACTTTCCTAACAAAAATGAATGCATTCTTGATATCCTCTCTTATACATTTTATTCTTCAAACATTACCCTTTCTAATGTGTGTGAAAAAGCATCTCATTGTGGTTGTGATTTGCATTTCCCTAATGGCTAATGATATTTGGTATATTTTCATATACTTTTTGGTCATTTTTGTATATCTTCTTTGGAGATATGTTTATTCAAGTCTTTTGCCCATTTATTCATAGGTTATTTTGTCATTTTTTTTGAGTTGTAGGTTTTCTTTAGATATTTTAGATATCAAAACCTTATCCTGTATGTAGTTGATAAATATTTTCTGTCATTATTGATGACCTTTTACTATCATGACGAAGTCTTTTATGCACAGTTTTTTTTCTTTGTTTTTTTTTTTAACTTTTGACAAGCCCCCAATTATTAATTATTTCTTTTGTTGTTCGTGCTCTTGGTAGAATGTCTAAGAAATCATTGCATGAGACAAGGTCCTAAGGGTGCTTCTTTATGTATTTTTCTAGGAGTTTTATAGTCCTAGTTCTTATATTAAATATTTGGCCCATTTTGAGCTAATTTATGTTTATGTCATGAGGTAGGAGGTCCTCCTATATTCCTTTTGCATGTGGATATACAGTTTTCCCAGAAACAAGACTATTCTGTCCTAATTGAGTTGACTTGGCACCCTGATAAAATACCAATTTGCCGTAGAAGTGAGGGCATATTCCTAAACTCTCAATTTGATTCCATAGGTCTATATGTCTGTCATTGTGCTAATACCATGCTATTTTGTTTACTCTTATTCTTCTATAATTGTTTGATGATTGCTTTCTCAATTTCTGCCACAAAATGCTATTGGAATTTTGATTGGGTTTACAGTGAATCTGTAAATCACTTTGGGAAGAGTGAAAATCTTAAAACACTTAGTTTTCTAACTAATGAACATGGAATATCCTTCCATTCATTTACATCTGCTGTGATTTCTTTTAGCACTATTTTGTAGTTTTTTATGTAAAAAACTTTTACATGTTTAGGTAAATTTATAAATATATATTTGATTATTTTTATTACTATTGTAATAAAAATGGTACATATACAAAAATACATATACAAAATTCCTTTTTAGCTTGTTCATTATTAGTGTTTAGATGAAATACTACCGATTTCGGCATATTGATCTTCTACCCTGCCACTTTGCTTAAGTAATTTCTTAGCTCTAATAGCTTTGTTGTGGACTTTTCAAGATTTTCTCTAAATAAATAGGATCATGTCATAAGCAACTAGTGAAAGTTTTAGTTCTTCCTTTCCAATTTGGATGGCTTTTATTACTTTTTCTTGCCCAAATTGCTCTGGATAAAAATTCCAATATAAAGTTAACAGTAGTAACAATGGGCATTCTTCTCTTTTTTCCTGATCTTAGAGGGAAAGCTTTCAGTCTTTCATCATTGAGTATGATGTTAGCTGTGGATTTTTGTCTATGCCTTTTGTCATGTTGAGACTGTTTCCTTCTATTCCTAAGTTCTAATTTTTTTTAATCAAAAAGCAGTGCTGAGATTTGTCAAGTGCCTTTCCTGCATCAATTTAGATGGTCACTTTCCTTTGTTCCATTAATTTGCTATAGTACATTAATTGATTTCCTAAAGTTATACCCTTGCATACCTGGGACAAAACCTACTTTTTCATGATATATAATTCTTTTAAGGTGAGTTAAGATTGAATTTGCTGGTATTTTCTTGAGGATTTTTGCTTTTTATATTTATAAATTTTATTTGTCTCTATTTTTCTTTTCATGTAGTATCATTATCTGGCTTTGGTATTAGGGTGATGTTGGCCACTTAGAATAGAGATAGTTTCTACTTCAAAGAAAATTGAGCAAGACTTGTGTTAATGCTTATCAGAATATTTGGTGAAATTTACCAGTGAAACCATCTGGTCCTAGAAATTTTTTCTGTTGGTAGGCTTTTGATTGGTGCATTCTGATATTCTATTCTGCTTGTGGTAATGTAGACAGTTTGCTTCCAGGAATTTGTTTCATCTAGGTTAACTGATTTGTTAGTGTATACTTGTTCTTTGTATCCTTTTATAATCCTTTTTATTTCTGTCAGATCAATATCTTTGTCTCCCTTTTTATTTCTGATTTTATTTTTTTGTGTACTTACTCTTTTATCTATGTTACTCTAACTAAAGGTTTTACAATTTCATTGATCTTTCCAAAGTACCAACTTTTGGGTGATTTGTCTTCATAGAATGCGTTTGATAGCATTCTTTCCTGTTCAAGATTTTGGAAGAGCTTGAGCAAAATAGGTATTAGGTCATCTTTGAATGATTGGTAGAAGTGACTTTTGATGTCATGTGGTCTTTTAATCTTTGGGAGGTTTTTGATGAATCAATTTCTTCACTTCTGATTGGTATGTTGAGGACTTCTATTTCTTCTAGGATGAGAGTAACTGGTTTGTGTGTTTCTAGGAATTTGTCCATCTCGTCTACATTTTCTAGTTTTTTTGCATACAGTTGTTCATAGTATCTTCTTATGAACTCTCTTATTTCTGTGGGGTCAGTGGTAAGTTGCTCCCTCTCATTTCTGATTCTATTTATTTGTGTCTTCTCTCTTTTGCCTTCCTCGGTCTAGCTAAGAGTTTGTCGATTTTGATGATCTTCTCAGGGAAGCAACTTTTGGTTAAATTGATTCTTTCTGTTGTTTTTTTATTCTTGATTTCATGTATTTGTGCTCTGAACTTTAATATTTCCTTCTTTCAGCTTGGTTTGGGATCAGTTTGCTGTTCTTTTTCTAGTTCCTCCAGGTGTGCAATTAGGTCTTCAATTTTAACTCTTTCTTCTTTTTTTAATTTTATATTTTTTATTTTTTTTTAAATACTTAGATTATATAAATGTCACATAAAAATATAGGAGGTTCCCATATGCTCTGCTTCCCACACCTCCCACATTTTCCCACATTAACAACATCCTTCATTAATGAGGTAACTTCATTCAATTGATGAACACATTTTGGAGCATTACCACTCTCAGTATTAGATAGAACACCCAGACAAAGGATAAATAAAGAAACAGAGAGCTTGAATAATATGGTAAATGAACTATACCTAACATATATCTATAGAGCATTGCACCCCAAAACAGCAGGATATACAAACTTTTCAAGTGATCATGGATCCTTCTCCAAAGCCCTCACCTTACACCTTTCATACCTTTATTTTGAAACCTCCAATCTCCATTATCCATAGGAAAATCCTACCTTTCCCTGTGTCACAATAAAGGCAAAAGCTGGGAACAACATGGACCCTCCCAGGAGCCTTGTTTGTTAAGACATTTCTCCCTCACTGAACTCATTCATTCTCCCTCTCTTCCTCTAGACAAATTTATCTAATAAAGCTGTCCTTTCATGTATTTTTAATATTATATTTTTATTAGAGAAGCTCTGAATTTACAAAACCATTTTGCAGAATGTGCAGAATTCCCATACAACACCACTCCACCAACACATTACATCGTTGTGGAATATTTGTTACAGAATTTGAAAGAACATCATCAGATTATTACCACTAACTATAGTCTATAGTATTATTGACTGGTTATATGTGTTATTATCCAAAACCTCTTCACATAACTTATGAAACAATACTCAATATGGTCTTTAACATCTATTACATATGAGATATTATATAATTTATTCTCCTGTATCTTTCATTATTTGTTATTTATTGATATTATTTTCTATAAGACATTGATTAATTCTTCATATCAACATGAGTGTATCCATCTTTAACTCTTAAGTCTTTGTTTAATGAAAGTTCAGGTAGTAGCAAAAGTTTCATTTTATTTCACCACTCATTTACTTGCTGGTGGATTATAAGTTTGAACAATGTATTTTACATACCATTCATGCTTTGCTTTCAGTTCTTATCTATCATATTAATATTTTTACACATGAATATTTCTCAGCATATTTTAAATCATTCAAAGTAGACTTTTGCATCTATTATTGTCTCCCTCCACAAAATGATATTACTGTCATATATTTTTTCATTTTTAATAATATATGGTAGCTATAAAATAAATGCACATATGTTTGGAGTGTGTTATAATTTCATAAAGACACTAATGTAAGTATTTATTTTTTAAATTTCTATGTGTTTCAATTTTTAAAATTTATCCCACATTTTTCTACATTTAGATACTTTCAGACACCAAAATTGATGTGTGCTAATCTTACAAGAAAATGCAAAGGCAAAGTTTTTTTTTTTTTTTTAAAGGCAAAGAATTTTTACACATGAGTCTATGTATTATTGAACACAATAAATTCTGGGTACTTTTTTAAGCAATTTTCTTGAGACTTGTTCATATACCATACAATCCATCCAATGTATTTTGGTGTACATTTGGTGTACATCCAATGTATTTAAAGTGTTGTGCATTTATCATCACAATCACTATTAGAGCATTTTTTATTATTGCAAAAACAAAAATCCCTCACACCTAAGCAGTTATCTATCAATCCCCTTATAAGTCCATAGCAATACATATTCACTAATCTAATTCTATCTCTATACATTTATTTATATTTTATATAATTTCAAACCATACGCAGTACTAAATGTCTGTTTTTTGTCACTTGTGGTAACTAACTCTCATTTTTACAATTGATGAGAAAATATCAATATATTACTATTCTCTACACTCCATAGTTTTATCTGCTAAGAATCTATTATAAATATTTGTATATTAACATACACTTATTCTAATTCATTGAAGTACATTCTTATATTTGTTCCATTAAAAACACTCTTCGGCACTAAGTTTCACTATACTATACAATCTGTGTTTAACCCTTTCGCCTTTTTTTCTAGTGACATACACAATCCTTAACTTTCCCTTTCAATGACAACCATACCCCAGTATTGACTCTGCTCATAACATTCAATCAAATATGCTATCATAACCTCTATCCATTTCCAAGCATTTATATTCAATCTTATACCAATTCTGCTCACTTTAAGCCACTGCTCTCCATTCTATTTTCTGGTGGCCAATCTTCTACGTATTAACTTTCAAGACTGCTCATTATACTTAGTTCAAAACAGTGAGGACATAAATTACTTGTGATTTTTTGTCTGGCTTGTTTTACTAAGCATAGCTTACTTAAGGTTCATCTATGTTGTCATGAGCATCCTGACTTCATTTCTTCAAAGAGCTGATTAATATTTCATTGTCTGCATACACATTTTGTTTATCCATTCAACTGTTTATGGAGACCTAGAATGTTTATACCTTTTAGCAATTGTGAAAAATGTCGCTATGAACATCAGTGTGCAAATGTCTATTCGTGTCCTTATGTACAGTTCTTCTAAATATAGAACAAGGAACATGATTGCTGGATTTTATGACAGCTCTATATTTTATTTCCTGAGGAACAACCTGTCTTCCACAGTGGCTGTACAACTCTACACTCCCATAAAGAGTGAACAAATCTTTCTCTATCTCCATATCCACTCAAATACTTGTAGTTTTGTGTGTGTGTTTTTATAGTAATCATTCTAATAGTTGTGAAAAATCTCCTTGTAGTTTTGATTTGCATTTCCCTAATAGCTAGTGATGTTGAACATATTTTCATGTGCTTTTTTGTCATTTATATTTCCTCTTTGGAAAAACATCAATTGGGTCAATTGTCTCTTTATCGTTGATTTGTTGGATCTCTTTATATGTTACAGATATTAAACCCAAATTGGATTTGTGGTGTCCAAGTATTTTTCCCATTTTGTAGGCTGTATTTTCACCTTATTGACAAAGCCATTTGAAGTTAAAAAAGCATTTACTTTTGAGTAGGTCTCATTTATCTACATTTTCTTCTGATATTCAAGTTTTAGGTATAGGATTTAAGAAACCATCAACTACCACAAGATCTTGAAAATGCTTTCATACATTTTCTTCTAAGAGTTTATCATCCTAGCTTTTATATTTAGCTCTTTGATTTTTTTAAGTTAGTTTTTGTATAAGAAGTTAGGTAGGGATACTCTTTCATACTTTTGGATATGGATATCCATTTCTCCCAACACTATTTTTAGAAGAGACTCTTCTGTCCCTGTTCAGTGGACATAGTAGCCTTGTCAAAAAATCAATCGATGTAGAGGTAAGAGTCTCTTTATGAACTTTCAACTTGATTGCATTGATCTATAAGTCTATTTTAAGGCAATACCATGTTTTTTTGACCACTGTAGCTTTGAAATATGCCTTAAAGTCAGGAAGTGTGAGTCCATCAACTTCATTCTTCTGTCTTAAGATATTTTTCACTATTCTGGGTCTTTTTCCCTTCCAAATAAATATGGAAATTGACATTTCATTTTCTGGAAAGTAGACTGTTGGAATTTTGATTGTTATTGTGTTGAATCTGTAAATCAATTTTCTGTAGAATTGACATCTTAACAATATTCCTCCAATCCAAGAACAGGGAATGTATTTCCATTTGTTTAGTTCTTCTTTAATTTCTTTTAGCAATGCTTTGCTGTTTTCTGAGTACACATCCTATATATCACTGCATAAATTCATTCATAGATATTTGATTATTTTATTTGCTATTGTAAATGGAATTTGTTTCCTGGTTATATCCTCAATTCATTTCTAGTGTACAGAAATGGCATTGATTTTTGTGAGATAATCTTTTATTCCACCACTTTGATGAAATTTTTTTATTAGCTCTAGTAGATTCATTGTTGATTTTTCAGGGCTTTCTAACACGTCATGTGCAAATCAAGTTTTACTCCTTCCTATTCAATTTGTATACATTTCATTTCTTTTTCTTGTCTACTTGCTCTAGCTAGAACTTCTAGTTCAATGTTGAATAACAGTGGTGACAGTGGGCATCCTTGTCTTTTTACTGATCTAAGAGGGAATGTTTGCAGCTTTTTACCATTGAGTATGACATTTGCTAAGGATTTTTCACAGATGCCCTGTATCATGTTGATAGTGTTTCTTTCTATTTATATCATTTGGAGTGTTTATAATAAGAAATGTTACTGGATTTTGTCAAATACCATTTCTGCATCAATAGAGATGAAGATATAAATTTTCTCCTTCAAATTCTTAATGTCCTATATTACATTAATTGATTTTCTGGGGTTGAACCACTCATATACCTTGAATAAAACTCACTTGATCATGTTAGATATGTCTTTGAATGTGCTGTTGGATTCTATTTGCAATATTTTATTGACGATATTTGCATCTATGTTCATTAGAGAGATTTGTCTGTAGTTTTTTGTTTGTTTGTTTTTGTAGTAACTTTATATTGCTTTGTTATTAGGCTGATTTTGGCTTCAGAGAATGAGTTTTGTAGGGATATTTCCTCTTCAATTTTTTGAAAGTGTTTGAGCAGGATTGATATCATTTCTTCTTGAAATGATTGGTAGATTTCACCAATTATATCTACCTGATATTGTACTTTACTTTGTTGGGGAGTTTTTAATGACATTCATTCAATCCTTTTGCTTTCAATTGGTTGGTTGAGGTCTTCTAAAACTTCTCATGTCAGTGTGGGCTGTTTGTGTATTACTAGGAATTTGTCCACCTAAATAGTCCATCTAAGTTGTCAAATTCCTTAGCATATGGTTGTTCAGCAATAATGCCTCCCTCTCATTTCTGATTTTATTTATTTACATCTTCTCACTTTCTTCATTTTTCAGAATAAATAAGGGATTGTAGATTTTATCAATCTTTTCAAAGGACGAATTTTTAAATTTTCTATATTGATTTTTTGTTCTCAATTTCATTATTTCTGCTCTAATCTTCGTTATTTTGCTCCTACTGCTTGTGTTCGGATTTGTTTGCTGTTCTTTTTATGTTTTCTCCAAGTGTGCAGTTAGGTCTTTGATTTTGGCTCCTTCTCCTTATTTAATGTAAGAATTTATAAATTTCTTTCTCAACACTGGCTTTGCTATATCACAGCTTTTTTTAAAAAATAAAATTTTATTGAAGAATATCATTCATACATGAACATACATAAACAATATCTATATGGTAAAAGCTGTGAACTTACACAACAAACATGCATATCATCATACAAAGCTCCCATAGATCACAAAACCGCTAAAATCTTGTGGAAATATGTACTTATTTACATGAAAACTATGGATCAAAAATGGAGGATATCCCTAAAGTAAGCTCAGTTTTATCAAATGATTCAAAGAGCAGTCTAAAGATAAATCTTAGGAATTATGATCATATTACTGATAAAATGATGAGTGAAAGATTTAGTAACTTGAGATGAATGCTAAGAAATCATCAGAAGTCTTCAAAATGTATCATAGTTGCCATTTAAATATTTAAAATATTTTAAATTGTTACCTTGATTAAGCAGCCATGAAAATTCCTGTCAGGAATCAGCAGAACTTTTTTGCAGATTATAAACTTCATTTTTAAAGAGATTTTATATTGCAGAAAAATTAGATCAAAATATAAGGGATTCACATATACTCCACATTTATGCCTTATCACATTTTCTACCATTAATAACATCTTACATTAGGGTGGTACATTTATAACAATTGATGAACAAATATTGAAGCATTGCTACTAACCAAGGTTTATAGTTTACATGATGCATGACACTTTGCACCACACAATTTTATAGATTTTGAAAAAAATGTGTAATTGCCTGAATCCATCATTGCAATAACATGCAGAATAATCTCACTGCCCTAAAATGTCTATATTCCAAGTAATCTTCCCTCTCCATCCCCTTAGAACTGCTGGTAACAATTAACTTTATATCAATGATACAAGTTCTTCCATTACTACAATTATATTTATCTACTTTGGTCCATTGCTGCATTACCCCCTTGTTTGTTCATTGCTCAGTCTTGAGGATTTTGGGATGGTGATGTCCATTTTGCTTCATTTTGAGATGGAGCTTTTATCTTATAGGGTAAATGGAAGGAACTGTATTGTTTGTAAGTGTGGATACTCTATTTTTTGACATGGGTGTTCTCCATCATTATCCTTTTTTTAGTTGTCCTGGGCAAGTCCGTTAAACTGGAGAGTAGGTATTGGCTACATCTTTCCTGAGATTCAGGTCTCAACCAGCATATGAACAAAGTGAAGATTTAAGTCTATGGGACATTTAGTTAATGGGTATAGTGATAAAGAGAGGTTCAAATGAATGGGATAGAAAAACCATGTGAAGGGAAATATTTCTAACTTTGTTACATTGGTGACATGGGTTATAATATGCCAAGGTAAGGCCCACCCGTGGAGTGATGATTTTATGGGGTTGTAGGTCTTGTCCATTGTGTCTGGACGTCTCTAGAGCCCCTTGGTTCACCCGTTTGAGGCTTTGTATACCGTGGCAGTTAGTGAGATCTGCCTGAGACATGCATAAATGTAACATCTGGAATAACCTCCGGACTCACTGTAATCTCTTTTATATTTAATATTTCCCCCTTTTGTTCAAGGCCTTTTTTCCAAATGCATCACTAATTGGTATTTTGTATTAATCCCACAGTGCCAGGGATGCTCATCCCTGGGATTCATGTTCCATGCTGGGAGGGTGGGTAGAGAGTTTTTTACTGAGTATGACTTAGAAAAGAGGTCATATATTTGTAACAAGGAGGTTTAGGAGGTAACTCTTAGGCAATAGATATTATTAAGCAGTTTAAATTCTATAAGAATAAGGTTTATAAGTACAAGAATTACTATTGAGTGCTTGTTGTATTTGTCTCTATTCTTTTATTTTGCACTGCTATGCACTCTAGAGATTTTTTGCAATTCTATTTGAGAATGTAGCAGGACTTCCCATGATTGCAATGTAATATATTGTTGGTTATTATGTGGGTCTCTGCTCACTGAGTTAAAGCTTTGTGACAACATGAAAACAGTCAAATTCCACAGAAGATTGCTTCATGTGCACCCTTCCCCAACCATCCCCACATCACAAACATCCTGCACCAGTGACCCTCCCTGCCATAGTTGCCAAAACAAACTTCAAATTCTTTTCTCAACCATAGTCCTCAACCTCCTCAGTGCTCACCTGTACCTTTCTCCCGCTCTCTCCCCAGCTCCATGGACAGCCAAAACCACACCCCCAACTCTGTTCAAACTGACACTACAGCAATGTCATCTCACTCACATTGCTATACCACTCTCACCCCATTCCTTGCCAAAGCATCCTCATGCACCTATTCCTAGATTCTGCCCAGAATGAACATTGGACTAACACTCTCTAATCCCTTTTTATCTCCTTTTAACATAACTTCCAGATTCTGCTTGTGAATCTGCTCAATATCCTTAGTTCATATCAGTGAGATCATGCAATATTTGTCCTTTAGTGACTTCCTTACTTTACTCAATAGAAGATCTTCATGATTCATCCATGTTGCCACATGTGTCAATACTTTATTCCTTCTTACATGTAAGTAATATTCCATTGTATGTATACAGCACATTTTGTTTATTGATTCATCATTTGATTGACACTTGGGTTGTTTCTAACTTTTGGCAATTGTGAATAATGCCACAATAAACATTGACATGCATATATCTGTTCATAGTCTTTCTTTCACTTCTTTTGGTTATGTCCCAAATTGGGATTGGGTATTGGGATTGCTCGATCTTATTGTAATTCTATATTTACATTCCTGAGGAATAGCTACATTTTCCTCCACAGTGGCTGCACTGTTCTACATTCCTGGAAGCAGGGGATGGAGTTTCCTATTCCTTCACATCCTTTCCAACACTTGTAGTTTTCTGTTGTGTTTTTCTTAATAGCAACCAGTCTAATATATCTAAGATAATGTTATACCGTAGTTTTGATTTCCCTAGTAGAGAATGAATTTGAAAATATTTTTATGTGCGTTTTAGCCATTTGTATTTCCTTTCTGAAAGTGTCTGTTCAAACCTCTTGCCATTTTAAAAATAGATTTGTTGTCTTTTTATTTTTAAGATATGAGCTTTCTTTACATAAGCTGGATATTAGACCCTGATGAGATGAGTGGTTCTCAAATATTTTCTCCAATTTAATAATTGCCTTTTCACTTTCTTGAAAACTCCTTTGAATCACATTTTTAAAAAAATTTTTAGGCCTTCCCACTTATCTATTTTTCTTCAGTTTCTCACAGTTTAGGTGTAAAGTTTATGAAAACATTTCCTACAACCACTTCTAGAAAATGCTTCCATATATTATCTTTCAGGAGCTTTATGATCTTGGCTCTTGTATTCAGGTCTTTGATCGATCTTGAGTTACTTTTTGTATGGGGTGTGAGATGGTGGTCTTCTTTCATTTTTTCATATATGGATATTCAGTTCTCCCAGCACCATTTGTGGAAGAGACTATCTTGTCCCAACTGAGTGGGTTTAGAGGCTTTGTTGAATATCAGTTGGCTGTATATGCCCTGGCCTATATCTGAACTCTCAATTCAAATACATAGATCAGTATTTCTATCCTTGTGTCAACACCTTGCAGTTTTTACCATGGCCAGTGTAGCTTTGTAGTATGCTTTAGAGTGAGATAGTGTGATTCATTCAATTTTGTTTTTCTTTTCAAGTTGTTTTTGGCTATTTGGACCACTTACAATGCCAAAAATATTTTATAATTAGTTTTTCCAGTTCAGTGAAATTGCTGTTTTAATTTTACTTGGATTGGGTTGAATCTGTAAATCAATTTGGGAAGGATAGACATCTTAATGATATTTAGTTTTCCAATCCATAAACATTATATAGTCTTCCATTTATTTAGGTTTTGATTTCCTTTATCAATGTTCTGTTGTTGTTTTTTTCTCTGTGTACTAGCCCATTACATTCTTATTTAATTTTATTCCTAGATATTTTATTTTTAAGTTACTATTATAAATGGAATTTTTAATAGCTTTCCTCCTCATATTGCTTATTATTAATGTATTGAAATGCTACTGATTTTTCCACATTGACCTTATATCCTACCACTTTACTGAACTTGTTTATCAGTTCTAGAAGCTTTGTTATAGATTTTTCAGTACTTTCTAAGTATAGGATCATGTTATCTGTATATAGTGAAATTTTTACTTCTTCCTTTCCAATTTGAATGCCTTTCATTTTTTTTCATGCCTAAGTACTCAAGCAAAACTTTCTAATACAATGTTTTAAAACAGTGATGAAAGTGGAAAAGCTCATCTTTTTACAGATCTTGGAGGAAAAATGATCTTAGCTGTGGGTTTTTAATATATGCCCTTTATCATGTTGAAGAAGTTTCCTTATAATTCTAGCTTTTGAAGTTTTTTGTCAACAAAGTATGCTGCATTTTCTTGAATTCCTTTTAGTATCAACAGAAAATATCTTGTGATTTCCCCTTAAATCTGTTGATTTGATGTACTATTTTATTTGTTTTTCTGATATTGAGCCATCCTTTCATATCTGGGATAAAACCCACTTGGTTATGGTGTATATTTCATTTGATGTGTTGTTGGATATGATTAGCAACTATTTTGTTGAAGATTTTTGATTCTAAGTTCATTAGAGAGATTGGACTTTAGTTTGGTTTACTTCTAGCATCTTTATGAGGCTTTGCTGTTGGGTTAATGTTGGCATAATAGAATGAGTTAGGTAATGTTCTCATCTATTAAATTATTTGGAAGAGTTTGAGGAAGTTTGGTATTTGTTTTTTCTAGAATGATTTCTAGAATTCACCTTGAAGCTTTAGCATTTCTTGGGAGGTTTTTTATTTCTATTTCAATCTCACTTCTTGTAATTTTACTTACTCTACTTACACTTATTTACTTTAGTTACAATACACCATTTTTTAGCCATTTTTTTCTTTAGGCTTATATATTTCTCATTTCATTTTTATTTCACTTCTTATCCTTTTAGTTACTCTTATCAATAACTTTCCTTGGTATACTCTCTACCGTTACTTGGTAAATACCCAGAAGAACTGAAAGCAAGGACACAAAAAGATATTGGCACACAAATGTTCATAGCAGCATATTCACTATTGCCAAAAGTTGGAATCAAACCAAATACCCTTCAACAGATGAATGGAGGAAAAAAATTGTGGTATAGTCATGCAATGGAATATTACTAAGCTGTAAGATGGAATACAATATTAACACATGGGATAACATGGATGAATCTTGAGGACCTTATGTTGAGTGAAGCAAGCCAGACACTGAAGGACAAATATTACAAGAACTCTCTGATATGAATTAAGTAAATCAAGCATTTGGTGGGGCCGCCCATGGAACTGTGTGGCGGTTTAGGGGAGGGAGCAGGTGAACACAGGAAATTGGTGGGTGCAAGGTTGAAACTACAATGCTGTGAATGCCCTTTTGGCAATATGGCAAGTGAGGGTTGCTAGAATGGGGTGTTTGATGTGGAGGCCATTCAGGACAGGGTGCACCTGGGGCAGGCTTCTAGGGAGTTTGTGAATGTTCATCTTACCATAGTGTGTTATATCACTGGATGGAGATCCACATATTGAGCAGCATGTTAGCAGACACCCATCCTGGGGAGGCCTGCTCTGTTGTCACATAGAGGGGTGGGAGTCTCTTGAGAGCATGGGTGGTGCCTAATATGGGAGGACAGACCAGTGTGTCAAGCCCTCAGTGTTGTGGTAAGTAACTATGAATCTTGTCTTTCAAGCAGTGAAGCCTGGTGTTTGCCATGGATTCTGAGGGGAAGGGGAGGGAGGAATATGATAGAAAGAACAGAGAGCATTTGGGGGAAGATGGAAGTTTACTACATGATCTTGCTATGATGGATACAGGCCATGATGAATTGTATCAAAGTTTATAAAAATGTATGGTCCAAAATGTAAACCATAATGTAAACCATTTGCTATGGTTGGTAGCTGTGTCTCAATATCTGTACATCAGTTGTAATAAACATATCATCCACATATAAAATGTTATTAATAGGGGAATGGGAAAAAGAGGGAGGATGTTGGGTATAAGGGAGTCTCCTGTATTTGGGATGTGACTATTCTGTAACTTAAATCTTCTTTGAGGACAAAATGAAAAAAGTAAGATATTGGGGGAATAAAAGGAAGAAAATATCACAGTATATAAAAGACAACAGATCTTACAGTGATGAAAGGCAAAATGTCAAAAAATTTTTTTTAACATTTTTCACTATTTTTAATATCTCAAAAATTTTTTTAATTTTAAAATTTTTAAAATATTTCATTTATTATTAAAACTATCATTATTATTTCATTGTCTTATTCTTTGTATTTGGCTATTTTATTGGCTTCATTTTTGAAGACGTTTTGGATCACAGAAGGGTTACAACTGTGGCAGGGGAGGATTATTGGTGCAGGGTGTCAGTGATGGGTGATACATGGGAGGAAGCTCACCTGGGCATACATATAAATTATATAAATGTGTTCAGATATTCATGGGGCATTGTCACAGTGAGTGGGGATTCACACAATAACCAAAGGAATATAAGATTCCCATCCTGGGGAGCTATGACACATTCTCTAATGGAATAGTTAGAATCCCCTGAGTACAGGGGCAATGACTAGTGAAGGAGGGTGGCTCATTGATGGGCCCTTGATATTGATGACTGTGCATATGAACCTTTACTCTTGAAATTGAAACTTCATATTATAGGGTGCCTAAAATTTGTCTCATGGGAGCCTCTTTGTTGCTCAAATGTGTCCTCTTTCAAACCCAAACTCAGCATATAAAAACATTACCTTCCTCCCAGCATGAGACATGACTCCCAGAGATGAGCCTCCCTGGCATCAAGGGATTACTACCAAGCACCAACTAGCAATGCAACTGGAAAAAGACCTTGAAAAAAAAGAGAGAGAAAGTAAAGAAAATTAGTTTATATGGCTAAGAGACTTCAAAGTGAGTCGGGAGGTCATTCCAGACATAACAGTTATGCACATTTCAGCAGGACCTCATTGACTGCCAAAGTAGATACTATTTTGGGGCTCTTGAGGGTTCTGGAGACATCCAGACATTATACTCAGGGTAGACAGCTCAGGAATTTGGTGCCTTGCCAGAGGCTCTACTTTGGATTTTATGCTCTCCAGGGTGACAGAATTAGACCTAGTTGTGGTTTCCCTACACATGGCTCTTCTGTCCTTCTATTTGAAACTATGTTTAGTACTAGAGTTGGTAGTAGTACATTCAAGAGACTTAAATCTTTGGGCTGTCCTTGTGCCAACTGGGCCCTGAATCTCGATGGATTTTCAACACCTACTCTCCAGTTCATTGGTCTCACCCAGGACTATTAACATGGAGGTGATAATGGCAACTACCATTGCAAGGAACCAAGAAAGTCTACAACTACAAGCAAGAGAATCCTATCATTCAGCCCTATTGTATCATAGCCCCTATGTGGACATCATCCTAGAATCCTTAAGATTTGGGACCAAACTAAGGACTAAAGTAGATTTACTGGCATTCTACTATAGACTCATTGTGATTCTAGCAATGGAGGGAATTATATCAATGATGTGGAGGCTCTGGCTCCTGGAGGTTCTGAGGGCAAGGAGAGGGAAAAACAGGTGTAATATGGGGGCATTATTGGGACTTGGGAATTGTTCTGAATGACATTGTAATAACAGATACAGGTCATTATAAATCTTGCCATAATCTACAGAACTGGGTAAGAAAGAGTGTAAACTACAATGTAAACTTTAGTTCACACTTATTGGCAATGCTCCAAAATGTATTCATCAATTGCAATGAATGTAACACACAAATGAAGGATGTTGTTAATGTGGGAAAATGTGGGAAGTGTGGGGCCAGGGCATATGGGAATCTTTTATATTTTTATGTAACATTTGTATGATCTAAGAATCTTTTAGAAAAATTTTAAAAACTTTAAAGCAATCACTAAAAAAAAATTTGATCCAAAATGAAAGAATAATTAAAAAAAATAAAAAAAAAACTGAATTGAAGTCAGGAAAAATGAACAAAAAGGAGGCACAAAAATAAATAATAGGGAAAATAGTAAACAGGAATAAAAAATTTTAAAGGTGAATAAAAGAAGAAAAAATAAATAAAATAAATAAACAGACCAGATGAATGAGAAGAGAATAAAGAAAGACAAACCAGGGAAATGCAGAAAAGAAGGAAGAAAAGCAGAGGGAATTAATAAGAAGGAAAAAGAAAGAAAAAAAAAAACAGGAAGGAAAGGAAAATAGTATAAACATAACAAAATAGAATAAAATGGGAAAATAGAAAAATAGGGAAAATAAATGACATGTGAAATGGGAAGAGATAAAAGAAAATAAAAACAGGGAAAGAAGGAAAGAAAATAAGGAAGAGGAGAAGAAAATCAAACAAACAAAACAAAACAAAAATTAAAAATCTGGTCCTCCTTCTCAGACCAATAGTACTGGCTAGGGTCTTCCTCTCAGTCTGCCTGTTTCAGCCAATTGATCACCCATGGCCCTCTCTCTGCAGGTATATATTTGGAGAGAGAGAGAGAGTTCAGGGTTTTTTAATGTATGCCTCCCTCCTTGATCTGTCAAATTCTCTCTCTCAGAGCCCAAATTCTGTAGATGATGTAATTCTTATGAGCTGCTCATAAGGAATAAACTAGAAGATCATATGTCAAACCAAGTGACCATTGTTACACTGATGAATACATTTGACAGCTTTTGTGTTGACTTCCCAAGTAATTTGCCATCTACTTCTTCAGTTTCAGGCTTAAGAATATTTCTGGCCAAAGGATATCCATGGGCAGAGTCCAGAACACAGAAGCTTCAGTTGTTGGTCTGACAGGCTTGATAAATTGACAAGCATGGAGAAATGGTAGGTGCCACCAAAATGTCCTCACACCTTCCTTTTGTTTGGGGTGATCCAATGGTGTTATCAGAAGAAAGGATATCTGAAGAACTGACAGGCATGGACTCATACAATCAGAATGGACCATGAAAGCATCAAGAAGACAGGTCTTAGAAACTCTTTTCCATGGACAGTCTGAACCTTTTGGTTTCTGGATAAAGGAGAAGCCTGGATGCTGGTGGTGGAACACACTTAGGGAGTTTAAACATAATTTGAAGTGCTAGTAGCACTTTAAAATCTACTATGGACATTTTTGTAGAGCTCAATAACTATTATACTAAGATTAGAACTTATGAGGTAAGGTTAGCCTTATTCTAGAGATTCCCAACTATCCAAAGCAATTGAACAAGATAGAAATGAAAGACAAAGTTTTACTAGAATGATGAAGATTTAAAACACTCTAGATTTTTGGTATTTGGTAGTGAGAGGTGGGAGGGATGGTGGTAAGCAGCTGTCATCCTCTTGGGAAGCGAGCAGTGTCTCCAGTCAATGACCCCTCGAGCCTCATTGCCAACTAAGCCCCGCCATGCCAGTACGTGTTAAGTTTCTCATCTGGAGCTGTTTCT
This sequence comes from Tolypeutes matacus, assembly GCA_026826555.1. NCBI lineage: Eukaryota > Metazoa > Chordata > Mammalia > Cingulata > Chlamyphoridae > Tolypeutes > Tolypeutes matacus. Next base: position 183,317 of record JAKSZT010034994.1, on the reverse strand, counting down.
CAGGCATTCTTCCTAACCCTTTTCCTTTGCCCCTTTGGTGTGCCTCAATAGTTTCCTTCACAGAGTGCGAGGGCTTATGACCCTCCCTCAACCCGACTAATTAAAGAAAGACACTTGTGTTCCCAAGTGGTGGTTTTATTTTTTTAGTTTTTATGTTTGAATGGGAAATTGTGGATAAAGTGAAAGAATTGTAAATAGTGTATTTCCTCCTCCAAAAAAAAAAAAAAAACCACTCTAGAAAAAGTATAGTAGTAAAACAGAAGAATAAATGAAGACTCTATGTAAAATAGTAACAAATCATTATATTGATTACAGGCAATTAAAATTGGTTGTATACAAAAGATAACAAAAAAGAATGAAAAAATATTTAAATAACTTAATTCAATTTGTATGCTATTTTGAGGCTTATTCTTCCAGCCCTCATTACACAGATGACTTATCTTCTTTCAGTGTCAGTATAGACTGTCTTCTTTCACTAGAAGAAGTACAGCTCAGGAAGCAAGAATCCATGGTTTAACTAAAAAGAATTTCTCTTAATAGTGTTTTAGAATACTATGGAATAATTGAGTTTTTGTCAAAATCCATAAAATTGTGCAGGGCAAAGTGTAAACTTTAATGTAAACTATACTCCTTGATTAGTAAAATGCTTCCATATGTATTCATCATTCAATGTGCCACACTAATGAAAAGATCAATGGAGGAAAGTGTTGGAGAGGGAGATTGTGGGGTATCTGGGAATCTCCTATATTTTTCATGTAACATTTATGTAATCTAAAACTTCTTTTAAAAATAGATTTAGGGGGGCCAAGATGGCGTTAGTGTAGGAGGGCACATACTGCAAGCTCCCAGAACAAGGCGGATTGTGGACGGGGTACTGACCGGGGGTCTGTGCTGTGAACGCATGGAGTGAGAGGCTTGAGACATTTATCTGCGTGGATCAATGGCGTGGATGGAATGGTAGAGATTAATGAGTTTTAAGGCTGCCGGTGGTGGTTGGCACAGACGGCTGAGCCCCGCAGTTAGGGAGGAAAAATAAAATAAAATAAAACGGCCATTTGGAGCCACGAGCAGGGTGAAACAGTTTTATTTTCTGGGGATCTGGCTGCCTGGCGCCCCTTGGACCTTGTGTGAACAGAACAAATGAGCTAATCAGCACCCGGTGAACTGGAGGGGGGGATTCTGGTCAGGGAATGGAGCTGATTTCCCTAGCTGCCCAGGGATAAGACCTGGGCCATCGCGGAGCCAGGAAGAAGGGACACTCCCTAAAAGAGGGAGGGTTCTGTTGGAGGACAGGGAAGGGTATTTTTTATTTTTATTTTTTGACACCGATCTGGCTGCCTACACCACCCCATGGCTTTGGGGAACAGATAAGCCGACCTGAAGCAGCATCAGGCTGAGAGCAGATGTGAATCTTTACTCAAACTGATTTAGCAGCCCAGTGACGCTCGAGCTTGGCTCCAGAAGGAGCAGAATTGTCCGTCTTTAGCACTCCTCACTGACTAAAATCAGAGCTACAGCTAACCTAGGGAGTCCAGAAAGTGGGACGTGCTTGATTAATTTCCACGGTCCCAGGTAGGGTTCCTTCCATAAGGGGGTTGGTCAAGAGGAGGAAATATTTTGAGTCCTGCATTTCGTTGAAAAAATAAAAATTAAAAAAGAAAGTGAGAAGGTCACTTCAAAAAATGAAAACTAAATTATTTTAAATATACTTCAATATCAAAAAGCTGCTTCAGGACCTGCATATAGAACCCTGTGGGGAAATTGATAAACACAAGTAGGCAGAAAGGATCCACGTGGACACTAGGGAAATCATTGACCCCCCTTAGCTCTGTTTGACTGCTTGCCTGTGTGGAACTTTGGTTTCTCTCTGTTTCTTTCTGGTCTCTTGCTATTCTTTCCTCTTTCCTCCCCGTTTTCATTTTTTTTTTCTATTTTGTTTTTAATTAGGTGCTGCCAGCCTGTCGCTTCTTTGCTGGGCTTCTTTTTCTTTTTCAGTAATTTCCCATTCGCTGTATATATTGATTCTGTATTACAAACTACCACTTATCATTCCTGCATCTGTCCGCCTTCTGTTTTCTGTTGTGGCTCTTAGAGACAACATTGTATCATAGGCCCACAACTTAAGGGTGTCAATTTCTATTCCATCTATTTTGTTTTCTTCTTCTTTTCATTTTTATTAGTATTAATTTTTTCCTTACAGATCTTTCTTTACTATTTCTCTCCCTCATCATAATTCTAGCCTTCTAAATCACTATATATATTTTCCTCCATTTGTTTTCCCAGTCAATTGTAGGAACTCCATATTTTTTCCTAGTACTCTACACTGCCTACACAAGTTAAATATTCAACTCATCAAGTCTCATTTTGCCCCTCTTCTAACTTTTATCAAAATTGCTTTTATCCTTCTGCCTTTCTTACATCTTTTGATTCCTCTGGCCCTAACCTTTTGCCTTCAAGGGAACATAGAAAGAAGCAAGGAAATAAAATAAGAAGAAAAACTGCCAAAGAGAAAACTTAACACACATGCAGAACCAACAGCTAAATAAAATTCTAGAGCATAGAGAAAAGCTAATCAACTGAACAAACCCATAAAGATAATAAGATGACCAGAGGGCAAAAAAAAAAAAAAATACAAATTACTCTGAGAAACTGGAAAGCATAGAACAGTCCAATGTAAAAAATAAAAATCAGGAAGCAATGCAGAACATCGAACAACTAATCAAAACTATCCAAACAAACATCATGGACCAACTTAAAGAAATGAAGGAAGAGATTAAGGATATAAAGAAGACACTGGGAGAACATACTGAAGAAATAGCAAACACGCCTAAAAAAGTAATGGATATGATGGTGAAAAATGGCATAAGCCAAGAAATGAAAAAGACGCTGGACTCACATGGCAGCAGATTTGTACAGGCAGAGGAAAGTATTAGTAATATAGAAGTCAATACAGCTGAAATCAAAGAGATTGTAGAACAGATAGACAAAAAGATAGAAAAAATCCAGCATGGCCTCAGGGAATTAACCGATAATACAAAATGCACAACCATACTCATTATGGGCATTCCAGAAGGAGAAGAGAAGGGAAAGGGAACAGAAGGTGTGTTGAAGGAAATAATGGCTGAAAACTTCCCAACCCTATTGAGAGAGATGGATGTGCAGATCCAGGAAGCAAAGCGCACCCCAAATAGTGTAAATCTCAACAGGCCAACTCCAAGATATATACTTGTCAAAATGTCCAATGCTTAAGACAAAGAGAAAATACTCAAGGCAGCAAGAGAAAAGAGTACCATCACATACAAAGGAAGCAAAATAAGATTAAGTGCTGATTTATCAGCTGAAACCATGGAGCCAAGAAGACAGTGGTATGACATAGTCAAAACACTAAAAGAAAAAAAACTTCCAGCCATGAATTCTCTATCCATCAAAATTGGCATTCAAAAATGATGGAGAGTTCAAAATATTCACAGATAAACAGCAATTAAGAGAGTATGTCAAGAAGAAACCAGCACTTCAAGAAATACTACAGGAATCTCTACAAGTTGAAAGGAAAAACAAGGGAGAGAGAGTTGGAGGAGAGTTTAAAAACAACTGAAAAGTCAAAAAGAGAAACAAAACAACATATGACACACATTAACCCAAAGAAAAAATGGCTGAAGTAAGGAATTCGTTATGAGTAATAACACTGAATGTTAATGGATTAAATTCACCTATCAAGAGACACAGATTGGCAGAATGGATAAGAAAATATGATCCATCTATTTGCTGTATACAAGAAACCCACCTTTGAGCCAGGGATTCAAGGAGGCTGAAAGTGAATGGCTGGAAACGCATTTTACAAGCTAACAATAGCCAAAAAAGGGCAGGAGTAGCTATTCTAATATCAGACAAAAAAGACTTTAAATGCAAAACTATTGTAAGAGACAAAGTTGGACACTACATATTAGTAAAAGGAGTAATCTCTCAAGAAAAGAGAACAATCATCAACATTTACACACCTAATCGAGGTGCCTCAAAATACGTGCGCAAACTCTGGAAAAACTAACAGGAGAAATAAATGCCTCTACAATTATAGCAGGGGAATTCAACACACCACTATCATCATTAGATAGAACATCTGGACAGAGAATCAATAAAGAACTAAGGCATTCAACAATACATTAGAAGACCTAGACATAATAGACATACAGAACACTACACCCAAACACAGCGGGATTTACATTCTTCTCGAGTGCACATGGAACATACTCCAAAATAGACCACATGTTAGGCCACAGAACAACACTCAATGAATTCAGAAAGATTGAGATTATACAAAGTAATTTCTCTGACCACAAGGCAATGAAGTTGGAAATCACTAAGGGACAGAGAAACAGGTTAGGCACAAGGATATGGAAGTTAAACAACACACTCTTAAACAAACAGTGGGTAAAAGAGGAAATCTCAAAAGAAATCAGTAACTACCTTGAAACTAATGAAAACGACAACACAACATATGAAAACCTATGGGATGCAGTGAAAGCAGTCCTGAGAGGGAAGTTCATAGCCATAAATTCATATATAAAAAAAGAAGGAGCTAAAATTGAAGACCTAACTGCACACTTGGAGGAATTGGAAAGACAGCAACAAACTAAACCTAAAGGAAGTAGAAAGAAGGAAATAACAAAGATTAGAACAGAAGTAAATGAAATAGAGAATAAGAAAGCACTGGAAACAATAAACAAAACCAAAACTTTGTTCTTCGAGAATATCAACAAAATTGACAAACTCTTAGCCAGACTAACAAAGAAAAAGAGAGAACAGATGCAAATACATAAAATAAGGAATGAGCAAGGGGATATCACTACTGACCCCACAGAAATAAAGAGTATCGTAAGAGGATACTTTGAAAAATTATATGCCAACAAGAATGATAATTTAGAGGAAATGGACAAGTTTCTAGAAACCCACAAACAGCCGACATTGATGAAAGAAGAAATAGATGAACTCAACAGACCAATTACAAGTAAAGAGATAAACTCAGTCATTAAAAACCTCCCCATGAAGAAGAGTCCAGGACAAGATGGCTTCACAGCTGAATTCTACCAAACATTCTGGAAAGAGCTAACACCAATTTTACTTAAGCTCTTCCAAAAAATAGAAGGAGAAGGAGTATTACCTAACTCATTCTATGATGCCAACATTACCCTAATACCAAAAACAAATAAAGATACCACAAGAAAGGAAAATTACACACCAATTTCTCTAATGAACCTAGATGCTAAAATCCTTAACAAAATACTTACTAATCGCATTCAACAACATATCAAAAGGATTATACACCATGACCAAGTGGGTTTCATCCCGGGTATGCAAGGATAGTTCAATATAAGAAAATCAATCAATGTAATACACCACATAAACAAACTGAAAGAAAAAAATCACATGATCATCTCTATAGATGCAGAAAAAGCATTTGACAAAATACAGCACTCTTTCGTCATAAAAACTGCAAAAGATAGGAATAGATGGAAACTTTCTGAAAATGATAAAGGGTATATATGAGAAACACAAAGCTAACACCATTTTCAATGGTGAAATCCTAAAAGCCTTCCCTCTGAGATCGGGAACAAGACAAGGATGCCCACTATCACCACTCTTATTTAACATTGACTTAGAAGTACTTGCACAAGCACTGAGACAAGAAAAGGTCATAAAAGGCATCCAGATTGGTAAAGAAGTAAAAATTTCATTATTTGCAGATGACATGATCCTATACATAGAAAGCCCTGAGAAATCGACAACAAGGCTTCTAGAACTTATAAAGGAGTTCAGGAATGTTGCAGGCTATAAGATCAACGCTTAAAAATCAGTAGCATTTCTGTACACCAATAACCAGCAAACTGAGGAGGAAATTAGGAAAAAATACCATTGACAATAGTAAATAAAAGAATCAAATACCTAGGAAAAAATTTAACTAAAGATGTAAAGGACTTATATAGAGAAAACTACACAATACTGTTAAAGGAAATCAAAGAAGACTTAAATAAATGGAAAAATATTCCCTGTTCATGGATAGGAAGACTAAACATCATCAAGATGTCTATCCTACCCAAAATAATCTACAGATTTAATGCAATCCCAGTAAAAGTTAACACTATATATTTTAAGGAACTGGAAAAACTAACCACAAAATATATTTGGAGAGTCAAGAGGCCCCGAATTGCCAAAGATATATTGAAAAAGAAAAATTAAGCTGGAGGTATAACACTACCTGCCTTTAAAACATACTACAAAGCTACTGTGATCAAAACTGTGTGGTATTGGCACAAGGATAGACCTACTGACCAATGGAACCGAAATGAGAGTTCTGATATAGATCTTCGCATATACAGTCATCTGATATTTGACAAGGCCATGAAGCCCACTCAGTTGGGAGAGAATGGCCTCTTTAACAAGTGGTGCTTGGAGAACTGGATATCCATATCCAAAAGAATGAGAGAAGAATACCATCTCACAACTTATACAAAAATCAACTCAAGATGGATAAAGATCTAAATATAAGAGCCAAAACCATAAAACCTTGGAAGATAATGTAGGGAAGCATTTACAGGACCTTGTACTAGGAAATGGTTTCATGGATTTCACAGCCAAAGCACGAGCAGCAAGAGAATAAAATAGATAAATGGGATCTCATCAAAATTAAAAACTTCTGCACCTCAAAGGACGTTATTAAGAAAATAAAAAGGCAGCCTATCCAATGGGAGAAAATATTTGGCAACCATATATGTGACAGGAGCCTAATATCCTGCACATATAAAGAAATCCTACACCTTGAAAATAAAAAGAAAAACAACCCAGACATGAAAAGACACTTCTCCAAGGAAGAAATACAAATGGCTAAAAAGCACATGAAAAAATTCTCAAAATCACTTGCTATCAGGGAAATTCAAATCAAAACTACAATGAGATACCATCTTACACCCATCAGAATGGCAGCTATTAAAAAAACATGAGACACTAAATGTTGGAGAGGATGTGGAGGAATAGGAACCCTCATTCACTGCTAGTGGGATTGCAGTATGGTCCAGCCACTGTGGAGGACAGTTTGGCGGTTCCTCAGAAATCTCACAATAGATCTTCCATATGATCCAGCAATTCCACTGCTGGGTATATACCCAGAAGAACTGAAAGCACAGACACAAACACATATATGCACACCAATGTTCATAGTGGCATTGTTCACCATTGCCAAAATTTGGAATCAGCCCCGATGCCCATCAACAGACAAATGGATAAGCAAAATGTGGTACATACATACAATGGAATATTACTCAGCTGTAAGAAGGAACAAAGTGTTAACACATGGAATAACGTGGATGAATCTTGAAGACCTTATGTTGAGTGAAGCAAGCCAGGCACTGAAGGATGAACAGTATATGGCCTCACTGATCTGAACTGAGGAAAGTGAGCAGTCACTGAGAACCATTGTCTGAAAGATAGGTTAACAAAGGAGAGTAAGAGAAGAGCAGGCATTGAGCCATCACCCATATGGACATAATCTATGGTAAAGGGATAGAGTGTGGTTGCATGTTGGGGTATGGGGCAGATGAGTGTTGGTGTTCCTGGGATTGGTGATGCAGCACTGGTGGGTGGGTGGATTAGGAAGGGCAGGTTCAAATCCCCAGGGCATGTAACTGTGAATCTCGATATTCCATGGGTCGGGAGAGGGTAGTATCATGGGCCCAGGGGGCTGGGGGGAAGGGAACAGTCAAGATCTAATGGGGTGTTTTGTGGTCATGGGGAAGGTCTTTCATTAACTTACAGTAATGGACACAGGTCATGGTAAATATCATCAAAATTATTAAACTGTATCATTTAAATTGTAAACTATACTGTAAATCAATGACAATGTTTAGTTGCTATATTTTGCTATCTGTATAACAGTTATAACAATGCTAACATCCAAAAAATGGGGGGGA
>JAKSZT010034994.1:110142-170356 GCA_026826555.1 Tolypeutes matacus | reverse complement strand
GTATTTATCACAGCAGCACTGGAAAATTAAGATACAATTGTGCATCCATTACACTTTTGATCTAACAATACTGCCCCTTGATATTGATGTTCAATACCATAAACTTGCCTTAACAGCACCAATGTATCATCAATTAGAAGTGATAGCCTGGTGGCAAGGCCCGAGGATGTGTAAGTCCATTGAGGGTCGTGGGCCACACTTGTGGGAGATGTTTGTGTAGGATGTGGTGGGAGGTGTGGGAGGTGGGCAACATGGGAATCCCTGTGGGTTCTGTGTAATATTTTGGGTAATCTAAGCACCTCTTAAAATATATATATATATATATATATATATAACATTTTTGTAAGCAAATGCACATATATGCATATATATTTATATATCATTTTGGAAATGTTTGTATGTATTGTGAGAATTTTGATTTTTCCCACAATAAAAATAAATAAAAAATTATAAAAAGAAATATATATATATATTTAAAAGAAAAAATATACATATTTTTATCAGAGATATTGTAAGCTGATAAAACAATGATGCATAATGTACATAATTCCCATGCATCACCATTCCACTGACACCTTACATTATTATGGAACATTTGTTAGAGATTATGAAAGAATATAATTTATTACCATAGACTATAGTATATATATATAGCATAAACTTCGTATGTTTTTCTGTACATCCTTATCATTAACACTATGTATTAGTATTGTATATTCATATAGTTCATGAGCAAACACATTCATATTTGTACTGATAACCAGAGTCCATTTCTACCACATGGTTCACTGTGTGTACAGTCCCATGCTTGTACATTCTATCCAAAGTGTACACTCAGTGACTCTCACGTTCATCAGAGTTGTGTAGTCATTGCCCCAGTAAGTCTTTGAATGTTTTACTTAGCCCAAAAGAAAAAAATCCCATAACCTCTGTCATGGTTAGGCTAATGTGTCAACTCGGCCAGATAATTGTGTCCAGATGTTAGGTCCAGCAAGCACTGGACTAATTGTAATACAAGAGCAATTATGGACGTCGATCACCAGTGAGTTTACTGCATGGATGGCTGATTACATCTGCATCAGTCAGGGAGATTACATCAGCAATGGATGACGCTTTTATCCAATCAGCTGAATGCCATAAAAGGAGAAGTGATTTCAACATTCAGAGAGAATTTCCCAGCTTGTCTTTGGACAGCCAACTTCTCCCAGAAACTCATCAAGGACCTTTCATCGGACTTTCATAGGAGCCCCTGGCTTGCAGCTTGCCTGCGGAACCTGGGCTTGTGCATTTCCACCGTCACGTGAGAGACTCATAAAATCTTATATTATTGACAGATATCTCCTGTTGATTCTGTTTCCTGAGAGAACCCTGACTAATACACCCTCCTATTATTGACCCTTAGTGTTGATGTAGTACCTTCTATGACATTGATGCAAGAATATTAAAATAGTGCTGTTAACTATAGTCCATGAATTACATCAGTTGTATTTTCCTTGCCTCATTATATTCTTACCACCTTGTAATCATAGCATACATTTGTTCTAGTTCATATAATAACATTCTTATACTGTGGTTAAGAATACAAATAATTGGGATTTGATTTAATTCAAGCACTTAGGTTTCCTTGACGGCAAATGCAATATTACAAATGAAAACAAGAGACATTTAAGATGAACACTTATGTATTTAGTACTAGAGTTTAAACAGCTGATTAAAATATAAAACTGAAAGATATCCTTCTTGAAACTGACCTTGTTAAACAATTTAGGTGACTTTGCAAACCTAATAAATGTTTAAAAAGTTACACTTCTTTCATTTTTCTTAGAGTTAGCCTATACTTCATATACAAATGAATTTACAGAGCTTGTGCAATGAAAGATATGTTCCCTAATTTAAGAATATTGCACTGATCTAATAATAATGCATTTTTACAGGATGTGCCTTATGTACTGAAAACTGTGAATGAATACTCTGAAACAATCCAGCTTCATTTTCACCATACTCCAGGTTTGCTTAGACTCTATGTGTTTCAATGGGCATTTAATTTGAAACATTTTAAGTGTATTTGATTTTCTAAATAGATCTAATTGAATCACAGAGAGATGTTTTCTTATTATGAGATACATAAGAATATTCTCATATGGCTGTGTATCCCAGTTCCAGTCATGTAGGCAACTTGCATTCAGAGCATAGAATAATACCTCTTCCCCTACCCCTCACATTGTTAAAACACTAAACAAGAAGGCTTCATAACAGCAAGGGAAGACATAAGTAGCTCTAATGACTGGAATAATGAGGTTTAGAATGGTTTTTGGAATCAAGCAAAGCTTTTGTTGATAAAGAATTTGAACACTAACCCTGGAACTCATTAAGCTAACTAGTAACTAATAACTACCATGGAGCTCATAGTCAGATTTGTAACTCCTGAGGGGCCACCTAAATTAATCATCACGGGTCTATTAACACCCAGAAATCAGACATTTGATGCAAGTGGGGATCCTTTGGGAAACCGAGAGACCAAGAAGCCAGTGAAACTGTGAGACTGAGAGAATCAGAGGTCACAAAACAGTTGTGAGGGAAGTGTTCAACAAAGAAGGAAAGAGGGAACCAGAAGATGTTGGAGCGATTGTAAAGGCAGAGGGAGAACATGGCTCATTTGCTGAACAGACAGAACTCCTTTTTTTAAAAAAAAAGATTTATTCATTTTATTTATTTATTCATCCTCCCTCCTTGCTGCCTGCTTGTCTCCCCTTTTTGCATCATCTTGCTGCACTAGCTCACCCTGCCATGTGTGCCAGCGCATGCATACCTGCCTTCACCAGGAGGCCCCAGGAATTGAACCCAGGACCTTCTATATGGTAAATGAGAGCCCAACCTCTTGAGTCACATCTGCTTCCCAGAACTTCTAATAGTTGAATTAGATAATTCTTTTTACCAGGTATCAGTCAGTTAGAGAACATGTCAGCTGTACCTCATATAGGAGGTAGAGGGACAGAGATACATAGAGGCTAAAGGAGAACCATGAGATACTCACCCCTGCAGCTGGGAATGGCAAACAACCAGCCTCAAGGAGAATAGCCTAGGCAAAACCCCTGGCTCACTGCAAACAACTGAGAGGGGAAAAATGTCCTCTTCCCTGGGAGGTAAAGGTGTCTGGCAGAGTGAGGAGAGTGAGTTCTCTTCAATGAGGTTGACCAGCTGAACATGCTTTGATTCTCAGCTGTAGCCAGCCCAGCAACTGGAGGTTAAAAGACAACCATCTGTGGGGGATCTGAAGGGCAAATATGTGAGGGACCCACACACACAGCAAAATCAGAGAAAGTTGTGTAAGAGGGAGGGGGGATAGGGAGAGCAGAACAGAGGGAAAAAGCCTCCAGCCAGTGTTTAAGCTGAGCCAGAGAGAGGGGTGGGAGGATCAGATCAGGCAGGCTGTCATACCCACCTGCCCTGGGAGAAAAAGGAAGGAGATTAGGTGACAGGCACCTAACAGCCTAAGAAAGAAGGAAGCCAAGAGAGATAGCTGAAAAATTCTTAGAAGTCCAACTTGCTTGAGGAGATAGAGGGCAGGGAGAGAGAGAGAAGCTTTCAGAAGACTACCTAGTTATGGTGAGGGTGTAGCTCAATTGATGAACAGCTGCATCTCATATACTAGATCCCTGATTCCATCCTCAGTATTTCCCAAGAGAAGAGATCCAGAGAGTGATCCAGCCAGCACTTTGTGACAAGAAACTTATAGACTGATGTGTTTTCTTTAGGATTTTTGATCTATTAGTTTATATTTTTATCATTTTTGTATTATTATTTATTCTTATTTTATTCTCTAAAACAGGGTATCTTACCAGTGTAGGGCAGATTGCCAGGCTACTGACTAATGACCACTAGCAGTGTGAGACATTTCCAAGTGGCCTAAGAGGGAGCTATTTTTTCCTGGTTTGTTTTTGTTTGTTTGTTTGTTTGTCTGTTTGTTTGTTTGTTTTAGTTTATCAACCAGAAACCTCCCCTTCATGAAATACAAAAGGGAGTTCTGGAGGTTGAAAGGAAAAACAAATCAAAAACAAAGAGAGAGGGTTAGAGGAGAGTGAAGAAAGGAAGATTATTAGTGAAAAAAACTATAAAGATAAAAAGAGAAATTAAAACAAATTATAATATATATAAACCTAAAGAAAAAAATTGATAATGTATGTACTACATTGACAGTAATAACATTGACTGTTAATGAATTAAACTATCCAATCAAAAGACACAGATTAGCAGAATGGGTAAGAAAATATGACTCATCTATATGCTGTATACAAGAAACTCACCTTAAATTCAGGGGCAGAAGGAAGTTGCAAGGGAATGGCTGGAAAATGATTCTATACATAGAAAGCCCTGAAAAATCTACAAAGCTTCTAGAGATGATAAATGAGTTTGGTAAATTGGCAGGGTATAAGATCAATATGCAAAAATCAGTAGTGTTTCTATACACCAATAATGAGCAATTACAGGAGGAAATCAAGAAAAAAATACATTTATAATAGCAAGTAAAAGAGTCAAATATCTAGGAATAAACAAATAAGGATGTAAAGGACTTGTACACATAAAACTACACAATATTGTTAATGGAAATCAGTGAAGACATAATAAATGGAAGAATATTCCATGTTCATGGATTGGAAGGATAAATATCATTAAAATGACTATCCTACAAAAATTGATTTACAGATTTAACACAATCCCAATAAAAAGTTCAAAATCTTTTTCTTAGTGAAATGAAAAGCTAACTATGAAATTGATTTGGAAGGGCACAGGAACCAAAATAGCCAAAAACATAATGAAAAAGAAAAAGAAAATTGGAGGAATCATGCTACCTGACTTTAAAACATACTACAAATCTGCATTCATCAAAACTGCATGGTGCTGTCACAAGGACAGACATACTGATCAATGGAACAAAATTAAGAATTCTGATATAGATCCTGGCATATATGGTCAACTGATATTTGAGAAGGCCTCTAAGGCCTCTCAATTGGGAAAGAATGGCTTCTTCAACAAATGATGCTAGGCGAAATGGATAACCATATCCAAAAGAATGAGGGAAGATCACCATCTTTTGCCCAATACAAAAATTAACTCAAGAAGGATCAAAGATCTAAATATGAGAGTCAAGACCAAAAAGGTCCTAAAAGATAATGTAGGGAAGCATCTATGAGTTCTTGTAGTATGAAAAGATTGCCTAAAATTTACATCCAAAGCATGTGTGATGAAAGAAAAAAATCGATAAGTTGGACCTCCTCAAAATTAAAAGCTTTTGTGCTTCAAAGGAGTTTGTGAAGAAAGTGAAGATGCAGCCTATTCAATGAATGAAAATATTTGGAACCCATTTTTCATTTAAGGACCTAACATCCAGCGTATATAAAGAAATACTACATCTCAAAAATAAAAAGACAAACAACCCATAAAAAAAATTAGGCAAGAGATGTGAATAGACACTTTTCCTAAGAAGAAATATAAATGGCTAAAAAGCACATGAAAAGATTAACATCACCAGCTATTAGAGAAGTGCAAATCAAAACTACTATGAGATACTATCTTACACCTATTAGACTAGTGGTTATTGAAAAAAACATAGGACTACAAGTGTTGGAGAGGATGCGAAGGAAAGGGGACCCTCATCTACTGCTGATGAGAATTTAGAATGGTGCAGCCATTGTGGATGATTATTTGGAGCTTCCTCATGAAGCTAACTGTAGAATTGTCATATGATCTGGCAATTCCACTGCTTTGTATATACCCAGAAGAATTGAAAGCATGAACAGATATATGTACCCTAATGTTGATAACAGCATTATTCATGATTGCCAAAAGTTGGAATCAACCCAGGTGTCCATCAACAGATGAATGTATAAGCAAATTATGGTACAATGGAATATTACTCAACTGTAAGAAAGAATGATGTATTGACACATGCGACAGCATGGATGACTCTTGAAGACCTTAGGTTGAGTGAAATAAGCCAGTCATGTAAGGACAAATATTGCATGATCTCACTGATATGACCTAAGCAAATTCAGCAGACACATAGGTCTATAGTCTGGAAAACAGGTTATCAAGAGACAGAAAGGGAATAGAGTGTGGTGAGCTGTTGCTCACTATAGGCATATCTTATGATAAGGTGAAAGTTGTTGTTTAGAAGTGGATGAGTGTGATAGTGGTGCAGAGATGACTGGGGAATGTGCATGTGAATAGGGTAGGACTATCCATGGAAATGCAGGGAGGGCTGGAGAAAGAAACAAGTGAACTCTGGTGATTTGTGGAACTGTGTTTGAACTACAATGGTAGGAATGTTCTTTTGTTAAATATGGCAGGGGAAGGTTATTGGTGCACAGTATTGGGGAAGGGAGAATATATGAGATAGGGTGCAATTGTGGCATGCTCCTTTGGAATATGAAAGTGTTAATCTTGACATCAAGTGTTATCTCAGTGGAGGAAGACCCACAAAATAAGTAAGGAAATATTAAACTCCCATCCTGGGGAGTCCTTCTATGTTCTCAATTAGAAGAACAAAAATCTCTTGAGAACATAGTCAGTGCCTAATAAAAGAAAATAGATCAATATGTCAAGCCCTCAATATCAATGTATGTAACTATGAACCATATTATTCAAATATTGAACCTTAGTAGTTACTGTCTTCTGAGAAAAGGGGGAGGGAAGAGTAGATTGAATATATGAACATTTGGGGCATTTTTAATTGTTCTGTATTTTTTTTCAATGACAGACACAGGCCATTATACATTTTGTCAAAACCTATAAAAGAGTATCTTGCAAAATGTAAACCATAATGTAAACCAGTGACCTTGGTTAGTAGCAATGCTTCAATATTTGTTCATCAATTGTAAAAATGCACCATACTCATGTAAGATGTTATTAATAGGGGAAAGTGTGAGACACAGAGTGGGTGGAATATATGGGAATCTGCTATATTTTTGGTGTGAATTTTCTGTAATCTATAACTTAATTGAAAATGAAATGAAAAGTATAAGACACTGAAGAGACATACAGAAGAAATTGTCATTGGACCTAAAAGATAACATCTTATGGTGCTGAAAGACACAATGCAATTTTTTTTGTATTGTATTTATTTTTTATTATTTTTCATAATTTTAATTATTTTTGTTTATTTTTTGGCTTGTTTTTGAGGAGGTGTTGTATTGTAGAAGGGTCACAAGTGTATCTGGGGTGGATCACTGGTGTGAGGTGTCGGTGGTGGGGGATGTGTTGGAATGGGTGCACCTGGGGCACACCTCTATGGAATATGAATGTGTTCAAGTGGTCATGAGGTGCTGTCTCAGTGGGTGATGACACAAAAAATAACAAAAAAATTAAGAATTCCCATGCTGTGAAATTCTCTAATAGAATCCCTAGAGTACATGGGGAGTGCCTAGCGAAGGACAAAACAATATGCCAGGCCCTTGATATTGAAGGTATACTTTAAGAAATTCATTCTTATGAAATTGAAACTTAGCCTAGTAGTATATATTGCTTTAGTGTAACTTCCTGAAAATCTCATTGTTGCTCAAATATTCCTGTCTCTAAGCCCAATTCAGTATATAAACTCAATACTTTTCCCCGGCGTGGGATATGACTCCTGGGGTGAGCCTCTTTGGCACTGAGGGGAATACTAAATGCAAATGAGTTTTTGTGACTAAGAGATTTCAAAGAGAATCAGGAGATCATTTTAGATGTTACACTTATGCACATCTCAGGAGGATCTCACTGACAGCATCAGTAAATAGTGCCTTAAGCAGGGGGTTCCTGAGGGTTCTAGATACATCTAGACCATATAGGCAGGGCAGACAATACCAGGAGTTCAGCTTCCTATCAGTGGAACTAACCTTGCAATATATGATTACCTATTCCCCAATGTATCAGTTAGACTTTAATGATAAAAATGAAATAAATTACTTCTTCTATCTCGTCCCTCTGGTATTCATATATAGCACTTAATCTCCTGAAGCTTCTAGGTGAGTGTGGCTTCATTATTGTAATCATATTCAACATCATATTTGTCTTCTATGCACATTGCCCCAGCCATTTTGAGGATCTTGTCTAGTAAAGGACAGCAAAAAACCTTTTCCACCTGTTCATACCACTTGTGTTGATCAGTTTCTTCTTTGGGACTGTGTTCTTCATGTATGCTCAACCAAAATCCAAATCCTCAATGGAGAAAAAGACAGTAGTATATGATTTTTGTTCCCTGGTTACCTCATGTTAAAAATCTTGGTCTACATTCTGATGAACAAAGATGTTAAAGGTCTTCTGGGGAAAATCATTCAAAATACAGGCATGTTTTCTGAAATTTCTTCTTTAGATACTAGCAGCCCAACAAAACTAAATTTTTGCATGTGGGAAAAGATTAGTGTTCAGGTGTACAGTGGGATATGTGAGTCAGGACAACATCTAACATAATGGTGAAAACTTATTGTTAAAAGTTCCCTGAGTTTAAAGGAACTTCAAGTAAATTGA
Organism: Tolypeutes matacus; assembly: GCA_026826555.1. Lineage (NCBI taxonomy): Eukaryota > Metazoa > Chordata > Mammalia > Cingulata > Chlamyphoridae > Tolypeutes > Tolypeutes matacus. The sequence continues at coordinate 161,851 of JAKSZT010034994.1, read as the reverse complement.
AATCAAAATTTTGCATAAATTCATAAATTCTGGTACTTGAATAAACTCATACATTCCTAGATTTTATGAGAATTCCAGAGGGTTATACATTCCCCAAATTCCTTCCCCATTATGGTCTATCATGTAACATTTAAGAATTCAGCCTGAGTTGTTTTTTGTTGTTGTTGTTGTTTTTCAGCCTGAGTTTTAAACATATCATTTCTCATTTCAAAATATTTTGTGCTGATGCTCCACTGCCTCATATCCCACTTCAATGTATACTGTCTTCTCATTATTTTTATTTCATGGATAACAGTAGACCATAGTTTTTGCTTATAAGGTTGTCTGTTTTGTTTTCCCATTAACCTACCATAGCTTGATATTGAACCAGAGATATTCAACAAAGGACTATCAAACTGGACCTCAGTTATTATTGTTCTTCATATTATATGCCATTGATCCTTCCCACCAGGCAGTATTTTCTTTAATCTATAAAGATAATTTTAATTTTAATTTTAATATACCCATACCATACCAATAAGGGCCACATTATTGCTTCCCAACATTAAAAAATCTTCTGCTTGTTCTATCTCCCATGGGTTCATGGTCTCCTCTATCTGTAAGTACCCTAGATTGCTTAAATTTTAAAAAAATACAAATAACCATTTTCACTGAGCAGGGTCATTGAAAATTACAACTAATAAACACCCATTATATCTACATTATATTTTTTACAAACAGTCATGGACAGATGTCTCCAAAACAAGGAATAAATCAATAACTTACAACTATATGAATAAAGTGCTCTTCAAAGCAGAAGCTTTTTAAAGTAAAGCAGGTTTATTTATAAAAATAGATTTTGTCATAGATATTCTGAGAAAAATTGTTGACTAAATTATAAAGGGCAGTTTTTCCAATCTTCAAAAAATGAAGGATGTAGATATTTTGAGCTGCAGGTTAAACTTTACATTCTAAAATACTACAACATGAAATTAATACAACTTATGCCATACAATAAGGGGAAAGGATAGAGAAGAAAACAACGATATTACTTTTATGTACATATACAGTCATACTCGTAACAAAGCCAGGAAGAAATATTCATGACAATTACAGACCTCATTTCTTTAACTATCACATGGTAGAAGTTCATATTTATCACTATCTATTTCCACTACCCATTCCCTGTTCCTGTTACCCTGAGCAAATAATTCAGCTGGCAGTAATACTTTGCCTGGTGGGGTGACCCAAAAGTTCATTCCTGAAGATTCTGGGCCATTGTTAGTCCTACCTGGATTGAGTTGTAATTTTCCATTGACTTCAATCACAGGGCATTAAAGAGGCACCCTAGGGGATCCTCTGTATTCAAGGCAAACTCTTCTTTACCTCCATTGTGTAGGTGCAATTCTATTTCTCCTTGATAGTCAATATCAATCACCCCAGTCAGTACAGTAATTCCATTCTTTGCCTGTTAATTCAGATGCTTGAGGAGAAAAAAGTGGCCAGGTGGTAGTCTTCCAGTTCTATGGAATTATTGCTCTGTTCCTTGGAAGCACTCTTACTTTTGGAACTAAGACATGTAGAACTGCACAGCAAAAATTTTCAAGGACAGGAAGCAAAATTTTCCTCGTGGATCACTAATTATAGTGAATGGTGTCACTCCCATTTCCAACCCTTGGTTCCTGGACCTGTGAATCCTGGCTTTGGGAGAAATCTCAGTGTAGATTGGGTGCTGATATAGTGCAAACACATTTCCCTGGAAAACATCGCCCCAATCCTGCAAGGTATTGATACCTAGTTGGCACCAAAATTGAGTCTTTAAAAGGCCATTCCATTGATCTATCAATCCAGGTGCTTCAGGATGATGGGGGATATGGTATGTCCATTGAATTCCATGAGCAAGTGCCCATTCCTGCCCATCATTTGCAGTGAAATGAGTTTCTTGATCAGAAACAATGCTGACTGGATTACAATGGCAGTGGATAAGACATTCAGTAAGTCCACAGATGGTAGTTTTGGATGAAACATAAAGGGAAGGAAACCCATAACTAGAGTATATGTGTATTCCAGTTGGAACAAATCCCTGCACCTTAAATGATGGAAGTGGTATAATGTAATCAACCTGCAATCTGCTAGCATTATAGGCCCACACTGAGCACATGATATTACACCATTCCCTGAGATGGAGATGCTGGCCACCTCAGGGAATGGTGTCATATCATATGCTGAGTGTGGGTCTCTAATGCTGGCAGATTTGGCACTCAGCTATGGCTTAGTGAGGGGAATTCCATGTTGCTGAGACCATGTATAGTCTCCATTCTTACCACCATGGCCATTTTGTTCATAAACCCATTAAGGGATGGCAGGTATGTCAGGGGAAAGAGTTTGAGTTCTAGCCAGAGTGTGGGTCATCTTACCCACTTGATTGTTAAAATCTTCCTCTGCTGAAGTCACCCTATGGTGAGCATTCATGTGAAATACAAATATTTTCATGGCTTTCAGCCATTCAGAATGGTCTATTCATATGACTCTTCCCCAGACCTCTTTGACACCAATTTTTCAACCATATTTCTTCCAAGTCCATGACCATCCAGCCAAACTATTGGCAACATCCCATGAATAAGTATACAATTGCATGTCTGGCCATTTCTCCTTCTATGTAAAATGAACGACCAGGTTGCTCCTCAAATTTCTGCCCACTGGGAGGATTTTCCCTCAACACTATCCTAGGAATCTCAGAAAGGTACTGAGTTTTGCAGCTGTCAACTTTTGGCGGTATCTGCATACTGTGCAGAACCAACTGTAAACCAGCCCTGAGTTTTCTCTTCCTCATTCCACTGATTGTAAGAAACTCTCCAGAGAACATAGCTGCAGGCTGGGAAAGTGAAGGTAATGTGACAGGAGTGTTACCCATAGCCATTTGGGTCACTTCCTTATGTACCATACTTGTGTCTTCAGGATCCACATGAGCCCCATCTCATATATACCACTTTTGTGCTGTGCATGCACAAATTTATGGATTCATGGTAGGCAATTCATTTCTTACAGTAACTTGGTGGCCCATGTTTAAGTGTTCAGTCTCTACTAAGGACAAGTTGCAGACCAAAAGCTGTTTCTCAAAAGGAGAGTAGTTACCTATTGAGGAGGATTTGTTCCTATATCACAAGGGTCTGCATTGTTATTCTTTTATAGTGGCCTGCCAAAGACTCCAGAGAGCATCTCTATTTGTCACTGACACTTCCTTCACCATTGGATCTCCTAGAGCATATATTAAAGTGTCAGTGCAGCTTGCACAGCTGGTGGACCTGTCACATAGCCTCTTCTTGTTCTGGTTCTCACATAAAACTGACAGCTTTTTTGGTCATTTGGTAAATGGGTCTGAGTAGCACACCCAAATGAGGAATATGGTGTCTCTGAAATATGAAGAAATCAACTGAATATTGTGCCATTTTTTTGGTCTTAAGAGGGGCAAGATGCAATGGTTTATCCTTTACTTTAGAAGGGATCCCTTGACGTTCCCTATGCAAATGGACACCTAGAAATCTCAGCGAGGTGGAAATTCCCTGTATTTTTGTTGGATTTACCTCCCATCTTCTCTCAGGCAAATGCTTAACCAGTAAGTCTCAAATAGTTGCTCCTTCTTGCTCACTGGGTTCAATCAGCATAAGTTCATCAATATAATATACGAGTGTGATGTCTTGTGGAAAGGAAACTTGATCAAGCTCCCTGCAAAGAATATTATGACATAGGGCTGGAGAGTTGATATACCACTGAGGCAGGAGAATGAAGGTGTATTGCTGGCCTTGCCAGCTGAAAGCAATATGTTTCTGGTGGTCTTTACTAATGGCAGTTGAAAAAAAAAAACATTTTCTGGATCAATATCTTTATACCAAGTACCAGGGATGTCTTTATTTACTCAAACAATGATAATACATCTGTAAGAGCAGGTGCAATTGGAGTCACCCCTTGGTTAACTTAATAATCTATGGTTAACCTCCAAAATCCATCTGCTTTCTACACGGGCCAAATAAAAGAATTGAATGAGGATGTGTTGGGAATAACCAGCCTGGATACTTCAAATCCTTGATTGTGGCACTGATCTTGCATTCCCCCAAGAAACTGATATTGCTTTTTATATGCCATTTTGCTAGGTAAGGGCAGTTCTAGTGGCTTACACTTGGCCTTTCCTACTATAATAGCCCTCACTCCACAAGTCAAGGATCCAATATGGGGATTTTGCCAATAACTGAGTATGTGCATTCCAGATCCATGGAGAAAAGATGAACTCTATTACTGATGAAGTATAAAGTGAAGGGACAAGTGGTTGCCTGTGGTAAGTAGGCACCACTTGTGAAATAGCCAAAAAATTATTATAGATTTTGGAAAACACTGTGAGGAAATGCCTGGGTCTATAAGGCAGACAAACAAATCCAATATTACTACAAAGAGATATGAATATAAAAACATACAAATTACATTAAATTATTAGGTCTGGTCTAACAACGTATGGCAAACTAGATGATTTTAAACAATGGAAACATTCTCTCACACTTCTAGAGGTAGAAGTCTGAAATGAAGTTGTTGACAGTGTCAATCTCTCCCTGAAGGTTCTAGGAGAGAATCCTTCCTTGCCTTTTCCTACCTTCAGGAAGCCAACTGCAGCCTTTATTTACCATGGCTTGTGGAAGCACAACTCAAATGTTTGCCTGTCTCTTCACATAGCAGCCTTCCTTGTATGCCTGTATTTGTGTCTTATCTTTTTAAAATAAGGACATTGTTCATATTGTATTTTTTCCCAAGCTAATACATTATGACCTCATCTTTACCTGATTGAGTGTGCAAAGACCCTATTTCAAAACATGGCCATGTACATGGGTTCTGCTGTTAATATATCAATATACCTTTTGATGATGACAATTCAACCCATAGTATTTCATTATTCTTCAAAGTTTCTTTTATACTTCAGGTGCACATAAACAAAGTACTTATCAGGTAATGCTCTCTTCCTTCTAGGGGAGAAAGAAAAGGTCAAGAAACAATTTGTGGCGTGAGACTTCCATGAATAAGGCATATTGGAGAGTCACAGGACTGACTTCTCTTCTAGGAAAATAGCTAGAGGACAGGAAGAAACTGTCTGGAAAAGTGTTTTGGGGCTTACAAAAATGGGAAGGCTGGACACCACCCAGAAGAGAGACAAACATATAAAAGGAGTATTGGCAGGGAAAATCTGTGAGTAAGGCTGCAGTTGCAACTGCTGGTGCCCTTTCCCTCATACTTGGAGCAGACAGCAGTGGGTCTCCTTACCCTGGCTAGTAGCTAAAGACTTAAGAAGTCACAGGAGTCTATTCCCACAGAAAAGTTATAGGAAGTGACTCAGCCTATGGCTGATTTGGCATTTGGCCATTGAACTTGGTTGCACTTTGGAGACTTCAAGCATACCAATGGTTGTGCCCTTCCACATTGGGTGGGAGTGCAACATAGTTCTCAAGGCAAGGAATGAAAGAGAACCTAACCTCTAAAATACCTTCCCTATTGACCTGGATTGATTGATGAGTGGAAAATTAATTCATCACTGGGGAAATGGAGGGTGTGGTCAGTGGAAGGTTTCTGAGCAAGTTTGATTTGTGAGGTTTGGCTTTGAATAGTCCACCATGAGTGAAAATATCTGGAATATTGATTCTACAATGCCCTCCCAAGTGGGCTTCCAGTGGACACATTCTCTTCTGGGTCTTAGAGAGTTCTTTTTAAGAGGACCATCTGTTCTCAGACCAGGAAAGTATACAGAGAAAGGAAAAAATAAATAAATACAAAAAGCTTTTGAGTACCTTTATTGCAATCTTCTGAAGCCCTCTGGAAACTGGTCTGTACCACATTATTAGGTCCCTTTCGCTAGTTTGAACAGTTAAACAGGGACAATCCTAAAGACATAGAAAAAAAATTGAACCAAGTATCAAAGAACAGCAGCAACATGCAACAGTAAATTCCTAAGGAAAGAAAGAGAAATTGCCCATCAGAGTAAGCTTACCATCTTAATCAGATTGCTAGACATAAATATATATATATATATATATATTATAAGCCATGTTAAGAAAAAGGAACATACAGTGCAGGCTAAGGAACAAATCAAACCTCCAGAAGAGATGCAGGATTTGGAACAACTAATCAATGATGCTCATAGAATTCTCCTAAATCAAATCAAGCAGCTCAAGAACAACATGACTAAATAGAGAAAAGACATTTAAAGGACACAGGATTAACCCAAAGAAGAATTTAAAGGTTGACTAGAAGAATAAGAACACTTATGAAAATGGAAGACACAATAAGTGAGATTAAAAATATGCTAGAGGCAAAAAAATAGCAGATTTAAATTTATAAGAGAATGAATCAGCTACATAGAAGACAGAATACCCAAAATATAAATTAGAGAAGAACAGAGAGAGAAAAGAATGAGAAAATTTGAGCAAGGGCTTAGGGAGTTGGATGATAACATGAAGCACACCAACATGTGTCATGAGAGCTCCAGAAGGAGATGAGACAGGAAAACAGACAGAAAGAGTAACTTAAGAAATAATGGCCAGAAATTTCTTATGAAAGACAAGAATATACAGGTCCAAGAAGCACAGCAGATTCCAATCAGAATATATCTGAATAAACCTATTCCAATACACATACTATTCTGAATTTCAAATATCAAAGATAAAGAGAAAATTTTGAAGGCAGCAAGGGACAAGTAGAAATCACATACAGAGGATGCCCAGTAAGACTTTGCTTAATGGTTTCTCAAAAGGAACCATAGAGGCAGAAATACAGAGGTATGATATGATTAAGATATTGCAAAAGAAAAATTGGCAGCCAAAAATTCTTTTTCCAGCAAAATTTTGCTTCAAATATGAAGGAGAGTTTGAAATATTCACAAATAAAAAAAATTAAAAGACTGGGTAGCAGTTTGATGTTGTTTATGAATTCCAAAACTAGATATTGGATTATGTTTATAAACTGATCTGGTTCCTTGGGGCATATTAGATTATATTGGATTCAGAGCTCTCACATTTACTTGATTAATTAATGATTGAGGCTTTAATTGGCCACATCAGTAGGGCATTGAGTCCCCACCCTGTGGATGGTGGGGACTCACAGAGAAACCACATCACAGAGAAGAAAGCTTAGAGTTTTTGAGCTGGAGCCCCTTGAAGTAAGCACACAGAGGAGCTTGTTCATGAGGAAGGAGAGAGAGTCCTGGGAATAAAAGAGCCATTTACTTGACAGTTCATAACTGGCCATGTGGAGAGAACAACACAGCTGAGCCTGGAGAGAATCGAGCGCCACGGAGACAGACAAAAACTAGAGAGCATGATCATGGAGCTTTAAGAGGAAGAGGAAGGCTGAACATCAGCAGTCATCTTGCTCCAACATGTGGCAACAGACTTTGGTGAGGGAAGTAACTCATGCTTTATGTCCTGGTAACTGTAAGCTTCTACCCCAAATAAATACCCTATATAAAAGCCAACAGATTTCTGGTATTTTGCATCAGCAACCCTTTGGTGACTAATACAGATTGTATACAATAATATGGCTCTGCAGGGCACACTAAAGGGAGTTCTGCAGCCAGAAAGGAAGGACAGGCAAGAGAAGCTTGGAAGATCACATAGACATGAAGACTTTCTGAAAAAGGAAAAAAAAGGTAAAAAATCAGACCAAACAAGATATGTTTATGAAAGTCAAAGGATAAAATTGTTGAAATAAGTAATGCTTCTACAGTATTAACATTGAAAGTTAATGGGTTAAACTCTAAAATTAAAAGATATAGGCTGAAAGAATAGTAAAAAGCCATGTGTCATCAATATGCTATCTGAAAGAAACACAATTTAGATTCAAGGGTACTAATAGACAGAACTTGAAAGGTGTGAAAAAGATATTTCACACAAACTTTAACCAAAAAAACCAGGAATAACTATTTTAATATTTGACAAAATGACTTTAAATAACAAAAATATTATAAGAGATGGAGAATGCCATTATATACAAACAAAAAGGAAAATCCACCAGGAAGGAGGAACAGTCATAAATATCTATACACCTAACAACGTTGCCTGAAACTACATAAAGCAAATGTTGGCAAACCTAAAAGGAGAAATAGATGTCACTCCAATAATAATTGGAGACTTCAGCATTCAATTCATGTCAATAGATATAACAACTAGATGGGAAATCAACAAGGAAACACAAAACTTAAGATGATAAATGAGCTAGACCTAACATACTTATGCAGAACATTCACCTCAAATGAACAGGTTATACATTATTCTCAATTGTCCATGGAACTTTCTCAAGGATAGACCACATTTCCAGGTGCAAAACAGGTCACAATAAATATAAAAATATTGACATTAAAGAAATCACATTGTCTGACCTTAATGGAATGAAGCTGGAAATCAGTAATAGGTTGGAAAGGGAGAAATTCACAAATATGTGGAGGCTAAGCGAAAACTAAATGATAAGTGGGTTGATAGAAGCAATTCTAAGATAAATTAATAAATATATCCATATGAATGAAAATGAATTCAAGTTTTATCAAAACCTATAGAATAGAGCAAAAGCACTGCTGAGATGGAAATTTATAGCCTTTAGCACACATATTTAAAAAAGAGGAGAAAGCAAAAATAACAGACCTATCTGAACAGCTTGAGTAACTAGAAAAAGAATGATTCAAAAAGCAAGTAGAAAGATAGAAATAAGAAAGATTAGAGGAGAAATCAATGAAATAAAGAACAAAAAAAAGCTATAAACAACATCAACAAATCCAAAATGTGTTCTTTTTTTTGAGAAGATCAAGAAAATTGACAAACCCTTAGCTAAACTAAAAAAAAAAAAAAAAGAGAGAGAGAGAAATGCAAATAAATAAAATCTAGAATGAAAGTGGGGACATTATGACTGACACCACAGAAATATAAAGTGCTATAAGAAAATATTATGAAAGACTGTATGCCAAAAAATTACATGATTTAGATGAAATGCACAAAATTCCAATAAACACACAAAAAAATCTACATTGATTCAACAAGAAATCCAAGAACGCAACAAACCAATTACAAGTAAAGAGATTGAATCAGATATCAAAAATCTCCCAACAGGCAAGATGGCCTCGATTTAAGTGGGCAGTCACCATCTCTCTTGCAAAAAACAGCTGAGTGAGGGCAAGATACTGCCCAAGTGAGCTGTTCTGGGAACCCACAAAGCAGGAGACTTCAGGGCATCAATCCAGAGAGAGCTAGACAAAGAGATAAATTGCTCAAGGTAAAATCCTGAGTTTCTTGCCCCTGAGGCTGGAAACTGTAGGATGACTAGCTCCACTCTCAAGGCAAAGCAGCTGCCAGCCCCCAGCCCCAACTTCCGCCAGCCACCCAGCAAAAGGGAGCTTTCTTCAAGAGTGGGAGTGTTCTGGTATGGGTGGAGAAGGATTTCCATTCTGTGGGTTTGGTTGCCTGGATCCCCTTTGAGCTTTGAAAAACATACCAGCTAGCTTGAGATGGCACCAGGAAGAGAGGAGAGGTAAATCTGCTAAGGAACCCTGATTTACCTAACTGCCCTGGGATAAAGAAATTTGGCCTTGGGAAGCAGCTGTGGCTCAATCAGTAGGGCTCCCGTTTACCATATGGGAGGCCCCGGGTTCGGTTCCCGGGGCCTCCTGGTGAAGGCAAAGCCCGCCTGCACGGCGTGGTTAGCTGACCCAGTGAGCACAAGCAGCAAGGGGGGGATGAATGAATAAATAAATAAAAAATCTTTAAAAAAAAAGAAAGAAATTTGGCCTGGAAAAGGGTGGAGTCAGGAAATTGACTAGTCCTGTGCTGAAAACTATCAAAATTTCAACTCGTCTAAGGGAGGCAAGCAGTAGGAAAAAATTAATAAATTTCCACAAGCCTATTTAAGGTCCCCTGGGAGGACAGGGTGGTCTGGAAGAGACTTGAGAGTCATTTTCCTTCAGTGAGTTAAGTCACCAGGGTCCCATTTGAATTTCAAAAAGGAACTCAACCTGACCAAGAAAGGTGAGGGGTAATCCCTTCACACAAGCTATTGTGTCCTGCTGCCCTGAGAAAGAAAGCAGAAGAATAGAAAGGGGGCAGGGACAGACTCCTAATCAGCAGGATTTATCTAACTGCAAAGAATCAAACCTACCATAGGGAAAATGATTGGATAGCTTTCTGAAGAGAAAACTGACTCAAGGAGAAAGCTTAGCTCAGTGGAGGAGTTTCCATCTTGAACATATGAAGTCCTTAGTTTGATTCCTGGCTCCTCTTAAAGTAGTGCTCCACCAGGATATAAAACAACCAGCTGATACTTTAAGACAGGGAGAATATAGGCATTATTTTGTATTACCTTCTCTTGGGTCTCTTGTTTTTCCTAAATAAAAGATTACATCCTTTAAAAATTTAACTGAGTTTACTCACTAAAACCTGCTTCAAAACCTGCTGAGGGAAAGCTGCAGGGTAACAGATTGCTGAACACTGGCAACCTGAGAAGCTTCCCAGAGACCTAAGAGGGAAGCCTATTCTTCCTTAGCTTTTGTTTGACTGCTTGATTGTGTGTTTGTTTATTTTTATTTTCTTGTTTTTTGTTCCTCTTTCTCCAACCCCCCCCCCCTTTTTCTTTAATTAGGTGCTGCTGGCTTGTTTCTTGTTTGCTGTGTTTCCTTTTCCTTGATTTCACCTTTTCTGTGCATATTGATTTTGCTTACCAATGCTATCTCTTTTCATTCTTTCATCTTTTTATCATTTGTTTTCTGTTGTTCTTAATTATTTCCACCTCTCTTTGTTTAGTGCTCAATTTTTCGGGTTTTCATTGCTATCTCATCTCATCTCATCTATTCTGTTTTATTTCTTTATTATTTTTTTTCTTTTTGTACTTTCTTTTCTCTTTCCCTCTCTCATAAACATTCTGGTATTTTAATTTATTTTATATATTTTTCTCTATTTGGTTTCCCTTTTCATTTCAGGTACTCAACTTTTTTATTCCTATTACTCTACACAGATTACATGGTATAATTATTCATTTTCCTAGGTGTTATATGGTTCCTCTTCTAACTTACTATTATTATTATTATTATCATTTTTTTCTTACCTCTTTCACTTTCTCTGTCCCTAATCTTTTTCCTTCAAGGGAACATAGAAAACAGCCAGAAAATAGAACAAGAAGAAAAAAGTGTCAAAGAGAAAACTTAAGAAACATACAAAAACAGCAATTAAATAAAACACTAAAGTAAAGAGAGAAGCTAATCAACTGAATAAACCCATCAAGATAAAAAAATGACCAGACAGAGAAAAAATTACAAACCATACTAAGAAACAGGAAGACATGGCCCAGTCCAAACTAAAAACCAGAAAGAGATGCAGAACATTGAAAAATTAAACAAAGCTGTCCAAACAAATATCAAGATCCAACTTAATGAAGTGAAGGAAGAGAATAAGGATGTTAAGAAGATACTGGAAAAATATACTGAAGAAATTGTATACATATCCAAAAAGATAATGGATATGATGGTGATGAGTGGCACAATCCAAGAAATCAAAAAGATGCTGGAAGCACATAATAGCAGATCTGAAAAGGCAGAGGAAAGAATTAGTGATGTGGAAGACAGTATATCTGAAATCAAACAGATAGTAGAACAGACAGATAAAAAATCCAGCAGGGACTTAGGGATTAGAATGACAAGCCAAAACATACAAACATATGCATTATATGCATCCCAGAGGGAGAAAAGAAGATACGTTGGAAGAAATAATGGCTAAAACAATTCCTAAACTTATTGAGTGAGATGGATGTACATGTCCAGGAAGTGCAGCACACCCCAAACAGTATCAATCCCAACAGGCCTACTCCAAAACATATACTTGTCAAACTGCCCAATGCTCAAGACAGAAAGAAAATACAGAAAAGAACAAGAGAAAAGAGTACCATCAAATACAATGGAAGCTCAGTAACATTAAGTGCTGATTTCTCATCTGAAACCAAGAAGGCAAGAAAATGGTGGTATGGCATAGTAAAAGTATGAAAAGAAGAAAAAAACTTTCAGTCAAGAATTCTCTATCCAGAAAAGCTAGCGTTCAAAAATAATGGAGTTCAAAATAATCACAAATAAACAGAAATTAAGAGAGTATGCCAATAAGAAACCTGCCCTTCAAGAAATACTAAAGTGAGTTCTGCAGGTTGAAAGGAAAAAACAGGAGAGAGAGGGTTGGAGGAGAGTGCAGGAACAACTAAAAAGAGAAAAAGAAAATAAAAACAACATATGACATAGATAAAACCAAAGTAAATAGGGCTAATGTAAGTAATTGCTGGAGAGTAATAACACTGAATGATACTGGATTAAAATCATCAATCAAGAGACACAGATTGACAACATGAATAAGGAAATATGACCCATCTATATGTTATCTAAAAGAAGCCCACCTTAAACTCAGGGATTCAAGGAGGCTGAAAGCAAAAGTCTGGAAAACAATAATACAAGCAAACAATAATCAAAAAAGGGCAGGGGTAGCTGTACAAATATTGGACAAAATAGACCTTAAATGATAAACTATTGTAAGAGACAAAAATGGACACTGTATATTAGTAAAAAGGGTAATTTTCAAGAAGAAAGAACAATCGTAGACATCTATTCCCTTAACCAAGTTGCCTCAAAATACACGAATCAAACACTGGAAAAACTAAGAGGAGAAAGAGATGCTTCTACAATTATACTGGGAGACTTTAATACACCATTTACACCATTAGATAGAATATCTCAAAAGAGAATCAATAAAGAAACAAAGACCTTGAGTAATACATTAAAGAATCTGTAATAGACATATGCCAAATACGAGATATTCATTCTTCTCAGGTGCATATGGATCATTCTCCAAGATAGACCACATGCTAGGCCACAGAAAATTTCCCCCTGCCAGAGGTGATCCTGAGTCTTAGGCTAGAGCTGTCGTCTGATCTGGAAGGGAAGAAGTCTTGGCTTCATTTTTTTTTTTTAAATCTATTTTATTGGTACATATTAACAAAGCATACAATTCATTCAATGTGTACAATAATAGTATTTGGTATAATCTCAAAGTAGTGTATTCATCATTTCAATCATTATTAGAGTATTTTCATTATTTCAACAATAATAGTAAACAAAAAATGACAAACAATAAACAAGAAAATTCCTCACCTCTCCATCTCTCTGTTTCCACTTCTTTTTCTTTTTTTTTTTTATATATATATAAATATATTTTAAGAGGTGCTTAGATTACCGAAAATACTACACAGAACCCCCTGGGATTCCCATGTTACCCACCCCCCATACCTCCCACCACGTCCCACACAAACATCTCCCACAAGTGTGGCCCACCACCCTCAATGGACTTACACATCCTCGGGCCTTGCCACCAACCCTAGACCACAGTTCATATCGTAGACCACACTCTCTCCCACACAGTTCTGAGTGTTATGTGCTGATTTAAAATGGCCAACATCCGTTGCCACAACGGTACTCAGGACAAACTCCGAATCCCAAAGAAGCCCCTGTATTTCAACTACTTGTCCCCTCTCTGCCCCAAAAGTGTCAAGTGGCCACTGGCTCCACCTCATTGTTATAATTTCTTCCATTGCTAGAATCACCATATGTGTACAACAGAATACCATCAAGTCCACTCTAGCCCATAGTTCTCCCCCCAATCCTGAGGGGACTGGGATGGTGATGTCCACTCCACCTCCAGGTGAGAGAGGGCTTATATCCCATGGATATGGTGGGTGGGATGATCCTGGCTTCATTTTTGAAGAAATTTTGGATCACAGAAGGGTTACTACTATGGCAGGGGAGGAACAAGGGTGTGGGGTGTCAGTGATGGGAGGTACATGGGTGGAAGTTCACTGGGCATGCATTTAAGGTATATAAATATGTTCAAATATTCATGGAGCATTGCCACAGTGGGAAGAGATTCACACAATAACCAAGTTCATTAAATCCACATACTGGGAAATTATGCCACATTCTCTAATGGATCAGCAACAATCTCCCAAGTACAGGGTCAATGATTAATGAGGAAGGAAGGTCAAGTGATGGGCCCTTGATATTGATCACTATGTTTATCAGCCTTTTGCTCTTGAATTTGCAACTTAACCTAGTGTTGTAGGGTGCCTAAGAGTTATCTCCTGAGAGCCTCCTTGTGGGTCAAATGTGGTCTCTCTCTAAGCCAAACTCAGCATATAAATACATTACATTCCTCCAGTGAGGGACATGACTCCTGGAGATGAGCTTCCTTGGCACCAAGGGATTACTACCAAGCCCTGGCTGGTGATACAACTGGAAAAAGACCTTGAATAAAAGGGGAAAATGTAAAGACAAATGAGTTTATATGGCTAAGAGACTTCAAAGTGAGTCAGGAGGTCATCAGATAGGTAACACTTATGCACATCTCAGCAGGTTCTCATAGATGACAAGGGTAGATATTACCCCAAACAATGGGCTCCTGTGGGCTCCAGAGACACCCAGCTTCTATGGTCATGGCAGATATCTCTGGGGTTTGGTTCCTTGCCAGTGGGGTCTACTTTGGAGATAGTGCACACAAGAATGACAGAGTTGGACTCAGATGTGACTCCTCTACACAAGACTCTTCTGTCCCTTTTATTTGAACCTATGGTTGGTGCTGCATTGGTAGGTGTACATCCAAGAGATTTTAATCTCTGGGCTTTCTATGTGCCAGCTAGGCCCTGAGCCTCAGCAGAGTTGCAACACCTAGTGTCCAGATCATTGGACTCACCCAGGACAACTAACAAATAGGTGAGTATGGACAACCACTACACCAAAAAACTGAGAGTGTCTACAATTGCAAGCAAGAGAGTCCCATCCATCAGGCACATGGGATTGAAGTAATCTCACAATTATAGGTGGAGTGGGAATCACCATCCCAGAATCCTCAGGATTGTGGAATAAAATATGGACTAGAGTAGTGTATTACTCAGCCAAGAAGGTGCTGATGCAAAATACCAGAAATCTGTTGGACTTTATAAAAGTATTTATTTGGAGTAGAAGTTTATGTTTACCAGGCCATAAAGCATAAGTTTCTTCTCTCACTAATGTCTCTTGCCACATGTTGGAGCAAGACAGTTGCTAACGTTTGCCAGGGTTCAGGTTTCTTGGGTTCCTCTCTTCATGGGGCCCTGTTTCTCTCCAGGCTCAGCTTCTCTGTTTCCTCCACAAGATCAGCTGTAAACTATGAGGCTTTCTAGACTTTGCCTTTCTCTACAAGGCCAGCTGTGAACTGTCAGGCAAAAGGCTCATCTCTTTTCCCTGGGCTTTCTCTCCTTCCTCATGACCAAGTTCCTCTGTGTGCTTACTTCCCCAGGCTCCAGCATTAAAATTCCACATCAGAACTCCAATTCAATACTCCAACTTACTCCTCTGCTCTGCCATGTCGTTTTATCTCTGAGTCCTACTGATGTGGCCCAATCAAAGCCCTTTTCATAATTTAATCATGCACAGAGGAACAGACCAGTTTACAAGCATAATCCAATATCTATTTTTGGAATTCATAATTTTATCAAACTGCCACAATTAGACTTACTGGTATTATACTATAGACTTATTGTGATTCTAGCAATGGAAGAAGTTATGTCATTGATGCGGAAACAATAATGGAGGTGCTTAAGTCAGGTAAAGGGAAAAAGAGGTGTAATATAGGGGAATTTTCAGGACTTAGAATTGACCTGAATGACATTGCAATGGCAGATACAGTCCAATATATATCCTGTCATAACCTACAGAATTGAGTGGGAGAGAGTATAAACTACAAAGTAAAGTATAATCCATGCTTACTGGAAATGCTTCAAAATGTGTTCATCAATTTCAATGAATGTACCACACTTATGAAAGAAGTTGTTAATGTGGGGAAAAGTGGGAGATCTGAGGAGTGGGGTATATGGGAATCCCTTATATTTTTAAGTAACATTTTGTGTTATCTTGGTATCTTTTTGAAATAAATAAAAATATATTTTAAAAAAATCTTCCAACAAAAATTTTACTAAACATTTTAAAAAGAATCAATAGCAATCTTGTCTAAACTCCTTCAAAATATTGAGGAGGAGGGAAGACTGCCCAACACATTTTATGAAGCCAATATCATCCTAATACCAAAGCCAGATAAAGATAATACAAAGAAAATTACAGACTAAACTCTCTAATGTACATAATTTTAAAGCTTTTCAACAAAATTCTTGCCAATAGAATCCAAAAGCTTCTATCATAATTATGCAGTACAATTCAGTGGATTTTATTCCTGGTATGCAATGGTGCTTCAACACAAGAAAATCAAACAATATAATATACCTCATTAACAATTCAAAAGAATAAAAAAAAAAAAACACATGATCATCTCAGTTGGCAAAGAAAAGGCATTGACAAAATCTGGCATCCTTTCTTGAAAAAAACATTGTTAAAGTTAATGATAGAATGAAAGTTCCTCAACCTGATAAAGAGCATGTATAAAAATCCACAGCCAATATCATAATTGGGGAAAGGTTGAAAGCTTTGCCTCTAAGACTGAGAACAAGACAAGTGTGCCCACCATTACCACTCTTAGTGAACAATTTTCTAGAAGTTCGATCTAGAGCTATTAGGCAAGATAAAGAAATAAAATGCATACAAATTGGAAAGGGAAGTAATCTCTCATGATTAGCAGTTTACATGATCTTATTCTTAGAAAACTCGAAAATATCTATCACAAAGTTACTAGAGCTAATAAATTACTTCAGTAAAGTGGCAGTATACAAGATTTACATGCAAAAATCAATGTTGGTTCTATATACTAGTAATGAACAATCCAAGGAGGAAATAAGAAAAAAATGCATTTATAATATTAAAAATCTCACATAAGTAGGAATAAATTTAACCAGGTATATAAAGCACATGTATTCAGAAAACTGCAGAATATTGGGGAAAAAAGCAATCAAAGAAGATTTAAACAAATGGAAGTCCATTCCATGTTCATGAATTGCATGACTAAATATCATGAAAATGTCAATTCTACCCAAATTGATTTGTAGATTCATCACAATCCAAATCAAAATTCCAACAGATTACAGGAATATTAAAGTCAATTAACAAATTTATTTGGAAGGGAAATAGGTTCCAAATAGTCAAACCATCCATAAAAAAGAGAGCTAAGTTGGAGGACCCATGCTTCCTAACCCGAAGCCTATCATAAATCTATAATGGTTGAAACAGCATGGTATTGGCATAAAGATAGATACATTGATTGATAGAATCAAATTGAGAGTTCAGAAATAGACACACATATCCACAGTCAACTAATTTTTATAAGCCTACCAAGTCTACTTTACTTGGATAGAACAGTCTCTTAAGCCAATGATGCTGGGAGAACTGGATATTCAAAACCAAATGAATCAAATATGACTTCTATCTCATTCTCTATACAAGAATAAAGTTCTAAAGAAGCAAAACTTTAGAGTCAAAATGGATCAAATACATAAATATAAGAAACAGGACCAAGAATCTCCTAGAAGATAATATAGGGAAACATCTTCAAGATCTTGCAGTAGGAGAGGGTCACTTAAATTTTACACCCAAAGCAGAAGCAACAAAAGAAAAAATATATATATATTTAAATGGTACCTCCTCAAAATGAGCAAGTGTAACTCAGTGCTTGAGTGCCTGCTTTGCATGTATGAGGTTCTGGGTTCAATATTCAGTACCTCTAAACAACAACCACAAAAAGTGGATGAAACACTTTTGTATTTCAAAACACTTTGTGAAGGAGGTAAAAAGGCAGCCTTCTCAATAGGAGAAAATGATTGGAAATCACATTCCCAAAAAGGGTTTATTATTCATGATATATGAAGAGATACTACAACTCAAAAATAAAAAGACAAATGACCAATTAAAAACTGGTCAAAAGACTTGAATAGAACTTTATCTTAAAAAGAAATAGAAATGGTGAATAAAAACCCAGAAGAATAAATTCTCAGTAGCAGTAGCTTTTAGAGAAATACAAATCAAAGCTAAAATGAGATATCATTTCACACCTACTAGAATAGCCACTATTTTTTAAAAATCAGGAAACTACAAGTGTTGGAAAGGATGTAGAGAGATAGGAATGCTTATTATCAGTTGGGAATGTAGAATTGTGAAGCAGTGTGGATATCTGCTTGGCAGTTCCTAAGGAAGTTACATGAAAACCTTCCATGTGAACTGGCAAAACAACTACTAGGCATTTACCCAGAAGAACTCAGAGCAGGGAAGCAAACAGACATCTTCACACTGAATAATAATAGCATCATTTTTCATAATTGCCAAAAGATGGAAACAACCCAGTTGTCCATCAACCAATGAATGGTTAAACAAATTGTGGTATATATGCACAATGGAATATTATTCAGCTTTAAGAAGAAATGAAGTCATGAACCATATGACAATTTGGATGAACCTGGATGACATTAAGTTTATTGAACCAAGACAGACACAAAAGGATAAATTGTGTATGATTTTGCTGTTATGAACTGAATAAAATGAGCATACTCATGGAGTTCATAGCTAAAATACAGGTCACCAGAAAAGAGAATGAGGCTAGAGAATGGACAGCTGAGGTTTATTTTGTGAAGAATTGATCAAAATATTTTTTTTTGTAAATGTTTAAAAATGAATAGAATTGGCAAACACACACAAGAACCTGTGCATATGTGAAATTCATAAAACTGTATGTCAAAAATTATTGAATACTACTCTATCTGAATTTCAAAATAAATTTTAATTAAAAAAGAACCAATTTGCTAAATTCATAGAGAGGCAATTTCTTCCCCTTGAAAAAAAAAAAGCAAAGTTCAAAGACCCCTTATCCCCATCCTCTAGAGGCTGCTGCTCCTTATGATGATTATTGTTCTGTGTCATTCAGGGACAACTAGTTGGCCTGTTAAATTTTAAACAGAGAAGTTCTCAAAAATAAGACATATTATGTCACTTACATTAACTTGAATGCCTGAGAGCACAGAATTTGAGAAGTCAGTAAGTATTATTCAACATCAAGTTTTGTCTAGCCACATAATCCATATTAACTCTTCTTAATTTCTTCAATGAAATTTCAGATCTTGAAAAAATTCCAATAAACTCACAGTAGAGGCTACTACTAAGTATTGTATTTCTTAACATTCATTTTTGGCCCAGGCATTTTTTTTTTTTTATCAATTTATAGGTTCTATGTGGAATTTCCTCTTCTGGGAGTTATAATAGATTTTTATAAAATCTATTAACTGTGGTTCTTTGAGAGCATGCACTCATCAAACAATCTTCCACAATAGCCCTTCCCAATTGAGATATTCACTACCAGGAAGTTTTTTTCCCCCACTTTTCTAACATCTATAACAAGACTTTCTTGCCTTTCTTAACCTTGTCTTTTCTGTACTTTTCATAAGAGATTTTAATCTATTCATTTTTTGTTTCTTTTTCTAGCATTAGGTGATACTTTGCCCAAGTTTAATTGCCATATCACCTTGAAACTCATTCATTAGTTCATGGAGTGTTTTATAAGACTCAAAATTACTTAAATATTCTGTAAACTCTCAGGTTTCCAATCACAGTCTTTAGAGAGAAGTTCCCAACTGATATTATTCTCACTTGAGTGCTTCTCAGTCTTCTCCAGTAAATTTTACTCACAAGGAAGTAAAGATAAGTTGTTTTTTTCCCCCAATTGACTCTTTTTAGACAGCTTGAGCCCCTTCATCACATCTGATCTAGTAACCATCCAATCATCTCCAACTTATTAATATACTATTTAAGAATTGTGAAAATTGTTTATTTCCCTGTTTAATTTTTATATGTGTGTATAATGGTATGGGGAACTCAATTTGTACTTCATGTCATCTTATCCTGTTTTTCAAGCCTGCAAACCTTCCCTAAAATAATATACTCCTAGTTCCTCTAGTTTACTCTTCATATTTTTCTTTTTATTCACTCTTTCACTATTCCTTTTGTGATGACAAAATCAAGCAACATTTTCAGACCATTCCTTTATTTCCTTTATTTCATGAACAAATATAATTCTAAGGGATATGGTCCTGACATATGTCATATTATCTACTAGCTTAGAACTCTGGGTTTGCAAAATTTTTAACAGAGTTTCATTAACTTATGCAAAAATTGACATATTCTCTGTAATGAGGTCTCTATTTAACATTGAAATATTTTAAATACAATTTATCCTTGTCTTGTGGGAAAAAAATATGAAATCTTAATTCAAATTAAGGAACCTCAGCAAAATATATTCTAAAAAGCATAGGGACAATTCATGTAATCTGAGAAGGGGCCCTCTTTAATAATTTTCAAGACAGCTGGATTAGCCCCACTCCTTAGGTATAAAATAAACTCTTAAACTTTCCTCTTGCATTGATTATTAATCAAAAAATGTTGCCCTTTTTTCCCCTACTCCATGCTTCCTTATCCCATAGATTTTAGTTTGGCCATGCACCTTGCTTTAGCCAATTGACTGTGAACTAATGTAGCAGTGTGCCTAACATCTACCCACTTCCTTCTCAGGCAGCTTCTAAAACTGTTATGAAATATATATTCTAGATAGCTACTGCTCTTCCAACCTGAGTCTCAAATAAGAAAAAGGAGCAATTCAAAACCAAACTCACAGCCTGAAGCTAAGATGGTCTGATATTCAAATCCATAATTGAGCAGTTAATCTCATTGTTGTAATGCTACTTTGATTGTGTTGTTTTCTTTATTGTAGCCATTGAGTGATAATAGAAATACTCATTCCACACCAAACTGGAAGCTTTTTAAATAGTAAATATTGTCCCAACCACTAAATAATTGTGAATCTAAAAACTGCCTACACTTTGCACTCCAGTGATAGGCCATTCATTCCAGATCTGAAAATTCACAATAATAAAAGTACACAGAAATTCATTTTCAAGTGTTTTTAGTTTTGATTCATTCTGTGATATATAGGCTCAAACCATGAGAAATGTGAATATATTTCATAGGCCAAGTGGGTTTATTAGGAAATTCTCATCACATACATACAAATGATGCATAATGAAATAAAAAAGAGACCTGAATTATCATTCCATGTAAAACACATTCAGAAGAATTATTTTCCTTTAATATTTTTATTCCATTCAATCTGAAGGAAATTGTTGGTGCATAGATATGCAAAGGAAGAGCACACTCAGATTTGAATGTTTAAAAAGTGAATTGTATTTTAACTATTTAAAAATGCTAAGATTTTAAGTGCATAGTTTTAAAATTTTTTAACAAAATATATGCCAAAGTATCATACACTTAATAAAAATTACTTTGCAGGAGTAAATAATTTATATTTTATAACATATGATTTGTTCTGGGGTATGGAGGGGACTATTCTGATGTCCTTGAATATGTTCCTCAGAATAGCAAAGGATCATTGGTAGAATGAAAGGAAAAAGGAAGAGTCTAAGGATGTATTTGAATGAGGTAATTATCACTTTTCTTATGTTTCTACAGACAAGAATCAGCATGCCTGAGAAATTTACCAATGCACCCATCATAACAGAGTTCATGCTCATGGGATTTCCTGATGACTGGTTGCTACAGAGACTCTATGTCACACTTTTCATCATCATTTACCTGGCACCACTGATGGGGAATCTCATTATCACTCTCACCACCATTGACCAGAAACTCCAAGTCCCCATGTATTTCTTCCTGAAGAATTTGTCCTTCCTTTATATCTGCTATTTCTCTGTCACTATTCCTAAACCCATCATAAACTCTCTGACCAAGAGTTATTCCATCTCCTTCCATGGATGTGCCACACAGGTTTTCTTTCTTGTATTTTGCTCTGGCACAGAGTTTTCCCTGCTTATAGTGATGTCCTATGATTGCTATGCAGCCATTTGCCATCCTCTGCACTATGAGGCTGTTATGAATAGACACTCTTGTGTGCAAAAGGTGATAGCATCATTGTTCAGTGGATGTGTCAACAGCTCCACTCATGTAGCAGGTACATTCTCTGTCAGGTTCTGTGGGTCCAACATAATGCATCAGTTCTTCTGAAATATTACACCATTACTTATACTTACCTGTTTTAGAGAAAATAATTTAGAATATGCATTTATTATTGCTAACTGTTGTTTTGTTTGGTATGTTTCATTTAAATGATTATTCCCTATGTTCACATTTTCTCCACTGCTTTTAGGATTTCATTTACTCAAGGCAGGTTTAAATCTTTCTCCACCTGCATGCCCCAACTCACTGTGGTGACCTTGTTGCTGTCTTCTGGATTCATTACATATTTAGGTTCCACCTCAAAATCTCCATCATAACTGAACATCTTTGCATCTATGTTCTACTTTATATTACCTCCCACCCTGAATCCTGTCATTTACAGCCTGAGAAACAGGGACATGAAGGTGGCCCTTGTCAAAATGTTTGGTGGAATAATGACCACAAAGATATAAATGTCTAAAGTATCCTTGACTCCATTAACTGCTCTGGCATATCAAAACATTTATTTTAAAATTAGGTATCTATGAGTCCACAGTTGCTGCTAGATAGAAGCCCTTTCAGAATATTAAATGCACCTGAAGTTTTAGGCATATCTTGGCAATTTGCAATCTAGTGGTAATCTTCTATATTATATTCATATCAACAATTTCCATGTTTAGGGAATATTGATCAATTCCCATTCATGATCACCAATACCAATCTTTCTCCTACCTGTGACAAGTTATGACAGTTTCAAAATTAACATATTTTATTTCAGTTAAGAGTGCTTTATCCCATTTTATTCTCACAGTAGTTAAAATTAAAATGAATATTCTAAATTTGTGATATTTTTCTCTTTCATTGGTTTATATTGTTGAATATTTTTATAAGCTCAGGGTGGTAAGAGTTTTACAAAAGCATTGAATTCTATAATGTGGCCTTAGAAATATTACATTCAGAACAGTTTTTGAGAGAAATTATGAGCATAATATATATTTTAGCAGATGTTACCAATCACTTATTATATATTAATAATTATAGGATTAATGATATTGTATGCAAATCACATAACCATCATTACACAGAGCACATTGAAAAAGAAAAGATAAGAGTATATCATGGCCACATTTCCAGAAACTACAAAATCCTGAAAATTTGTGTAGGGAAATTATAAATGAGTCTAATTCTGTTACACTGGGGAGCATAAATTCCAAAGTATGGCCCACTGACAGGGTGCCAAATTCCTGAGTTTATCTGCCATGCTTATAGTGTCTGGATGTCTCTAGAGCCCTCAGGAGCCCTGCTGTTTGAGGCACTGTTTACTTTGGCAGTCAATGAGATCCTACTGAGACATGCATAAGTATTACCTTTGGAATGACATCTCCACTCTGAAATCTCTTTGCTATAAAAACTCATTTTTATTTAATATTTCCTCCCTTAGATCAAAGTCTTTTTCAGGATACATTGCTATTTGGCATTTGATAATTATCCCTCCATGCCAGGGAGACTCATCAATGAGAGTCATGTCTCACACCAGGTGGAGGACTATAGTATGTTTATATGCTGAGTTTGGCTTAGAGAGGGGCCACATTTTGAGCAACAAGGAAGCTTTCAGGAACTATTAATAACTCTTAAGCATTATATAATATTAGGCTAAGTTTCAATTTCACAAGAAAAAGTTCATAAGTAGTATCATCAATATCAAGGACCTGGCATAATGGTCTGTCTTCCTTCTCTAAGCACTGCCCTTTTACTCAGGGTATTCTTACCATAATATAAGAGAATGTAGTAGGATACCCCAAGATGAGAATTCAATATTCTTTTGGTTATTGTGTGCATGTCCACCCACGGAGACAGTGCCATATGAACAGTTGAACATATTCAAATGCCCTAGAGGCATGCCCCAGTTGCACCCTTTCCTACACATCCACCCAACACCAACACCCCTCACCAGTGATCCTTCTTTGCCACAATTGTGAACCTTCTGTGATCCAAAACCTCTCCAAAAACAAAAACAAAAAGCTAAATAAAATTAATAAGGAAATGAAATAATAATAGTTTAAAAAATAGCAAATAAAACACAGAAAAATAAAAATATTAATATAAAATATTTTTTAGACATCTTTCATCATTGTAAGATCCGTTGTCTTGCATGTACTGTGACAATTTCTTCTGTATATTCCCCCAAAGTCTTATTTTTTAAATTTTATCTCCAAAGAAGTATTAGCTTACAGAAAAGTCACATAGAAAATATCGGGGATTCACATATACCCAACACACTCCCCTTTTTCCACACTCCCCTATTAATAACATTTTAAAGGTGGATGGTACATTTATTACAATTGATGTACAAATACTGAAGAATTGCAACTATCCATGGTCAGTGTTTTACATTATGGTTTACATTTTGAACATTTCACATTTATAGATATTGATGAAAGTTAAAATAGCCTGCGTCCATTATTGAAAGATCATGCAGAACAATTCTAATGCCCTAAAAATGCCCTATGTTCCATCTATTCTATTCTTCCCTCCCTCTTCCCTCAGAACCTATGGTAACCTCTAAGTTTCAATTTTTGAAGTATAAGATTCTTAGTTACTTGCAATACTATTGAGGGCTTGACATATATGTCTTTTCTTTTATTAGGCACTGCCTATTTTCTTGAGGAATTCTTGCTCCTCTAATTAAGAACATAGCAGGACTTCCCAGAATGGGAGTTTAATATTTTCTTGTTTATTTTGTGCTTCTCCACTGAGAAGCACTATCCCCACTGAGATAACAGACTTTGGCAAGATGAACAATTACATATTCCATAGAAACATGTCCCAGGTTTTCCCTATCCCATCCATCCTCCCACACTGGAAGACCTACACAAGTACCACTCCCCTAACATATGTGACAAAAGAACATTCCCAGCATTGTAGTTTTTACCATGGACCTGCAAATCCCCATAGTTTAACTGCTCCTTCCTCTAACCCTCCCCCATTTCCATGGATAGTTTGACCCAACTCCCAATCTTACTCCTCCTAACAGACCAGCACCACTGAACCAAACCACTTCACTATACCACTCTCAACCCTATCCACTGCACAACACATCCTTCCACCTTAACATAGATTTTACCTATATGGGCATTGTCTCACCACACTCTACTCCCTTTCTCCAGTAAACCTGACTTCCAGACTCTAGCTCTGTGAGTCTGCTTAATTTGTTTAACTCATATCAGTTAATTCATGTACTATTTGTCCTTCAATGACTGGTTTACTTCAAAAGTTTTTAATTTTGAGGAGGTCCCATTTACCTATTTTTTCTTTCATTGCTTGTGGTTTGGGTATAAAATTTGTGAAACCATTTCCTACTAGAAGATCTTATAGATGCTTTCTTACATTATTTTCTAGGACCTTTATGCTCTTGGCTTTTATATTTAGATCTTTCATCTATCTTGAGCTAATTTTTGTATAGGGCATGAAATGGTGATCCTCTCTCATTCTTTGGATATAAATGTCCAGTTCTCCAAGCCCCACTTGTTGAAGAGGCCATTCTTTCCCAGTTGAGTTGACTTGGTGGCCTTGTTGAACAACAGTTGACTGTATATGTCAGGATCTATATCAGATCTCTCAATTCAGTTCCATTGCTCATTATGTCTATCCTTGTACCAATACCTTGCAGTTTTGATTACTGTAGTTCTGTACTTTTTTTTGTTTATTTATTTCTGCCCCCTTCATTGTTTGTGCTCTCTGCTTTCTGTGTCCATTCATTTTGTGCTCATCTTCTTTTTTAGGAGGCTTCAGGAACCGAACCCAGGACATCCCATTTTGGAGGGAGTTACCCAATTCCTTGAGTCACCTCTGCTCCCTGCTTGTTGTGTCTCTCATTATGTTTCCTTTATGTTTCTCTGCATTGCATCCTCTTGTGTCATCTTGCTGCACCAGACCATTGCATCAGCTCACTGTCTTGCTCTGCTTCTTTAGGAGGCATCAGGAACCAAACCTGGTATCTCTCATGTGGTAGGCAGGAGGCCAACTGCTTGAGCCACAACTGCTTTCCTACAGTATATTTTAAAGACAGGGGCTGTGATTCCTTCAATTTCATTTTTCTTTTTCAATATGTATTTGGCTATTCAGGGCCCCTTGTACTTCCAAGTAAATTTCATAATTAGCTATTAAGTAAAAAAAAAAGTATTATAATTTTTAATGTGAAGGTGTTAAATCTGTAGATAAATTTGGGTAGGACAGACATCTTAATGATGTTTAGTTTTCCAATGAGCTAGGAATATTCTTCCATTTATTTAGGTTTTCTTTGATTTTCTTTAGCAATGTTATGTAGTTTTCTGATACAAGTCCTTTACACCTTTAGTTAAGTTTATTCCTACATATTTGATTCATTTAGTTGTTCTTGTAAATGGAATTTTTTAAAATTTCTTCCTCACATTGCTCTTTATTGGTATATAGAAATGCTACTGATTTTTGTGTTTTGATCTTATATCCTGCCACTTTACTGAACTCTTTAGCACCTCTAGAAACTTTGTTGTACATTACTTAAGGCTTTCTATGTATAGGATCACGTCATCTGCACATAGTGAAACTTTTACTTCTTCCTTTCCAATCTGGATGCCTTTTATATCTTTTTCTTGCCTATGTGCTCAAGCAAGTACTTCTAACACAATGTTAAATAATAGAAGTGACAGTGGGCATCCTTGTCTTGTTCCAGATCTTAGACGGAAAGCCTTTAGCATTTCATCATTGAATGATGCTTGCTCTGGCTTTTTCATATATACCCTTTATAATGTTGAGGAAGTTTCCTTTTCTTCCTATCTTTGGAGTGTTTTTTCAAGAAAGGTTGCTGTATGTTATTGAATGCTTTTTCTGCATCAATACAGAAGATCAGAAGATCATATGATTTTTTTCTTTTGATCTGTCAATGTGGTGTATTACAATGTTTGATTTTCTTTGTTGAACTATCCTTGAATAACAGGGATGAAACTCACTTGGTCCTGGTGTATAATTCTTTTAATGTGTTGTTGAATGTGATTAGCAAGTATTTAGATATTTTAAGCTTTACATACATTTATTTATAAATTTCAAGAAAATTGTTAACAAATTAAATCTACTTACAATTTGTTCTAAATTTAAATGTGATTCTTTTAAATGTAAACTTCTTGTTTTGAATTTACTCTTCCAACCTTGATTTTATCTATTCACATTTTAAGTTTTCTTCTAATTTCCTTCTAAATGTTGATGCATTTCATGGAAACAATTTCATTTTTATTCATTTTATTTTATTTTATTTTATTTTTTAATTTAATTTAATTTAATTTAATTTAATTTATTTTTCTTCTGCTTTCTACAGCTCCTCACAGCACTAACCAGATCAATAATTAATCCTTGGATTTTCATTCTCTCCTGTCTTACTGTGTTGTTTCACTCTTCTCAGTTCCCACTCTTGTTCCCAGAAACACTTCAACAGATCAGTTAAATTTGTAAAGACCCTTCTTAGACTGCATTCCAGGGCAGGACAAGCTAAGGCATTAAATCAGTAAAATTTCTTAGAAAATATATATTTTTTCACATTTCAGTGCTATTTTGACAATGTACAAAAATATATATATCCTATTGTTTGAAATGATGGCTACTATTTTAGTGATTATAAATATTTAAATAATTAACTCTTCTCAAACAATTATCTATATCCTAATAAATTAAGATATTTAATTTCTATGAAAACCCATATTTTAATCCATATAAACATTTTTAATCTCTTGGTAACAAGTAAAAATCGACTTCCTATAATATTGCATTATTCTAAAATACACTATGTGTTTGGTAAGAAGCCTTTTCCATTCATAGTTGCATGTAGAATGACACTTAAATTTTGAAATTATTTGTTGCCCAAATTGGTGTCTGTTATTTTATACTTGGAATTTTTTATCCCTAGTGAATTTGAAGATATTTCACGTATTCAATTGCCACTTGAAAAACTTCTTGGAAATTCTGCGTGTATGCCCTTCTCATGGAATAGCTCTCAGCTATGTAACAAAGTTCTTTATCAACTGGTGAGATTTTTTTCAATTTTGTTTTAACTGGCCTGTAATTTTGGCAAATACTTCTATTATTGTTCCACATTCCCCTTTTTTTAAAAGAAAAATCTAGAGCCTGTGAAATAACATCATGGTAATGAGACATGTCAATAATATCAACAAGCTGCTTCTGGTTATGAATGAAATCTCCAACATTTAAGAGGAAGGAAAATAAACAGATTGGTATAAGGTAATTTTGAGATATGACTTGACAAGTTAAAAACCCCATCTCTATAAGAACAATGGTGAAGGTAGCAAAATAATATTTTGTATTATAAATGGTGTTCCCAGGAGGAGCTAAGCTCTCCAATCATTTCATGATACAGTATGACCCTTTATGTACATGAGAAAATGGATTCTGCTGAATTTTGTCCCATCCCATCATCTCAAAATTAAAGTTCAGCATCATTACTCATAAAGGAAATATAAATTGAAATCTAAATAGTCATTTCCATATAAAAAAATATCATGGTAACATTTTTAAATAATATATATGAAGAAGGAAATAATGGAATTTTCATTCAATAATAAAATGAATAATTTGAGGTTTATTCCTAAAATGGAAAAATAAACATCAAAGAAAATGAAAAAAAAAATGTCTACACATATAGATGGGTTGCTTATATACTAATGGAATGAAGAAATGCCAAACACAAAATCATTAAAGCATATGCTTTAATTTATATAACACTCAAGATCAGATAAAACTTACCTGGGTTTTAAAACATTGACAAAAACACTTTGATTTGTGTACAGCATTGGTGATAGGGCACAGCCATTCATTCTTGGATCTCTGAGGTCTATTTGATTTCTCCCTTCAGTTTTGACTCACTGCTCTCTCATAATTTCATCCCTCCTACTTAAAAATTAAGTATGTACCACTTCATGTACTAACCAGTGAGGACCAGAGATCCCTCTGAGTAAAATTCAAAAAGCCATAGCTGAAAGTACATTGGTTATGTGGTGTTAATGACAGGCCAGGAGATAAAGCTAGACCTTGCATTCACAGGTAGTGGAGACCAAGGAAAAGACCCTTAAGGTGCCAATGATAGATGGCTACATTCAAAGTTACATCTGCATGTTTACATGAAAAATAGGATTTTCATGTAATAGCATCTTTTGTATAACTGAAAAAATAAATGTCCAAATGTCAGGTGTTACTGATTGTCTTTGGTTATATCATAGTCACATATATTCATTTAAGACACTGAATGGTGGCAAGCAAAGATATGGGATGGACATTACTAACTTTGCTTGTGTGCTACAGTTTAAGGTCATAGTATTATCCTTCTGACAATTAGCATTTTCATATTTGGTGCAAAAATGGCAATCAAAAAGCAGAAATAAATTGTGTTTGAACAAAAAAGCAATTGTTACAATAATTAGTAGGATTAAATAAATATATTTATAATGAATTATACAAATGGCTATAAAAGATGTGGGGGGGGCATCAACCCCACTTCTAGGTATATACTCAAAGAGATGAAAGCAAAATTGCAGATATATACATTCATGTTTAAAGAAGCATTACTCAGAATACTGAAAATATGGAAACTACACAAATGGCCATCAACAAACTAATTATTAAAAAAAATATGATACATGCAACCAATGGACTATTTTTCAGCTATAAAAGAAAATGAGTTATG
The DNA here is from genome assembly GCA_026826555.1 of Tolypeutes matacus. Classification (NCBI taxonomy): domain Eukaryota; kingdom Metazoa; phylum Chordata; class Mammalia; order Cingulata; family Chlamyphoridae; genus Tolypeutes; species Tolypeutes matacus. The sequence goes on along the minus strand of JAKSZT010034994.1, from coordinate 132,140 downwards.
AGACATGCTGCAAAAATGGGAGAACCTTGAAATATTATGCTCAATAAAAGAAGTGATATAACTAAGGTCCAAAATTCTATGATATCTCTTCTAAGGTATGAATAGTAATAGTGAATTCACAGAGATAGAAAGCAGATTAGAGGTCCTCAGCCAGGGTAGAGTAGGAGAAAGAGGAAGTGTTTGTAAAAATAAACATTAAAAAAATAAAAATAAAAATAAATGTTTTCAACAAATGATGATGGGACAACTGGGCATCCACATACCAAACAATGAAGTTGGATATCTATCTCATACCATATTAAAAATTAACTCAAAATGGATCAAAGGTCTTAATGTAAACATCACTATAACTCAATAGAAAACATAAGGTAAAACTTTCTTATCACCTGTGAAGCCCACTGGTCCTGGTCTCTTCTTACATGGGAGGTTTTTGATGACTGAGTCTGTCTCTTTACTTGTAATTGGACTGTTGAGTTCATCAATTTCTTTTTTCATCAATGTATCCTGCTTGTGAGTTTCTCAGAATTTGTCCAATTCCTCTAAATTATCCTTCTTGTTGGCATATAATTTTTCAAAGTATCCACTTTTGATTCTCTTTATTTCTGTGGCATCAAAACCCCTTCCTCATTCCTTATTTTGTGTATTTGTATCTACTCTCTTTTTTCCTTTGTTATTCTGGCTAAGGGTTTGTCAATTTTATTGATCTTCTCAAAGAACCTGCTTTTGGTTTTGTTTATTTTTTCTAGTTCTTTCTTATTTTCTATTTCATTTAGTTCTGCTCTAATCTGTGTTATTTCCTTCTTTCTATTTCCTTTAGGTTTAGTTTGTTGTTGTTTTTACAATTCCTTCAGGTATGCAGTAGTTTTTCAATTTTAGCACTTTCTTCTTTTTTGGTATATGCATTTTCTGGCTATGAGTTTCCCACTCAGTACAGCTTTGGCTGCATCCCATAGATTTTGATATGTTGTGTTGTTATTTTTATTCATTTAAAGGTATTTACTGATTTCTTTTGAGCCTTCCTCCTTGACCCAATATTTGTCAAAGAGTGTGATGTTTAACGTTCATATCCTTGTGCCTAATCTGATTCTCATGCCCTTAGCGATTTCCAATTTCATTCCATTGTGGTCAGAGTAATTACTTTGTACAATCTCAATCTTTCTGAATTCATTGAGAATTGTTCTGTTGCCTAGTGTGTAGTCTACCTTGGAGTATAATCCATGTGCACTCTAGAAGAATGTATATCCTACTGTATTTGGGTGTAGCATTCTGTATATGTCTTTTAGGTCCAGTTCCTGTAATGTATTATTCAGAGTATTTTTTTCTTTTTTGATTCTCTGTCTAGATGTTCTTTCTTCACTTCATTAAGTTGGTCCATTATATTTGTTTGGACAACTTTGATTAATTGTTTGGTGTTCTGCATCTCTTCCTGGTTTTTAGTTTGTTCATTGGACTGGTCCATGTCTTCCTATTTCTCAGTATGGTTTGTAATTCTTTTTTGCCCTCTGGTCATCATTTAACATTGATGAATTTATTCAGTTGATTAGCTTCTCTCTCTGCTCCAGAGTTTTATTTAGCTAGTGGTTCTGTGTGTGTGTTAAGTTTTCTCTTTGACACTTTGCTCTTCTTGTTCTATTTCCTTGCTGTTTTCTATGTTCCCTTGAAGGAAAAAGATTAGTGCAAGAGAAATCGAAAGAGATAAGAAAGGAAAACAGTAATAATAATAAGTTAGAAGAGGGGCTGTATAAGACTTAGTAAAATGAATATTTAACTTATGTAAGCAGTGTAGAATAATAGGAGGAAAAGTGGAGTTTCTAAAATGAAATGTGAAACCAAATAGAGAAAAATATATAGAATTATTTAAAAGGCCAGAATGATGACAAGAGAGAGAAAGATTAAACAAAGGGTTTAAAGGAAAAAGTTAATAAAAAAAAAAAAAAGAAAACACAATAGACAAGCTAGAAATTGAAACCAGTAATGTTGAGTACTGATGAAAAAATGTGGAATGTAAGAACCACAACAGAAAGCAGAAGATAGAAAGATGAAGGAAGGAAAAGAGATAGCATTGGTAGACAAAATCAATATACACAGAAAATGGAAAATCAAGGAAGAAGAAGTACAGGAAAGAAGAAACAAACTACCAACACCTAATGTTAAAAAAGGGGTGGGGGTCAGGGAGAAGAAGAAAGAAAAGCAAGAAACAAACAAACAAACAAACAAACAAAACCCAAACAAACACAAAAGCAAGCAGTCAAACAAAGCTAAAGAAGAAGAGTATTCCTTCCTGGGCCCTTGTGGAGCCTCTCAGTCTGCCTGTGTTCATCAATCATTTACCCTGCAGGCTTCTTTCTGCAGGTTTTGAGACAGATTTTAGCGAGTAAACTAAGTTAATTTTTTTTAAGTAACCTTTTTTTTTTTTTGGAGAAATAAGGTACCCAAAAGAAGTTAGTACAACAATAATGTCTATGTTTTCCCTGTCCTACATTATCAGCTGAATGTTAGATGTCCCAGTGAATTGCTACTCTTAGAGGAGCTGGGACTTGAACTAGCAACTTGATATATTCAAAACAGAAATTCCTCCACTGAGCTAACTTACTCTTTGGGTCAGTAAGCTCTTCAGAATTTTTTTTTTTTTTTTTTTTTTTTTTTTTTTTTTTTCTCCCTTGGCAACATGATTCAACAGGATGTATGAGCAGATCCCCCCTCCCCTCTTCTGGTCAGGTTGAGCTCCCTTTTGAAATTCAAATGGAACCGTGATGACTGAGTTCACCTCACTGAAAAATTTACAAGCCTCTTCTAGACCACCCCCTCCTTCCAGGGGACCCTAAATAGGCTTGTGGAAATTTATTAAGCACTACCCACTGCCTTACTCCCTTAGGGGAGTTGAAATTCTGATAGTCCTCAGTGCAGAACTATTAAATTAGCTGAGTCTGCCTTTCTCAATCCAAGCATCTGTATCCCAGGGCATTTAGGTAACTCAGGCTTCCTCAGTAGATTTGCATCTCCCCTCAGCCTGGTGCCAGTTCAAGCCAGCTGGTGTGCTCCCCAAAGCTCTAAGGGGGTCCAGGCAGCCAAACCCACAGAAAGGAAACCCCTCTCCATCCTTTGCCAGAACCCTCCCACTCCCAGAGAATGCTCCCTCTTGCTGGTTTGCTGGCAGGACTCAGGGTCACCCTAGCCCTTTGCCCTGATTGTGGGGCTTAGCAATCCATGTCCATGATTTCCAGCTCAGGGCTAAAACGCCCAGTTTTATCTTGAGCAATCTATCTCCCTGTCCAGTTCCCTTGAGATGGATGTCCCAAAGGCTCTCCCTCCGTGTGCCCCCAGAACAGCTCACTTGGGCAGGATCCCCAGTCAGCTGTCTTTTGAGAGAGATGGTGAGTGCCCACTTAAACTGACGCTATCTTGTCTTCCATCTCTCATTGAATTTATTAAGGAGATTTGTTTGAACATCTATGATTAGTTGTCTCAACTACTTTATGTCATCTGAAGGCTTATTTTGCCTCTTAAACTGGGTCATTTCTTCCTGTTTCTTGATATGGATTGTAAATTTTTATTGGTGTCTTGGCATCTGGCTTTCTAGGTGTATTTTTTCTGGATGCAGTTTCTCTCTTTAGTTTAAAGCTTTCTTGCCCTTTCTCCTTGCTTTTTGTCTAGTAGGAGCTGAAGATATAGTTGATGCTGTAAGCTGTGGAGGATCACGCTGTCCACATTGTCCAAGGATCATGAAACTTCTCCCACATTTCTCCTTGCCAAGGGTAAAGACAGAGCTACTGCCATGTGTAGTAATCTAAATCTTGTAGACCTAGACTGTATTTGCCCAGAAAGATTGATGAAACTTAATGCACTTTCTTCCCCTGCTTGTGGTGGAGATTGAGCTGCAGGTGTAGGTCACAGTCTATGTCTTGTATGTCCAAAATGACTGCAGTTGCCCTAATAGATTTCTAAAATTTGATCTGTGCCAGCTAAATGTACCTGCAGTTACTTGGAGAGGCTGTTGCAGGTTACACCAGCTTCCTTTCTCCCAGAGTTGGGGCTTAAGCTAGACCCTCAATCTGATCTAGATGGAAAGAAGCTGGTCCTTACCAGCACTGTGATTTTAAGTCCACCCTGCTCCCCCTCATTCCAGAGGTGGAGTTAAAATTGCAGCTACCAGCCTCTTTTTGACTTGGACATGTTCAAACTTTAGCCATTCTTGGGATTATACTTTAGCCTCCCAAATTTACTAATATGTAGCTGAAGTTGGTGCCCAGTCATTTCTTCTTCCCTCAGTTTTGGGAAATGGAGGTTCCAATTCCAGCCACAGAGTAGCTCCTGTGGCAGCTTGCACCACCAGTGTAGGATGGACACTAGCTTCTATGGCATGGAGTGCTCTACATACAAATCTTATCTACAGATGGGCAGTCTCCTCCTTCCATTCTTTCCAGGACGTTGCAGGATGCTCTTCTGGTTTCCTGGAGCTCCCAAACAAGTGCTTTCCTGTGTGATTACTAACTTCCCTGTAGCAGGAGCTGACTCTAGGAGATCTTTACTCTGCCACCATCTTGCTGGTTGTCCTGGTTTGCTTTTTAATTAGGAATTATTAGCTTATAATTTATATACAGTAAAATTGACCAATTTTAAATATAAAATAAGAAGAGATTTTAGAAATGTTTAGAGCCAAATAATTGCAACCACAATCATGATGCAGACCATTCCCATCACCTTTGCAGTGGTTTTAAATATTCCTTGAACTGGGAATATAAATCTTAATCTCTGTCTTATGGGGGTGAACCCACTGCATTTAGGACCTTCTGAAGATGCTATTTTTAATCATGGTGGGAGCAACTGAAAAAAGGATGGGTCTGAGTGTCTATTACTTGAGACCTTATAAAAAGAGCAAACCAGAAGCCAGAGTCAGAGAAATATGAAGAAGGCATAAATTGGAAGTCTGCAATAACTGGATGAGCACTGAGAAAACAGAAGACATAGCATGTGGCTGGAAGAGAGTTGCAAGTCAGATAATTCTAAAGATCGCCAGCAGACAGTATGAGAACCATACAGAATTTGGGGAGAATGCATTATCTTACTGACATTGATTTTAGACTTCTATTATCAAAAGTGTGAGTTGATATTTTCCAATTTTCAAGTTTAACCCATTGTGTCTTATTTATCACAGGAGCTTGGGAAATCAAGATGAGGAGAGAAGCATAGGAGCATAAAAGTAGCTAAAACCTTTGGGTGTTTTTTGCATACATTTCCCTCTTGAATGGAAAAAAAAACTTATAGCCAAATTTTCAAGGTATTGAACCAATCAGGCTTTTCATTCCGTACAAATATTTCTTTTTCAGTCTAGCTATTATTTGGGAACAGATTTTAAAGTTACTTCTACTTATTTTTGTCTCTGGGTGTCAAGATTTCTTTTTAATCTGGAGGGAATTGATCTGCCTGTTCTGTCATCTCTGCCTAGTTATAACCCACTAATTTATCACAACCTTACCAGTTATAATAATGATGCCCTTTCAATTTCACTTAAATATTTTGAAGGACATTCTGTATTTTTAAGGAATTTGGAAATATATATACATCCTCTTATATTTGACACATTGGAGGCATTGTTATGCATTTACTTCTAGCTATTATAAGCTCTTCATATGAAATGGGCCTGATAATATTCTTCTATGGTTTTAAGTAGTTTTATGAACATCAGCGAATCTATAAGCTACAATGGTCACAGAATCTTCATCATGGAAATTTTACTAGTCATGAGGAAAGCATGAAAAATTTAGTTTTAGGATTTTGTTTCCAAAACTAGCTTCCCGATTGACAGAGGTTTGGGTTAATTTTCAAAGCAATGTCCTATAATAACTACTAATGTGGGGTAGGATTATCAGGTGGTACTTATTGTAAAGATTTTTAAAACTATATTTGTTTAATTATTTTGTACATATGAGTCATTGACCCTGTGATTAAATCCTCTAACTCTTTAGGTCATTAAGTTTTGTTTGTTTGTTTTTTTCTCTTGTTTGTGCTATTATTTTGGTTAGTCTAATATAGAGAAGTTTGAAAGGATCATGGAAAATATGTGGTTTGCAAGAGCTTATTTTGGATTTGAAAGTTGTTATTTTAATTATTCCTGTAAGTTGTAAAGGCTTGAATGTTTGAGTCTTTGTTTTGTTCTAAGATTCCTTCATTTGATTAGGAAACCTCATGCTCAACAGAGAACTTCAGGTATATGGCTTTTTATGACCCTATATTATATTCAATTTTTTAAACTAAACATGCCAGTTAATGGCAACTGTAGTTTTCAATTATCTTGAGAGTAAAAATGCTTTTTATTCTCAAAAATATAAGGAAAACATTTTCATAATTTTTAAATGTGATAAAATAAATTTCCTTATAAGTAACTGGATGGATTTCCATTTCACTAAGTGGAAAGTTGAATACTCATATCAACCTTCCCAAAGAAACAAAACAATAATTTTAAAGATAATTTAAAAAACAATAAAAATAAACCACAGTAGAGTCACAAAAGAGAATTATTAGATAAGGACTTTTATATTTTATAAAAGAGAAGATGAAAATAGAGAAGATAGATTGAAATATGGATATAAAAATGAAATAGAAGGTAGAGAAGTAAAATTATCTAAGTTAATAAAAATGCAATAGATATTATATAAGTGTAAAATATTTCTGAAATTAATAATCAATAAATGTGATAAAACCCAGATTAGACACATCAGAAGACCTTAATATTCATGAGAATGAGGACAATATTAAATACATAAATTGAAGTGAAGAGAGAAAGCATACTTGCCATGCATATAACAGGGTATTAATACATGTAGAGTTCAGTGAAAAGTTCTAAGTTACATGTTATTTTCATCCCAGGAGAAATGTAGATAAAAAATGTGGTGGGGCATACACAAGCAACATAGGAAAGACATCAACAAATAAATATGATTGCCAAGTTCTAAGCAAGATAAATAGAAAAAAATCACATTTTAATGACATCATTATAAAATTACTGGAAACCAAAAAATAAAATTTTAAAGTAACAAAAAATATATTTTCTTCAAACACCAATAGCGACAATTGGCTGCTAAACACAAAAATAACATAACACAATTTAGTTTTATCTTTAATATATTAAAAAATAGCAAACTTAAAATTAAACACACTGAAACCATAATTTCTAAAAATAAATGCAACTTAAAAATGTTTCACACATATGAAAACTGAGAGAATATGTTGTCAGTAAATCTGAAGATTTAGATTAAAATCAGAATTATTCAGGGAAGGAAAATGGTCACATATGGGAACACACATGCAGGTGAAAAGGAAGAACAATTAAAATGGAAAATATATTAATATATAAGGAATTAAATAAGTATTAGCATTTATAATTGATAGAGTTTGAAATGTGTATAAAATTACAATTCATAATAAATTAATGCAAAGAAAAGAGAATAGGTGTATGTAGTGTTCTAAAATAATAACATTTCTGGGAATGTTGTAGCAAAAATAATTTCTTCTAAGTTGTAATAAATCAAGATTGTATTTTATAATATCAAGTGAAATCACTAAAGTGAGAATTTATAATTAGTCAGCTAACATAGGAAGAATGTGAAGCAATAAAATCTATTGATCAAAAAAGACATAGAAGAATGAAAAAAGCATAAGACAAGTCAAATAGCATATTAAATACAAACATATCTGTAATTAAATTAAATGTAAATGAATAGAACATTGCAATTAAAATACTGATTGACAGGTCTTGTTAAAAAACAAAACTGTATTCCACTTATATATCTTCAAATAAAAATAAAGAAAAGATAGCTACTATAAGGATGGAAAAAGTTATACCATTCAAAACTAAACAAAAGAAAACTAATGTAGTTATCCTATTAGAATTTGCAGAGTATAAGGTAAACAACATTTCTTGGGGTACAGAGGAAATTTTCATAATGACAAAGGTGTACTCCCAACTCAGAGATCACAAAACTCCGTGTACACAGTATAGCTTCAAGTTATATTTCATTTAGCTTGTCAGGCTTAAAAGAAGAATTGAGAACATGCTAAACCATAGTGGAGCACTTTAGCTCAAAAGTTAAAGTAATGGACAGGTGATGGAGAAGAAAGCTTCAGATTAAGTCTTTCCATGAAAACAACAACTAAACAGAACGGAACTGTCTGAAAGAATTATTTCAAACTCTGGAGTCCAGTAGAAAACTACACAGTATCCAGGGAAGTGCAGGAAGAAGAGGATGGTAAATTACAGTAAAGACTAGCAAATTGCTCTCTCTGTGGCATTAGAGTCACCTATCCCCCACTCTTGGCACAGTTCATATGGCCCCTGGGAGGTGTTGACTGAAAGGTAAGCAAAGTTCCACTTCCCCAGGATAAGTGGGTGGGTGGGGGATATGACCAATTACTCTCCATGCCCTTAAATAGCGACTTCAGATCACTAGAGACCAAGTTCTATTGTTCCAATACGCCCTGGACAAAGGTGGCTGAGGATACTTTTAGATGCCTTACTTTCTCAGAGATGCAGGAACAGTTCAAGTCTTCATTTTGTGAGCAGGTCAGAAAAGTACATTGGTGAGCCATGGAAGAATGTCTTGGTGCCCTTCCCTCCCAGATCAATTTGAAGTGGATCTGTGCCTGCTTCTGTGGTCCCTGGCCTTGTTCTGGTTAGGAAGAATGACTTGGAAAACTCCATTCAAGCCATCCCCCCCTTCTTAGAATTTGCCCTCCAATAGAAAACAACTCAAAAATGACAGGAAAGCAGTCTAAGAAATTATAGAGACAGAAAGCCTGGAGCAAAATGTTACTTGTTTTAAACAACTGAAAGAGGGAGAGGTTCTGTCTTCTAGGAAATAGAAGTGTCATTCCAACCCTTGTAAACAAGGGAACTCAAAGAACCTAAAAAATCTAAGCCCAGGACAACACATAGTAGCATAAATACAGGGAAAACACTGCACTTAGCATTTACCTTGGGTGGACTTCCCTTCACTGATTTACAGAGACATTCTATGAGTATTTCATAAGGAAATAAAGTTGTTACAAATACTATATACTCTCATAGAAAACCCCTTTCAGTGAATAATTTGTTTTTTTTATAATTTTTTTTTTATTTTTAAAGAAGCTTTAGATTACATAAATGTTACATAAAAAATATACGGGATTTCCACATACTGCACTTCCTCCCTTTCCCACACTTTCCCACATTAACAAAATCCTACATTAGTGTGGTACATTTATTACAATTGATGAACACATATTGAAGCATTGTTAGAAACCATGGAACACAGTTTAAATTATAGTTTACACTTTGTCCTGCACAATTTTTTAAGTTATGACAAAATATACAATGGCCTGTATCCATCACTGCAATGTCATGCAGGACAACACCAATGTCCTGAAAATGCCCCCATATGACATCTTCTCTTCCCTCTCCCTCCCCTCAGTACCTCTGCTGGCCACTGCCTTTACATCAATGATAAGTGTTCTTCCATTGCTAGAATATTAATATGTCTGCAGTAGAATATTAATGTCTTCTTTAGTCCATTGCTCATTCCCCAATCTTGAGGATTTTTGGATGGTGATGCTCACTCTGTTTCTAATTGGGAGCAAGCTAAGATAACATGGGGAAGACGGATGGAGCTATCTGGCCTGCAGTTGCAGATACTCTCTGTTCCTTAGGATGAGTGTTATCCATCATCATCTTTTTATTAGTTGTTCTGGGTGAATCCAGTGAACTGGAGAGTAGGTGTTGCAACTCCGCTGAGATTCAGGGCTCAACTGGCAGATAAATAGACAAAAGATTTAAGTTTCTAAGACATATATTTATCAAGTATAATGCTAATTATGGGTTCAAATAAAAGGGGCAAAAAAGCCATGTTTAGAGAACCCATAATTGAGTATAACTCTGTTACACTGGGGGTATAAATTCTAAAGTAAGGTCCCTAGACAGAGTGCCAAATTCCTGAACTGTCTGCCCTGTTTATAGTTTCTGGATATATCTAGATCACTCAGAAGCCCACTGTTTGAGGCACTGTTTACTGGGGCAGTCAATGCTATGAATCTTATTCTTCAAATTGGAACTTAGTGATTACCATAACTTCCAAGGGGATGGGGAGAGAAGAATAGAATAGATGGAGTGTAGGACATTTTTAGGGTGTTAGAATTGTTCAGCAAGATCTTGCAATAATGGATATAGGCCACTTAAAATTTGTCAAGACCTATAAAATCATATGATACAAAATATAAACCATAATATAAACCATTGACCATGATTAATAGCAATGTTTCAATATTTGTACATCAATTGTAACAAATATACCATCTACATGTAAAACATTATTGATAAGGGAGAGGGTTTTGGGAGGAGGGCATTGGGTATATGGGAATCAACTGTATTCTGTAGGTGACTTTCCTGTATCACAAATCTTCTTTGAAGATACAATAAAAAAAATTAAGACACTGGGGGACTATATGGAAGGAAATGTTACTGTACATACAAGACAACAGATCTTACAGTGATGAAAGACACAATGAAAATTTTTATTTTTTATTTTTTTTATTTTTTTAACAGTTTAACATATAATTTTATTAGAGAGGTTGTGAACTTACAAAACAATTATGTATAATATGCAAATTCCCATACAACACCCCTCTACCTTAAAAACTTTTTATTATTTTAAATTGTTTTAATTTTTTGTATTTTATTGGTAATTTTTTGAATTATTATTTCATTTTCTAATTAATTTTATTTGGTTATTTTATTTGCTTCATTTTGAGAGTATTTGGATCACAGAAGTGTCACAGCAGTGGCAGGGGAGGATCACTGGTGCTGGGTGTCAGTGATCTGAGATGCATGGGAAGGAGTTAATCTGGGGCATGCCTTTAAGACATACGAATATGTTCAAGTGTTCATGGTACATTGTCTTGGTGGGTGGAGACCCACACAATAACCAAAAGAACATTGAATTCCCATCCTGAGGAGTTCTGCTACATTCTCTAATAAGATATCAAGAATCCCCTGAGTGCAAGAGCAATGTCTATTGAAGGAAGACAGGTCAGTATGCCAGGACCTTGACATTGATGATTGTACTTATGAACCTTTTATTATGAAATTGAAACTTAGCTAAGTATTATATACTAACTAAGAGTTACCTCCTGAAAGCCTCCTTGTTGCTCAAATGTGGCTTCTTTCTAAGTCAAACAGCAACAACACAGTACTTCCTTCCCCCACCACCCAGTGTGGAACAAGACTCCTGGGGATAAGCCTCCCTGGCAATGAGCGATTATTACCAAACGGCAGCTAATAATGCATCTGGAAAAAGACTTTAACCAAAAATGGGGAATGGTAAGTACAAATGAGGTTTTATGGATAAGAAATTTCAAAGTGAGTCAGGATGTCATTCCAGACATAACACTTATGCAAATCTAGCAGGATCTCAACTGAATAATTTGTTTTAAAATTGATTTCTCCATACCTTTATCATTGTTTTTCTATTTCTTGAACAATATTTTCTGATATAGTAATGAAGACTAGTTTCTCATCCCATTGTTTTCTAACAACCATTTCAACCATTTTTAACATCATAAGAAAATCATATCTCTTTGATGGCATTTTACTTTATTTTCTTTCAAATAATAAGAATAAAAGGGAGCTCTCAAATATTTATTATTATACAAATACATTTTTTTAAATTATAAGATTTGGTAAAATGTGATATATTGTGAGAATTTTGGAGAGATATTTCTGTTTGGAATGCTTAATTTTAATACTTTTTTCCAAAGAGTAACGTGTTTATAAAATTATAGCTAACAATGTGATACAAAATAAGCACATAAGTTGAAGTTCAGTGGTAATGATAGAATAAATCTATATTTCAATTAATCTTATTAATTATTTCTATAGAATATTTGACAACTGACCAGCAAGTTATTATCTTTGTCTCAGATTGTGGCTAATGTAGAACTTGTACATAACAACACTAGTTTGGTTTCTTTCATTTTCTTGCTGATTGCTTTATTCTTAAAAATGAAATGCTAATTCTATTTCTAGGAAACAACATAATGGAAAATTAAACTATGATAAAAGGTAAACCATCAACAAATTATATACCCCTGACCAAACATTAATAAAAATTCAGGGTTGTGGGAAATTGAAACTAACATATTACCCTCAAAATAAACAAACCAAAACACAGCAGTTGCAGAAATCAATAGCTAAAATGAAAGTTATAGTTGTAAATTTTATCACATACATATCACATATCATTCAAAAAATCAAAGAATAGCAGAGATAGAAATATGAAAGATGTAAACACTGTAATTAATAAGTTTGAACATATATATATTGAGCTGAAGTGGAATGTATACTATAGTATATTATACTCCCCCAAAAGAGAGTGGAGATATTTACACAGAAGAACAATTACAAAAATAACCATGCATTTCACCATTAAAAAAAAATGAGCCTATGGTATTCCAAATGATCAATATCAAATATCTCAAATAAAATAAAATGACAGGAATCTCTGGGAATATTTAAGCCATGACTAAGAAAAGAGGAGAAACCTATATGTCAAGTCCTCGATTTTAATGCTTGTACATTTGAACCTTATTCCTGTAAAAATGAAGCTTATTCTAATTATAATTAATACCTAAAATTTGCTATCTAAAAACATCCTTCTTTCTCAAGTGTGGCCTCTCTCTAAGCCAAATTCAGCAAATAAACATACCACCTTGTTCCTCACATGGAACATGATCCCTGGAAATAGATCTCCCTGGCACTGAGGGATTATTACCAAGCACTAACCAGGGATATACTTGGAAAAAGACCTGACCAAAAGGGGTAAACATTAAATTAGAAAAAAATATTTTATGTCCAAGAGATTTCAAAGTAAGTTAGGAGGTCATTCCAGAGGTTACACTTATGAAGGTCTCTGACAGACTTCACTAACTGCTACAGCAAGCAAAGACTCAACAGTGCTGCCAAGGGCTATAGGGATGTCCATTCACCAGAGGCAAGAAACACAGTCTCATGAAATCAACACTCATTTGGTGGGACTTATTTGGGAATATATGCTAATCTATTTCCCCAATATGACATAGCTATACTCATTATAAATCCGCTAATCATGATTCTTCAACTCTATTTTTCCACATAAGTTTTTTTTAACAAATAAATTATATTGGTACATATTAATAAACCATACTATTTATCCAAGTTGTATAATCAATAGTATTTCACATAATCAAATAGTTGTGCATTTATCATTTCAATAACTGTTAAAGCATTTTCATAATTTCAATAATAATAAACAAAAACAGACAAACAAAAAAGAAAATTCCTCACTTCTCAATCTTTCTGCTTCTGTGCTGTATATAGCCCTTATTTCTGACTATTCTTGCACTATTATTTACTTATCTGTTAAGCAGTTTTATTAAGATATATTCACATATCATATGATATATCCAAAGTGTGTAATCAATGGCTTTCTGTATAATCACAATGTGGTACACTCATCTTCTAAAAAATTTTGGAACAATTTCATTACTCCAAAAAGAAAGACCCCACACTCCTTAGCATTCTTTTCTAAGTCTATATAACCACTAATTTATATAACCATTCTTTTCTAAGTCTATATAACCACTAATTGTACTACATACAATATGTAGTACTCTGTGTCTGGTCTCCTGCACTTAGGTTTGGATTTTTTTTGTCTGATATTAATATTTTATGCTATTAACCTATATTTGTTCAGCTTCCAAGAAAAAATGGTCTTGTATATAAAATTTTACCCACATTCATATTTAACATATGTATTTATATTTCACATAATATATTTAGTTCATAATAGGGCAATCATGCAGTGTTTGTCCTTTGGTGTCTGGCTTGCTGCTTCACTCAATATAATGTCTTCCAGGTTCATCCATATTGTTACATGTCTTCTATTCCTTTTATTTGAGCCTATAATTTTTAATGTAATTGTTAAGTATATTTCTCAGAGACTTAAATCTTTAGACTGTTCATATGCTGGTTAAATCCTGAATCCCAGCAGAGTAGTAATAAATTTATACTCTCCAGTTATTTGGGTTTGCCCTAGACAACAAACAAAATGATAAGGAAGGTCAAATCCCATTCCCAAAAAACAAGGATTATCTAGAACTGAAAGGAAAACAATTCCTTACATCTGTCTATAATATGTGAGTCCCCTCTCAGCCTGAAATAGTCAGAGTAGAAATCATCCCAAATCCCGCAAGAATGAGGAATGAACAAGGATAAGGGAGGAGTGTAACCATGGACCAAAATAGATTTATTATTTAGTTATTATCTTGTGTTAATGGAAGAGCTTGTAACATTAATATAATTATAAAGGTTGCCATGGATTCAGAGGGGAAGGAAAGGGATGAATGAGTGGGAAACTGGACATTTTTGAGGTGGTGAGATTCTTCTGTATGATACTGCAATGATGAACATATGACATTATGCATTTATGGAACTATACAGCACAAAGTGTAAACCATAATGTAAACTACATACTTTGGTTAGTAGCAATGTTTCAATATTGGTTCATTAACTGTAACAAATGTACCACAATAATCTAAGATGTGAGTAATAAGGGAAACTGTGTGTGGTTGTGTGTATGTGGGTGAGTGTGTGGAAATTTCCTATATTTTTGTTGTAAATGTAAATCTAAAACTCTTCTAAAGATAAAGTTTAGTATTTAAAAAATGTTGGAAAAGGAATGTGTGTATGTATATTCACATGCATACAGCATTACAACTTCTATTACAATACAATATAATTTCAAAAGTAAATAAATATGTGCATAAATTCATGTGTGTAAATACATATATTTATTTGAAATAACATTACAGTGTTATATGTAGCATGTATTTTGATGTAAAAAAAAGCACAGCTCAGAATACTGTATGTAATTTGAATATATTAAAAACTTGAATGATACACCAAATAAACGAAGATAATTTTCTATGGTGAAAGGAAGGCCACAATGTGGTCCAGAGAGTTATGGAAGCTACTTCTCTGTATGAACCTTATTTTGCAGATTGACTCAGAGGTAATGTAAATATTTTGCACAATAATACAACAGACTTTAATGAAAATAAAAATAACCTAAATATTGAAGAAATATAAAACAAATAAATCTAACCTTATGTTTGATTTATGGCTTTACTAGAGAAGGAAATATTTTAAATGGTTTCAAACTACAGTAATGTAATGAATATTTCCAGTAAGATAAACCATAGGACAAATCAAAAAATGTAAAAAGGAAGGACTAAAAAGAAAATACAAAACAAACAAACAAACAAAAAACAAACAAAAAAAACATGACTACCTTTGAGGTCTCAATGGACTGTATGTCAGTGTAAAGAAATAGTAGATGAAGAAAAGTTATCACTTATAGGACATATCAAGTTAAAACATCCAAAATGAATGAAAACATTTAAATATTACTAGATTACCATCTCAGTAATCATCAGCAGCTGCTAAATTATTAGGTGAAATGTTAATGGGAATTTTATAATGGATGGAAGAGTGATTAAATTTATCATCAATAAAAAACTCCCAGATATTATGGTCTTCTTGATATTATGTAATAAATCATGCAATATTTCACCTACATTCTTTGCAAAACAATGGAACCAGAATTCAATCAAATGTTCACTTTTTTGGAAATAAAAGAAACAGAGAAACAAGTTCAGTGATTATAGAAATGTAATAAAAAATGCA
Source organism: Tolypeutes matacus (assembly GCA_026826555.1). Lineage (NCBI taxonomy): Eukaryota > Metazoa > Chordata > Mammalia > Cingulata > Chlamyphoridae > Tolypeutes > Tolypeutes matacus. The sequence goes on along the minus strand of JAKSZT010034994.1, from coordinate 116,392 downwards.
AAATTTAGGAAATTATTTAGAGCAAAGTGTTTGTTTTATTAACAAATAAATTACAAGAAAATGAAACAAACAGGGGAAATTTTTAAAGATTTAAAAAGAAACAGCTTAAAAGATCAACCAAATATGGAGGTCTTTTTTGGATTCTGATAAGAAAAAAATGTACAAACATGAGTAAATTGACAGTTAATGGTTGTTTGACACAACTAAGGATTACTATTGATAATATATATTTAAATTTAATATCTAATTTTTTTTTTACACATTGGAGTTCTACTTTTATTGAGCAATATATAGAAATAATAATCCATTTTTTATGTGGGCAATGGATACTATCTTTGTTTGGGATGGCTGCTATGACAAATATCACAGTTTGGCCTAAACAACAGGATATTGTTGTTTTACTATTTTGGAGTCCAGAAGTCTAAAATCAAGGTATCAGCAAGGCAAATATTTCTCTAACGTCTGCAGTTTTCTGGTGGTTAATTTCCAGGAATACTCTGACACATGGCAATCTTGCTCCTTGTGTCTTCATTTATTTCCAGTTCATTTTCCAATTTCCTTTAAGAGGACTTAACCAGAGTGGATTAAATTACAGTTTGACTCAATTTGTCCTTATCCAAATTGGATCTTTTATCCAAAGATCTTATTTACAAATGACTTCACACCCACAGGACTGGGGGTTAGAACTTAAACATATCTTTGTGGGGGATAAGACAGGATTTATAACAAGTCCTTTGGATGAACCAGAATTGGGCATATGTTTCTAATTGTTGAAGTTAGTTAATAGTATATGATGGATCACTACATAACTCTTCTTGCTTTGGGGTATATTTGAAAATGTCCATGTCTTTTTAAAAAGAAGTAACAACCACCACTACAACAACAAAAAATCATGACTGAAGTCTCTGGAGTCCTCATTGAATCACTCCTCTTCCTAGAGATACTGATCTTGACAAGTTACCTGATATCTTTCTCTATTAGTTTTCTCATTTGTCAGAGTCATATTCTATGAATTCCTTCTTTACAGTTTTGGCTGAAAATATATACTATCAAATAAAATATTTTCAACAAGGTTGAGCATATGATCATCACTTAATATAAATTTTATGACAAAATAATGATTCTTGTAATAATTTTATTTATTAATGAATTTATTAATAATTACTATCCATCAGTCTATATTAGAAGTGGAAATGTATATTTTGGCTATCCCTGCTTATTTTACTTCACATCTGGATTTTGACTTCCTGTTTTCCTTCAATGAAAGTTCAATCTTTAATAATTTTCTGGGAAGCGGCTGTGGCTCAATCAGTAGGGCTCCTGTTTACCATATGGAGGCCCCAGGTTCAGTTCCTGGGGCCTCCTAGTGAAGGCAAGCCTGCCCGCATGGTGTGGTTAGCTGACCCAGTGAGCACAAGCAGCAAGGGGGGGATAAACAAATAAAATCTTAAAAAATAATAATAATAATAATTTTCTTAGTGATTTTACTGGAATTTTCTGAATTATTCAATACTTATGAAATGTCCTTCGGCCTTCACATAAAAATGATAATAACTGAGAGGAAAAATTAAATGTTTTTTCATTTAACAATTGATTTGAATTACATGTTTTTCCCCCTTCTTTCACAAAATCAATAGAATATTTTCCAGTTCCTGGACTCAATGAATTTGATTTTCTCTGCTCTTCTTTCTCCACTCTTTCTTCTAAATACACCTGTCTACAGACAATCTTAAAAGAACTTAAAATTTAGATAGGAGGAGAATTGTAGGAAGGTGGCAAGTAGGAAGCTCCAGTATTAGATTTCTTCACCAGAACAACTAGTAAACAGCAAAAACTGTCTGATATAATTATTGTGAAACTCCAGAGTTCAACAGATCACTGTACAGCATCCAGAAAGAATATTATGAAGAGGTGAGTAAATAATGGTAAAGATTAGTAAATTGTTCTCTCTTCAATAGTGTACTAGTGCCCATCACCCACTCTTGCAGTTTCCTGCCTAGCTTGCTGGTGACAGAAAGGGATGCAAAATCCACTTCCCCAAAACAAGGATCAGAAAAGCTGATCATTGATAATGGCTTTTGGTAAAGATTATGGATCACTGAAGGAATATCTCTGAAAACCAGCATTGTTCTAAAATGCCTCCAACAAAGGCTGCAGAGAAGCATTTCCTAAAGATATGCTGCATCAGGGCTGCTGGGAATGGTTCAAAGACTGAATTTGCTGGGCAGGTCAAGAAAGCAATTGTTTGGGGGAGTTGTGGAGGAAGTTCCTGGCACCCTTCCTAATTACCTCCACAGGCAGCTTGAAGCAGGTCTGTTCCTCTTTCCTAGTTCCCTGGCCTTGTTCTGGCTGGGAAAGTTTGACTTGGAAAACTTTTTTCCAGGCTGCTGCCCTTTCCCAGAATCTTTCTTTAAGGCAAAAGCACCTGGAGATGACAACAAAAGCATGGTAAGTAGTTATTAAGGAAGTCAACCTGGAGCAAAATTTTATCTGCTTTAAACAACTAAAAGAAAGAGAGGTATGTACCTGAAAAATAATGAGGGGACATTCAGACTCCTCTAAAAAGGGTAACTCCAAGGCAACAAACAAGGATAATCCCAGGACAAGGACAAGACAAGGACAAGGGAGAACCATGCACTTTGCATTTGCCATGGGTTAACTTTCCTTATAAGAGCTGACACTCAAGAAAGTCTCTGTCATATCACCAGTGATTTACAAAATCAAGAAATAAATCAGGGAATAAATCCCAGAATTATTATTTAAAATGTTAAAATATATAGTGTGCATGGAAAAAAAAAAAAGAGGAAATTATGGTCCATCAAAAAGAAAAGAATAAAAATCCAAAAATACATGTATAAAGAAGACCAGACTGTTGATATATGGAAAAGATATTTAAAAGGTTCAAGTATATGAAAGAAAATAGAAAGAAATAAAGGATATCAGAAAAACAATGAATGAGCAATATGAGAATCTTACTAAAGAAATAGAAATTTTTAAAAAACACCAAACAGAGCTACTGGACTTGAAAATCATAATAACTGAAGTGAAAAATGCCCAAAAGGTTTTATAAGCAGGTTGGAAATGGGAGAAAAAAGAATCAGCAAACTCAAAGACAAGACAATTGAAATGAAACTGGCTGAGGAGCAGAAAGAAAAAAAAAAGAATTATAAAAATGGAAAATAGCCTGACACTTCTGGGATACCATCATGCTTACCAAAATATGCCTTATGGAAATCCCAAAAGGAGAAGGAAAAAGATAGGGACGGAAAGAATATTCAAAGAAATATTGACAGAGAACTTCCTCAACTTATTTGAAAATATGAACTTGCACGTACAAGAAGCCCAGAAAATGCCAAACAGAAAAACATGAAGTAAAACATGCCAGCAGATATTGGTCAAACTATCAAATTCAGTGGATAAGGAGAGGGTTCTGAAAGCTGAAAGAGAAAAACAATGTATTATGTACAAGAAAAGCCAATTAGATTGAGTTTTGATTTCCCACCAAAATCCATGTGAGCAATGAAGCAAGGGTTGCTCCATAGGGCTCTAGAGACCTCAGGAGAGACAACTGTAGGAAATTACACATTGATATAGGGAGGGCAGACAACTCCAGGAGATCAGCACCCCATTAGTGGGCCTTACCTTGGAATATATGATAACCTATCCCCCTAATGTATCAGAGTGAGACTCATTTTTAATTTCCTTACACATGGTTCTTCTGCCCCTTTTATTTGAACATATAATTAGCACTATACTCATTAAATATATGTCCCAGAGACTTAAAATCTTTGCTGTTCATATGCCAGTCGATCCTTGAAACTCACCAGAATTGCAGATAACACCTATTCTCCAGTTCACCAGACACACCCAGGACCACTAACAAAAGAATGATGATGGACAACAACCATCCCCAAAATCATTAAGTACCTACAACTGTAAGCAAAACAGTTTCAACCATCTGCCCCATGGGATCTAAGCCCCCTCACAATCAGAAGCATAGTTGGCATAACCATCACAAAATTCAAGATTGAGCAATGAACATATATAAGGGGGGAATGCATCTATGGACCAAAGTAGATTTATTATTCTAGTAATGGAAGAACTTGTAACATTGATATATTATAGTGGTAATATATCAGTGGTCACCAGAGTTTCTGAGGGGATGGAGAGGGAAGAATAGGGGTAACATGGGGCATTTGGGGGACATTGCAATTGTTGGACATAATATTGAAATGATGGATACAGTCCATTATAAATTTTGTCAAAACCTATAAAATTGTGTGGTGCAAAGGGTAAACCATAATGTAAACCATAGAACATGGTTAGTAGCAATGCTTCAATATTTGTTCAATTGTAACAAATGTATGACACTAATGAAATATTTTGTTAATCGGGGAAAATGTGAGAGGGGAGGAGTTGGGATACATGGGAATCCCCTATATTTTCTATGTATTTTTTTGTAATAAAAAACTCCTTTAAGAATAAATTTAAAAAATAAAACCTGTGGGCAAGTAGGCAGAGTGTTGAAATCCTTGAATTGCTGAAAGAAAAGAACTACCAAGCAAGAATTTTATATCTAATGAGACTTGCTTTCAAAAATGATGGAGAGATTAAGATATTCCAAGATAAGCAAATGTCGAGAGAATTCATCACCACTAGACTTGCCCTAAAAGCAATGCAAAAGGGAGTTCTCCAGACTGAAAGAAACACTTGTCAAAATGAAATAAAGACCTCTAGTAAAGGTAACCATTTGGGGAATTATAAAGGCTGGTATTCTTTTTTATTTTATTTTTTATTTTTTTGCAGGTTCCCAGGATTAAACCAAGGCTCTTGTATATGGGAAACAAGAACTTAACCACGGATCTATATCCACTCCCCCCAGTACTCTACTTCTTAAAATCTAAAGGTGCTAAAATGCATAATAAGTAATGGTCAAGCTATGGTTTTAAACATAAAATATACAAAGATATAATTGTTAACAAATATCTAAAAGGGAGGGAAGAGATACAGGGAAAGTCTATATGCAACTGAAGTCAAGATGGTATCAAATTAATTATGATTGTTATATATGCATGTTATTAAATTTTAACCCCATGATAACCACAAGGAAAATATTTCAAGAATATATCCAACTAGAAATGAAATTCATAATAAGAAAGCACTAGAAAAAATTAAAAAGCTGGTACTTTGAGAAGATTAATAAAATTGGCAAAAACCTACCAAGGCTAATAAAAAAAAGAGAGAAGATAAAAATACATAAAAGAAGAAATGAGGAAGTGGCTATCACCACTAATCCTACAGAAATAAAGAGGATCATAAAAGGATACTTTGAAAAATTGTATGATAACAAGATGAATAATTTACATGAAATGTACAAATTCCTAGAACACACAAGCACCCAATATTGACAGAAGAAATTGGTGACTTTAATGAACCAATCACAAATAATGATATTGAATTAGTCATCAAAAATCTACCAACTAAGAAACTCCCAGGACTACACAGATGAATTCTAATAAACATTCCGGAGAGTACTAACACCAATCGTGCTTAAATTATTAAAAAAAACAAACAAACAAAAAAAAAAACAAGTGGAGGTAGCATTGCCTAACTCACTCTATGATGCCAACATAACCCTAATATCAAAGAAAAACACAGATGCCACAAGAAAGGAAAACTAAAGACCAATCTTTTTGCTGAAATCCTCAACAAAATACTTGGTAATCATATTCAACAACAAACCAAATGAATTTTACACATTGACCAAATGAGCTTCATCCCTGGTATGCAAAGATGTTTCAACATGAGAAAATCAATCAATAAAATACACCATATTAACAGACAAAAAAAGAAGAAAACCACATGATCATCTCTATTGATACAGAAAAAGCATTTGAAAAATACAGCGCCATTTCCTGATAAAAACACATCAAAGATAGGAATAAAAGGAAACTTCCTCAACATGATAAAAGTTATATATGAAGAAAACACAGCTACTTTCATATTCAGTGGTAAAATGCTAAAGATTTCTATCTAAGTTCTGGAATAAGAAAAGGATGCTTATTGTTACAGCTCTTATTTAACATTTTTTTTCTTTTTTTTATTATTATTATTATTTTTTTTATTATGGGTAAAAATCAAAATTCTCACAATACATAAAAACATTTGCAAAATGATATATAAATATATATGCATATATGTGTATTTGCTTACAAAAATGTTATATATATATATATATATAACATTTTTG
>JAKSZT010034994.1:33332-100142 GCA_026826555.1 Tolypeutes matacus | reverse complement strand
ATAACATTTTTGTAAGCAAATACACATATATGCATATATATTTATATATCATTTTACAAATGTTTGTATGTATTGTGAGAATTTTGATTTTTACCCATAATAAAAAAAAATAAAAAAATAAAAATAAAAAAAAAAAAAAATATAGGGAATTCCCATATGCCACACCCCTTCCCTGTCCCACACTTTCTCACATTTGCAACACCTTTAATTAGTGTGGTACATTTATTCAATTGATGAAGACATATTGAAACATTGGTACTAGATGTGGAATATAGTTTACATTATAATTTATTTAATTAAAATTGTCCCACACAATTATTATAGGTTATGACAAAATGTATAATGGCCTGTATCCAGCATTGCAATGTCATGCAGGACAATTCCAATGTTCCCCAAATGCTTCTATGTTTCACCTATTCTTCCCTCTCCCTCCCTTTAGAAACTCTTGAGGCCAATGCCTTTATATCAATGATAAAAGTTCTTTGATTGTTAGAATATTAATGTGTTTATAATACATTATAATATGAATATATTATAATAGAATAATAACAAGTGTATTTTAGTCCATTGTTAATTCCCCAATCTTGATGATTTTGTGATGGTGATGCCCACTCTCTTTCTAACTGAGTGGGTCTTAAGATCCCATGGGACAGACGGATGGAGCTACCATGCTTGCAGTTGCAGACACTCTCTGTTCCTTGTGATGGGTGTTCTGCAACATCATCTCCTTTTTAGTTGTTCTGGGTGAGTCCAGTGAACTGGAAAATAGGTGTTACAACTCTGCTGAAATTCAGGGCTCATCTGGCACATGAACAGACTGAAGATTTAAGTCTCTGGGACATATATTTAACAAGTATTGTGCTAATTATTCATCAAATAAAAGGGGTAGAAGAGCCATATGTAGGGAAACTATAAATGACTCTAACTCTGTTACTCTAGGGAGCATACATTCCAAAATAAGGCCCACTGACAGGGTGCTGAATGCCTGGGCTTGACTGTCCTGCTTATCAGGTTTACATCACCACAAGAAAAAGTGGGAGTAAGAAGACTGTGGACACCCAAGCCATGTTTATATTCAATAGTTATGTTTAGTAGATCAGAAGGTGGAATTCTAATTTGAAAATCAAAAAAATAATTTTGACCAGGCAGGGGGAATGGCCATCAAAGAGCAGGAAAGAGAGAGAGGCAATCTACAAATAGCATAAGTGGTCTTATCCTGGAGGTTCTTTGATATAATGAACAACAATCCTTAGGGGAAGAAAATTAAAGCACTTTGACTGAAATAACTCAAGTCAATTCAATCTATTCTAGGATTTTTGTGGTTTACACTGACTTGATTAACTGTTTTATGAAATTGATGACATTCATTTGTTGTTGTTTGTTAAGATTCTAGCCCCAGCTCTTTAGGCTGTATTAATAAGTGAAACATAAGTGCAAACTTTAAACAATCAAATAATTTCCTCTGACAGTAGAGAGTTGAATAATGTGTGCTTCTACACCAAACAAAACACCCAATTATATTTTTAGTACAATGACAATTTTGCTATAAAAGTTGTGACATTTTTTTAAGTGTTAAATGATGAATCTAAATTATGTCTTCAAGATACTGAAATAAATGTTCATGTCAAGCAAACGAGTTCACCCTTTGACAGAGCAATTTAGTCCAATGGTCAATAATGTGGAGGCAAGTCCCATGGACGTTAACCATAGGAGGTAAAATGAATCCAGGGGCACCAAATATAGCTCCTTTTGCTATTCTCCTACTTTGAATTAATGAATATATTTTTATTCTCTCACTCTTGATAAACTTACAAACACAGTAAGCCTCTAATAAACAAATTGAACATGCGTTGTGTATAAGAATTGAGTTTGATGCCAGAAGAAAACTAAGACTTTTTCTCCAAGTTTCTCTTTGATCTCACTGTCACAAAATTCTCTTTAAGTTAATGCTGGGCTTCATTCCTGTTCAGAATGCCAAAGTGAGCTGTGTTGGGAACCCTAGGGATGCTTTAACAAGTTCCTTTCCTGAGATTCAAACTGCAGGTACAAGTGCTTATAATTTGTTCAGTTTAATAATAACTATTATTATATTTCTGCACTCTAACAAGTCCCCTGTTATGGCCCATACCGGGGCTTAATTGGAAGAAAGAACTCCTTTATACTTTTCAAGGTGGCAAATGTCAGCTACAGGAAGTTGCTAAATAAAGCAAGCAAAGCTGCTAATCAAGGTTTTTTAAGAAATTATTTGTGTGAGATAATTTAAATCTTTCCTCTGTCATTATGCATCAAATCTGCCCTTATTTTAATAAATAAAAATCTGATGGGGAAGCAGAGTGATGCTTAAGTTAAGGAATCCAAATTCCTACCATCTCAAGGGAATATCTTTGTGAAACTTGTCTGAACAGAACAAAGCAATTACTCTGAATCCAAATTATCAATTAATTCTGATACTTTTTTGGTTCTCAGACAAAAGTTCTTTGTTGTTATTGTGTGGACCATAAATCATCTTATTGAAACAGAACAGAATACAATGCTAGGCCACTGTTAATAAACAGGTTCATGAGAAAAGTTACTGATATTTATTGATCTACCCACCACTAGAAAGTTTGTTTTGATTTTATAATCTAATTCCAATTCCCATACTCCACTGCCCCTTTGCAAATTCTCTTCTTAACCTTTAACTACAACAAACAAAATTAATTAATCAAGCAAACAGAAAGCAGACTGGTTACTAGATGCAGACTAAAATACTTAAATACCTGATTACTGGATCATGATTCAGCTGGGATTTAAAAACCAGCCAAAGAGTGCACATGTAGACATGAGTTATTTATATTACATGGTGAAAATGTAATTTAGAGCATATATTTTCACAGTAATAAAAATCTTAGCTTTTATCCCTACTTTGCCAAAAAAAATCAGTGAATCTGAAAAATTTATACAGCTTCCTTGACCTCTGTCCATTTAGACAACAGGGATATAGAAAGACAGCCTCTCACATCTACATTATAAATGTACAGTAATAAAATTCAAAAAAGAGTCAGTACAGAATAATAATTAATTTTTTCAAGCAACTTTTATTAAATTGATTGAGGAGGCTTCTGTGAACATCATTTATTATTTGTTAAATCCTGAGTCAAATCTATATTCTTGGTTTGTTCCTTTGATTGGGCCATATCTTCCTGTTTCTTAGTGTGGGTGATTATATCTTTTGTTGACACCTAGGAATCTGCTTATGTTGATGATTTTGCTCTGTTGATCAATTTCTCTCTTGCCTAGTGGTTTTATTTAACAGGTCTTCTTTGATTTTTAGTTTAATTTTTATAAAACTTTATTGTCCTGTTTCAGAAGTCAAAAATGTGGCAGGGAGCCACTAATAGGGCCCAACTATGTCTTCTGTTCCTGGGAAATACTCAGGAGACCCACAGGGGTATCAACTTATGGTTTTCTCTTTGGCTTCTCCATGTCTACATCACCAGTCCCTCCTCACTGATGCATGAGGCACTTTCCTGGCCGGCAGGGTCCCCAAAGTGACTCCCTCAGACTACTTCTATGCCTTCTCCTTTATTTTGCAGGAGAGCTGTGCCCTGCCTGAGCTACTCTGATGCCATCTTGTTCACAGCATCTTCACCAGGAATAAATTCATTCTCAATAAACCATTTTCTTTGCTGATCTGTAAGAAGAAAATCCTCATCCATAAAGTTTTTTAAAAGTTTATTAAAGTGTATTACTGGTACATGAACATACATAAATTATAGCTGTGAACTGACAAAACAAACATATATAACATCATACATGACTCTGATACCTCACCCTACCACCAATACCTTGCAATCTTGTGAAACATTTTTAACTAATGATGAAAGAGCACTCTCAAAATATTACTACTAACCAAAGAATCTTATACTTGGTGTATATTTTCACCAAGCTAACCTATTATTATTACTTTATATCATTTATACATGAACATACATAAACAATAAGTTTATAGTAAAAGTTGTTAACTTACAAAGCAATCAAGAATAACATCATACAGGAATCTCATACATCAAACCACCACCAACACCTTGAATTGTTGTGAGACACTTGTTACAAATTATTAAGGAATATCATCAAAATCATACTATTAACTATAGCCCATATCTTATATTTGACGAATTTCCACTGCAACCCACTCTATTGTTATTTGAAATATATATTCTATTACAGAAATTGTGAACTTACAAAACAATGATGCATATGTTCAGAATTCCCATACAACACCCCTCCACCAACACACCACAATATGGTGGAACATTTGATACAGACCACGACACAATATCCTCAGACTATCATCACCAACCATCCCCCACAGCACACCCCTGGCACACTCCTTCCAGACTCCTCCATTATCAACATAGTACAACCTTGGCATAGATGCATGAACACTACGGCATTGCTGCCAACCACAGTCTATAGGTCACTCTAGTTGCACTTTTCTCCATGCTTCCCCACATTCCCACCACCCTGCAATAGTGACATACATCTGCTCTAGCTCACAAAAGACACTTGTATCTGTACCATCAACCAAGATTCTCATCCACCTCTGGGTTTACAGTGTTATTCAGTCCCTAGATTATTCCTTAGTTTTCTTTCAATTGACACTTACATCCCTACACTATCCTTTGCAGCCATATTCCCATTTATAAACCAGCTTTTACTCACTATAATGTGTTATCATCAACTCTATACATTTCCATACATTTACAGGAAGGTTAATTAAATCTTCTACATACATTAGGCATCAATAGTTCATCTCAGTCCTGTTTTTATCTCCTTTAAGAATCCACCACCTACCACAAGGTCTTAAAGATGTTTTCCTACATTTTCTTCTAGAAGCTTTATAGTTCTTGCTTTTATATTTAGGTTTTTTATCCATTTTGAGTTAATTTTTGTATAAGGTGTGAGATAGGGGTCCTCTCTCTTTCTTTTGGCTATGGATATCCAGTTGTCCCAGCACCATTTGTTGAATTCCCCCTAGGTGAATCTGACAGGCTTGTCAAAAATCGCTTCACCAGAGATGTGAGGGTCTGTTTCTGAAACATCACTTCAGTTCAATTGGTCTATGTGTCTGTCTTTATGCCAGTTCTATGCTCTTTTTACCACTGTAGCTAAGTAATATGATTTAAGGTCCGGAAGTGAGAATTCTCCAATTTTGATTTTCCTTTTCAAGATGTTTCTAGCTATTAGGGACCCCTTATCCTTGCAAATAAATATGATAATTGTGTTTTCCATTTTTAAAATACTGGTGGAATTTTTGTCAGTATAGCATTGAATCTGTATATTAATTTGCATAGAATTGACATCTTAATGTGTTTCCTTCTGTTTCTGCTTGTCTTCTCTTTAGGAGGAACTGGGAAACTGATCCTGGGACCTTCTGGAGTGGGAGAGAGTTGCTCAATATCTTGCTCTGCCTCAGCTCCCTGTTCTACTACATCTCTTTTGTCTCTTTCTCTGTGTGTCTTTTTTTGCATCAGCTTTCCGTGCAGGCCAGCTTTTGGTGTGGGCGGGCACTCTGTGAGGGCCAGCACTCCTGCATCAGCCAGCACTCCAAATGGACAAGCTTTCTGCTCAGGCCAGCTTGTCTTTCACCAGGAGGCACTGGGAATCAAACCCTGGACCTCCTATATGGTAGACAGGAAGCCAATCACTTGAGCCACATCCATTTCCCTCTAGTGGCTTTAAAGTCTATTTCAGCTGATGTAAGTATAGCTACTCCAGCTTTTTGTTGTTGTTGTTACTAGATGAATGGAATATCTTTTTTCAGCCGTTCGCTTTCAATCTATTGGTATACTTCAGTCTAAAGTAAGTTGCAGACAATATATAGATGGCTTATATTTTCTTATACATTCTGTTCTTTGAATCAGGAATTTAACCATTAACATTCAATGTTTTTACTCTAAAAGTCATTCACATTTCACCCATTTTCACCTTTGCATTTTATCTGTCATACTTCATTTTCACCACTCTTTTGGGACTTTTAGTTACTTTAATGATATAATCTTCATTTATAGACTCTCTTCCAGGCCTCTCTCTCCTGTCTTCTTTTCAGGCTGTAGCAATCCCTTTAGTATGTCTTGCAAGGCCAGTCTCTTGGTTACAAATTCTCCCAGTTTCTATTTATATGTGAATATATTCTAAAGTCCCCTTTCATTTTTGAAAGACAATCTTGCGAGATATAAGATTCTTGGCTGGAAGTTTTTCTCTTGCAGCATCTTAAATATATCACACCACTATCTTCTTGCCTTCATGGTTTGTGATGAGAAAACAGCACTTAATCTTATTGGGTATCCTGTATATGATATGCATTGTTTTTCTCTTGCTTTGTAGAATTTTCTCTTTTTCTTTGGCATTTGAAATTTTGGTTAGTATTGGTCTTGGAGTTGGTCTATGTGAATTTATTCAGATGGGGGTACATTGTGCTTCTTGGACACAGCTATCTATGTCCTTCAATAGGGTTGGGAAATTTTCTACATTATTTCTTCAAATATTACTTCAGCTCCCTTTCCCTTTTCTTCTCTTTCTAGGACACCCATGACACATATGTTTGCATGTCTCTTGCTGCCATTTAGTTCCCTGAGACCTTGTTCAATTTTTTCCATTCTTTTCTTCATTTGTTCACTTTCATTGGCCATATCTTCAAGCTCACCAATCTTTTATTCTGCCTCTTCAAATCTGCCATTATAGAATTCTAGTGATTTTTTAAAATTTCATTTATTGCACCTTTCATTCCCATAAGATCTTCTGTTTTCTATGTATGCTTTCAAATTCTTTTTTGTGCTAATCTAATGTTTTCTTAATATCCTTAATCCTTTTAGCCATCTCATTGTATTTATTAAGGACACTTGTTTGAATATTTATGATTAGTTTTCTCAACTCTTTTATGCCATCTGGAGGCTTATCCTGTTCCTTTAACTGAGCCATTTCTTCCTGTTTCTTGGTGTGGATTGTAATTTTTTGTTTGTGTCTTGGCATCTGGTTTACTAGTTGTATTAATATTGGGTGCAGTTTCTCCCTTTAATTTAGGGCTTTCTTGCTCTTTCTCCCTTGTCTTTGTGTAGTAGGAGTCAAGGGTGTGGTTGGTGCTATAATCTGTAGAAGTTCAAGCTGCCTGCATTGCCAAAGGGACTGATGAACCTTCTCTCAACTTTCTTCTTTGCCCAGCGGTAGGGACAGAACCACAGCTGTGTGTAATACTCCAAGTTATGCAGGCCTGGACTCTAGTTGCCCTAAGAGGTTGATGAAGCTCCTGCCTGGGATGGAGATGGAGCTGCAGGTGTGGGCAGCAATTTATGCTGTATTGGTCCAAAATGACCTCATTTGCCCCAGTTGACTTTCAACTATTCAGTCTGTGCCAGCTAAATGTACCTACAGTTTCCTGGAAAGGCTGGTGCAGGTACTGAGAGCTTCCTTCCTGCCAAAGCCCTAGGCTAGGGCTGCACTCCAATCTTGGTGGAAGGAAGCTGGTCTCCACCATCAATGTGATTTTCAATCAGCCTGCCTTCCCCTCATGCTGGGACTGGAGTCATAATTGTGGCTGCTGACCTCTTTGTGACTTAGTTTCAAATTTTAGCTGTTCTCAGGATTATATTTTAGCCAAGTGAATTTACTAATCAGTAGCTGAAGTTGGTGGCCAACCGTCTCTACCTTCCCTGTTTTTGGGAAATAGAGCTTCCATCTCCAGCCACAGAATAGCTCTTGAGGCAGCTTGTGCCATCAGTGGAGGATAGACACCAGCCTCCATGGTGTGGAGTGCTCTATTTATGAATCCTCTCTGCAGATGGGCAGTCCCCTACTTCCATTACTTCAAGGATATTGCAGGATGTTCTTCTGGTCTCCTGGAACCCCCAAACAGGTGCTTTAGATAGCTCTGGGTGATTCTAACTGCCCTGTAGCACAAGCTGTCTCTAGGAGCTCCTTATTCTGATGCCATTTTGCTGGTTGTCTCCACCTATAAAGTTTTATCATGAGATTGCAGCAATTCTGTCATATCTTCAAGCTCCACTTCTAACTCTAGTTCTATTGCTATTTCTACCACATATGCAGTTACTTCCTCCACTGACATCTTGAACCCCTCAAAGTCATCATGGAAGACTGGAATCAATTTCTTCCTAATTCCTGTTCATATTGATATTTTGATCTCCTCCAATGAATCATAGATTTTATTAATGGCCAGGACCAGATGACTTCACTTGTGAATTCTATCAACTATTCAAAGAAGAATTAACACCTTTTCTTTTCAAACTCTTCCAAAAAAATTGAAGAGGACAGATTTATTCCTAATGAGGTAGGCTTGATTAGAGATTAAAAAGACAAATCTGGGAACTGGCAGATAAAACATGGCCATGAAACACGTGGCCATGGAGACCCCACACTACAGCTGCTGGAAGAACCACATGAGAATCCCCATTTCGAAAGGGATTTTGTCTGGAATCAGGAAAAGCCCTGGATATTATCAAAGGGCCATGTCACTGGGCCCTGCTGGGCAACTGACGGGTTGTGTAACCAATTGAGACAGCAAATAACTGAGATTGCTCCCCTGACATTAGCAAAGTGGCAGAATACTGAATGATTTAAACAGCAAGCACCAAAGCTAAATCAGGCTGTTTTGCCTTTTCTCTCCCTGCCTGGACCAGCACGGAAGTAGACCTGGGGACTGGTAATCTGTAACAGGGACTTTAATCTGTAAATTGACCTTTTTTCTCTCTTGGCCTGGACCAGTCTGCCAGTGTATCTGGGACCCATAATCTGTTACTTTCTCTTCTCTCATTTTTTAAATAAACTACTGGCCTAACTAAACTGGCATGTTCTTAAATTCTTTTTTGTAACATAGCCAATGACATAGAAAACTCTAGCAACACTAACTCATTCTTTGAGGCTAATATCACTCTGATAAAGCAAGATGAAGACATAGAAAGAAAATAAAATTACAGGCCAATATCCTTTATGAATACAGATGAAAAAATTTCAACACATACTAGCAAACCATATCCAACAGCATATTTATCCACAAACAATTTTATTAACACATATTGATACATATTAATAAAGCATAAATCCATCCAAAATGTACAATCAATGGTATTTGGTGGACACCAGAAGACCATGTCCTTAAAGCTAATCCATCCCTGTGCATGTAAACCTATTATAGGTAGGACCTTTTGATTAAATTACTTCAGTTAAGGGTCTTTGATTAGACTGCATGACCCAGGGTGGGTCTTAATCCTCTTACCAGTGTCCTTTATAAATTGATTCAAGCAAGGCTGCAGAGACAGAGAGAAACGCCCAGAATCTGAGAGGAAGCCACAGAGGGAGCAGAAGGTATCAAAGCCCAGAGGAGAAGGCAGAGACCAGCAGATGCTGCCTTGTGCCTTGACAGATAAGAGAGGAATCCAAGAAAACTAACTGCCAGTCCTTGGGAAGAAAAACATTGCATGATGAAGCCTTGATATGGATATTTTTCTCAGCATCTAAACCGTAAGCTTTTAAACTAATAAATCCCCATCGTAAAAGCCAACCCATTTCTGGTATATTGCTTTGGCAGTCTTTAGCAAACTAAAACAGGGGTCAATTCTACCCCCGTCCCAAAATGAAATCTCAAATGTGAATGCACCTAAAAAACAGAGCTTCAAAACACATGAAGTGAAAACTGATAAAATGGAAATGAGTTAAGATTATGTTGGAGGGAAGTTGGTATAGTTCAGTGGTTGAGTACTTGCTTCACATATATTGGGTCTTGGGTTCAATCCCCAGTATCTCCTAAAAACCAACCAACAAAACAAAATAAAAAAACAAAAACCCAAAAGATTATGTTGGAGAATTCAACATTTCTTTCTTAAAAATTGATTAAAGGAAAAAACTAGACAGAAAACCAGTAAGGAGAAAGATGATCTGAACAACACTGAATTCATTTTACCTAATATTTTTAAAACACTTTACCTAACAGAAGCAAAACAAACATTCATTTCAAGTGCATGTGGGATATTCACATAAAGAGACTTTATTCTAAGCCATAAAACAAATCTTAACAAATTTAAAAGAAAAAAAATTATTCAAAGTAAGTCCTTGGACCGTAATCAAATTAAGCAAGAAATAAATAATGGAAAAATATTCAGAAAATCACCAAATATTTAGAAATTAAAAAACTCACTTCTAAATAATCCCACCATAGATAAAGGCCATAGGTTAAAGAAGAAATCATAAGGGAGATTTGTACAGAAGAAAAAGAAAATCAACATGTCAAAACTTGTGGAATGCAGCTAAAGCAGACTTAAATGGAAATTTATAGCATTAAACACATATATTAGACAAAAAGAAAGGTCTCTAACCAATTATATAAGCTTTCATCTGAGCAAGAAACAGTGGGTGAGGGAAAGGAGGAAATTAAACTTTAAGGAAATAAAGATGAAAGCAGAAACCAACAAAATCGAAAATCAGAAAACAACAGGGAATATCAAGGAAACCAAAAAGCAGTTCTTTGAAAAGATCAATAAAATTGATAAACCTCTAGCCAGTATAGCTGAGAAAAAAAGAGAGAAGAGAAGATGCAAATAACAGTAATGAAAGAGGGAACATCACGGCAGACCCTATAAATATTAGAAAGGTAATAAGGGACTACTAGGAACAATTCTATGTCCATATATTTGACAACATAGATGAAATGGAAAAAAATTCCTTTAAGTTAGCCAAAGACTAATTAATGATGAAAGACTTATTTCTTCTTACTCTCCCTCAAAATGGAGAACAAGGCAAAGATATCCATTCTTACCACTTCTTTACAACCTCAAATTAGACATCCTAACTAGTGTCATAAGACAAAAATAAATAAATGCCTATTTCAAAGATTCTACAATAACTAAATCAAACTAACAAATGAGTTTAACAAAGTCACAAGATACACAGCCAATATACAAAAATCCATCATATTTTTATATACCCAAATGAATTGGAAATTTAATTTTTAAATAACAATACCATTTACAATAATACCATAAAATATGAAATTGGCATAAATATTATGAAATATGTAAAAGATCCATATGCTGAAAACTAAACACAAGATGGTGAAAAAAATCAAAGACTTAAACAAACGGTGAAATATACTATGTTCATGGATTGGAAAATTCAGTATTTCTAAGATGTTAATTCTCTCCAAACTAGTCCATAGAGAAAGTGAAATTCCTACTAAATCCCAGCAAGATTTTTCTAAAAATTGACAAACTCAATCTAAAATATTTATGGAAAGGCATCCAGAAATACATCCATGCACATATATACAGTCAATTGATTTTCAACTAAAGACTCAATAGAGAAAAGGTAATCTTTTCAACAAATGATACTGGAACAATTGGATTTTACATTTTTAAAAAACCCTCAAATCACTCCTCACATCATTCATAAAAATTAGCACAATATGGATCATAGACCTCAATGCAAAACCCAAAACCATGAAACTCCTAGAAGAAAACATAGATGAATATCTTTGTGTTCCTGGGTTAGGCAAAGACATTTAGATTTTATACCAAAATCTTTCCTTTATAAGAAAAAAAAATGATAAATTGGACGTCATCAAAATTAAGAACTTATGCTCTTAAAAATATGGGCAAACTGATAGCATTGACTGGATCTGTCCACAACATGGAAATAAACTGGATTTTCAGAATATTGTCTTTCTTTGTACTGTTCAAGGTATTGGTCTTTAAACCCAGCATATTTTACTCATTAAAACAGAATATCCCTTCTTCATTAAAAAAAAAAATAGGGCAATGATTTGAATAGACAATGGACACAAGATTTCAATATATCATCAAAGTGTATAGATGGCATATAAGCATATAAAAATGCTCAGTATCATTAGTCATTAGAGAAATAGAAGTGAAAACTACAATGAGATATCCTACATCTATTAAAATGGTTAAATTAATGAAAAAACAAACAATAAAGCAACCTGATAATACCAAGGATGGGTGAGGATATGGAGAACCTGGGACTCCCATCCATAGGAAAGGGAAACACAAACTGGTTCAGCCACTCAGAAGACAGTTTGGCAGTTTCTTGTCAGGGTAAACATCCTCTTGCCAATCCTAGTCCTAGGCATTTGCCCAGTGAAATAAGCACAAACGTTTCTAGCTGTGTAATGGGAAACATCCTATGGTAGATCCATGTGATGGATCACTACTCAGCAATAGACAGGAACAATTGTGGGTACCCTCAACAACATGAATGAACCTCATATGTTTACACTAAGTGAAATGAGCCAAACTCAAAAGACCATATGATTCCAAATATGACATTCTTTCAAAGCAGAACAATAGGGAGGGAAAACAGATAAAGGGTAATTAGGGGCTGGGAGTAGACACTACAAAGCAGCACATGGAAATTTTGGGGGCTGATGGTGTTAAGCCCCAAAGTTGGGACTTTGGGGATAACCAGAAATGTAGAAAAAACTTTAACACAGAGTTAGGCAGAACTTACACTTATGTCTGCAAACAGGAACCAATGTTGGTCTAAAGCAACTCAGACTTGAGCCCCATGCTGTGGTTTTACTCTCGTTTAAATACTTAAGTTACTACTTAGCATTTGCTTTGATTATGCATGAGCTTGTGTAAAAAAACTTTATTTTGTACATTTAATAATTGAAAATATAAACAATTATAAAAAGAAAACACAGTTGAATAAAAACATACATTTGCAATTAAATATACTGGATACTTAACATTTTTTAAAATTGTACAATATGTCACACAATATATTTGGTTCATAGTAACACAATCATACAGCATTTGTCCTTTTGTGTCTGGCTTGCTTTGCTTAACATAATGTGCTCCAGGTTCTTCCATGGTGTCATGTGATTTGCAATTTCATTTCTTCTTCCAGCTGCATAATATTCCATTGTGTGACTAGACCACAGTTTGTTTATCCGTTCGTTGGTTGATGGACACCTGGGTTGTTTTCAACTTTTGGCAATGGTGAGTAATGCCACTATGAATACTGATATGCAGATGTCTGTTTGTGTCACTGCTCTCAGTTCTTCTGGGTATATACCCAGTAGTGGTATTGCATGGTCACATGGCAAGTCTATATTAAACTTTTTTATTTTTTTAAGAGATTTATTTCTCCCCCCGCCCCCATTGGTTTGCACTCATCTGCTCTGTGTATTCTTCTGGTCTGTTTGTCTTCTCTTAAGGTGGCACCAGGAACCAATCCTGGGACCTTACAAATTAGTAGAGAGGCGCTCAATCTCTTGTACCACCTCAGCTCCATGATCTACTGCATCTCTTATCATCTCTCCTCTGTCTCTTTTTCTTGTGTCATATTGTTGTGCCAGTTCTCCCTGCAGGCCAGCAATCTAGCATGGGCCAGCTCTCTATTCAGGCCAGCTCTCCTCACAAACCAGCATGCCTTTTCACCAGGAGGTGCCGGGAATCTAACCCTGGACCTCCCATATGGTAGATGGGAGCCCATTCACTTGAGCTACATCTGTTCCCTTTAAGTTTCTTTAGGAACTGCAAAACAGTTCTCCACAGTGGCTGTACAATTCCACATTCCCACCAACCATGCCTAAGTGTTCCTACCTCTCCACATCCTTTCCAACATTCATAGTTCTCTGTCTTTTTAATAGTGGCCATTCTGATAGGTGTGAAATGGTATCTCATTGTAGTTTTGATTTTCATTTCCCTAATCATTAGTGATGTTGAACATTTTTTCATGTATATTTTTTCTGCCATTTGTATTTCTTCTTTGGACAAATGTCTACTCAGGTCTTTTGCCCATTTTTTAGTTGGGTTATTTGTCTTTTAATTGTTGAGTTGTAACATCTCTTTATATATCCTAAACATTAAACCCTTATCTGACATGTGATTTCCAAATAATTTCTCCCACTGATTTGGCTGCCTTTTCACCCTTTTGACAAAGTTCTGAGAAGTACAAAAGTCTTTAATTTTGAGGCAGTCCCATTTATCTATTTTTTCTTTCATTGCTTTGGGTGTAAGGTCCAAGAAACGACCACCTACCACAAGGTTTTTAAGATGGTTCCCTATATTTTCTTCTAGTAGTACTATGGCCCTGGCTTTTATATTTAGGTCTTTGCACCATTTTGAGTTGATTCTTGTATAGATAGTGAGATAGGGGCTCTCTTTCATTCTTTCAGTTATAGATAGCCAAACTGTCTTCTGAGTGGCTGAACCAGTTTGTGTTTCCCTTTCCTATGGATGGGAGTCCCAGCACCATTTGTTGAATAGACTGTTTTGTACATGGACTTGGTAGGTTTGTCAAAACCAATTGACTGTATAGGTTAGGATTGATTTCCAGATTCTCAATTCTGTTTTGACCACTGTAGCTTTGTAATATGTTTCAGGGTCAGGCAGTGAAATTCTTCCCATATTTCTTTTCTTTTTTTAGAATGCTTTTGGCTATTAGGTTGCACTTTCCCTTCAAGATGAATTTGGTAATTGCTCTCTCTAATTCTGTAAAGTAAGCTGTTCGGATTTTGATTGGTATTGCACTGAATCTATAAATCAGTTTGGGTAAGATTGACATCTTGATGATATTTATTCTTCCATTTCATGAACACGGAATGTCTTTCCATTTCTTTAGGTCTTTTAAATTTTCTTTTAGCATTGTTTTGTAATTTTCTGCATATAGGTCCTGTACTTCTTTGTTTAAATTAATTCCTAGGTATTTAAGTATTTTTGTTGCTATTGTAAATGGAAATTTTTTCCCCCTATTTCCTCCTCAGATTTCCGAACTTATTTACAAAAACATTACTGATGTTTGCACGTTGATTTTATATCCTGCCACTTTGCTGAACTCATTTATTAGTTCAAGTAGCTTTGTCATAGATACTTCAGGATTTTCTAAATACAGGATCATGTCATCTGCAAACACTGAGATTTTTACTTCCTCTTTTCCTACTTGGATGCCTTTAATTTTTTTTTTTTCTTGTCTAATTGACCTAACTAGAAGTTCTAGTACAATATTGAATAATAATGGTGACAGTGGGCAGCCTTATCTTATTTCATTTCTTTCTATTCTGTACTTTATTATTTCTTTCCTTCTGCTTGCTTTTGGATTGGTTTGCTGTTCTTTTTCTAGTTTCTCTAGTTATTCAGTTAAATCTTTGAGTTTAGCTCTTTCTTCTTTTTTAATATAGGCATTTAGGGCTATAAATTTCCCTCTCAAGACTGCCTTTGCTGTATCCCAGTGAAGTGTATCTACTGATTTCATTTGCAATTTCTTCTTTGACCCACTTATTATTTAGGAGTGTGTTGTTCAGCCTCCACACACTTATGAATTTTCTTTTTTTCTGTCTATTATTGATTTCCAATTTCATTCCATTATGATTTGAGGAAGTGACATATAATTTCAACATATTTATATTTATTGAGAACTGCATTGTGCCCTAATATGTGGTCTATCCTGGACAAAGATCACTGTGCATTTGAGAAGAATGTATAACCCACTGAGTTTGGATGCAGTATTCTGTATATGTCTGTTAGGTCTAACTCATTTATCATATTGTTCAAGTTCTCTATTTCCTTGTTGATCTTCTGTCTAGTTGTTTTAATTATGTAGGTGGGGTATTAAAGACTACAAGGATTATTGTAGATGTCTATTTCTCCCTTCAGTTTTGCCAGAGTTTGTCTCATGTATTTTGGGTCACTCTGGTTAGGTACATAGATATTTATGACTGTTATATCTTCTTGGTGCATTGTCCCTTTTATTAATATATAATGGCCATTTGTATCTCTTATAAATTTGTTGCACAAAATTCTCTTTTGTCTGGTATTAGTGTAGCTACCCCTGCTCTCTTTTGGTTACTATTTGCATGGAGTATCATTCCAACCTTTCACTTTCAGCCAATTTGTATCCCTATGTTTAAGGTAAGTATCTTGTAAGCAGGATATGGATGGTTCATGTTTTCTTATCCATTCAATCAGCCTGTATCTTTTGATTGTGTAGTTTAACTCATTTGCATTCAATGATATTACTGTAAATGCATTATTTACTTCACCATTTTATTGTTTGGTTTTCTTGTGTCATATATTTTGTCTGTCTTTTTACTCTTTTGGTTATCCTTTCTCTATTCTTTCTTCTATATTCTCTTCCAGGCCTCTCTCTCCTGTCTTTTTATTTCAGGTTCTAAATCTTCCTTTAATATTTCCTGCAAAGGTGAATGGATGCTTTTTTATTGTATACTCACCTTCATATTTGAAGGACAATTTTCCTGGATAAAGAATTCTCGGCTGGCAATTTTTCTCTTTCAGAATCTTAATTGTGTCCTGCCACTGTCTTCTCACCTCCATGGTTTCTGAAGAGAAATCTGCACTAAGTCTCATTGAGTATCTTTGTAAGTGATGGTTTGCTTCTCCTTTGCTGCTCTGAGAATTTCTCCTTTTCTTTGACATTTGACATTCTGAGTAGTATGTGTTTTGGAATAGGTCTATTCAGATTTATTTGGATAGGGGTACATCACACCTTTTGGAGATGCAAGTTCATTTTTTATGACAGTTGGGAAATTTTCAGCTATTATTTCCTCAAATACTCTCTGCCCCTTTTCCTTTCTGCCCCTTTTCCTTTCTATTGTCTTTCTGGAAATCCCATGGCAAGTATGTTGTTGGGTTTCATATTGTCATTCAACTTTCTTAGACCCTACTCAAATTCTTTCATTCGTTTTTCTCTCCATTCCTCTTTCTCTTCAATTTCAGCTCCTCTATATTCAGTTTCACTTATTCTTTCATCATTCATTTTGAGTCTGCTGTTGTATGCCTCTAATGTGTTTTTGATCCCATCTATTGTGTCTTTCATTCCCATGAGCTCCGTTACTTTTTTATTCAGGATTTCAAATTCTTCTTAGTGCTCACTCATTGTTTTCTTGATGTCATTTATCTCTTTAAAAATAGTTCACTCTACTTCCTAAATACTCTTCATGACATCTCTAGATGTGTACAATCAAAACTGTTTACTTCAGCAAGGTGTTCCAGAAATAAAGACATCGTGATCTATTTTTATGCTAAATATTGTTAGGATGGTTCTGAGAGGTCTTAAGAAGTGTAAATTCAAATTCCAAATACTCTGAAAGGCAGGTATTCAGTTACACTTTCAAAGACCAGACTACAGCAGAAGAACTTTGTCATAATCTCCTGTTGTGGGTAACCTATATTAAACTTCTTAAGTTACATTATTCTTCTTCAAGAAACTTGTCTTTACCCAAGGGTCTCAATTTTAACTTGCTCCCTTGTGGTACACTTTGATCTTTCTCCTGCAAAGAAGAGT
Source organism: Tolypeutes matacus (assembly GCA_026826555.1). Taxonomy (NCBI): domain Eukaryota; kingdom Metazoa; phylum Chordata; class Mammalia; order Cingulata; family Chlamyphoridae; genus Tolypeutes; species Tolypeutes matacus. Next base: position 82,829 of record JAKSZT010034994.1, on the reverse strand, counting down.
TTTCTAAAAAATGGAAATTCCTTGTGAAATGAGCTCTCAAAACACATCAAGGCATTTTTACAAAAGAAAGAATAAACACTGGACATACCTATAAGATGTTAAGACTTACAATAAATCCATAAATTAATATAAAGCTTGTTGATAAAAAGTGAAATATCAATGGGAAAAAAAGTAGAATGTGGAGGAACAGGCTGAATATTTATGGAGACGTAGCATACTTTAGAAATGGCACCACACCTCTATGAAGAATAACTAGTTGTCTGTCTCCACAGAAGCAAAGTAGACCCAATTCTTGGTGATAATCTCATAGCATCAGTAAGCTAAATTCTAAGAGGACTACAGAGTTAAATAACAAATCTAAAATTCTAAAGCTAATAAACAGATTAGCTACATAACTGGTGGGGCTTGAAAAATACAGGGTTCCTTGATTAAAAGTTATGAGGAATTTCAAGATAGTGAGCACAAATCACTCAGCCAAGAGAGAAGCCCTTAGAGAAGCCCTTCAGAGCCCAGGGCCCTGTGCAACCAGGTAAGTCAAGGCTCAAGAAGCCTGCCTGGCTAATAAAATTCAAGACCGTATCATGATCATTTGAGGAGGAAAACTACCTCATAAACAACACCCTTAATGAAAATAACATGAAGAAGAAAATTCCTGGTTCTGGCTTCATAATCATTGTTTATTCTTACAACATTCTTCCCAGCACCCAAGGGATGCTCTCTCTCTTAGGATTTTTATGTCTAGAGATCTGAGGTCCATAAAAGGCATGTAAATAGCCATAATGGAGAGAGAAGTTTTGAAGATGGAGAAATTCTGCTGCAACCCTAACTGCATTACCACATTATATAATGTTCTCCTATTTATATTCACTGCAAGTAAAAACCTGAAAAGCTTTCTTCCCTGGAAGTCTGAATGCTCAGTTAAGTAAGAATGAAAAGGAAACAGGCTAAAAACTTGCCTATATAAACTATCTGTAGTGAGTGATCTGTTTTCCTGCTAGACTAAACTTAAGTGCCCAGGTTTTAAAAACAACTTCCCATATTAGAGTGACTGTACCATGAGGTTGTGGGTTATGAATACACTTTACTTCCCCCATTTTTTTTGCGGGGGGGCAATATCTCATTCTCAATGATATATCTGTTTGTCTAGATATTCCACAAAGCAGGTTAAATAATTTAGTAGAGTGGAGTCTCATTTTCAATTTTCTTTAAAACTTAGGAGTTTATTTTCAATGGATTTTGATACAATTATGTTTTAAGAGACAGAGAATCTAAAACAAAATGTGGTTTATCATCTCTAATTTTAAAAAGGACAGCAAAATCCTTTAAATACACAAAATATATATGGCTATGAAATATCTTTTCTAAGAGTTTGGAAATCAACACATTATCTAAGTGTAGTAAAGATTAGATAATTTCTCCAAATTTCTTGTACTTATAAAACCTAGAATCCCATGGGTTGCCAAAAAAGAACTTTCAAGTTCATTCAATTTTTTACTCTAATAACATCAGATCATTTCTTCTCTCCTCAATGATTTCTCATACCTTGAAGGATTCCTTTTTAGAGAAAGCTCCCCAATACCTGCATCCCTATTCAGAATTCCTTGCAGTTTTTGTTCTTTTAACAGTTCTTGCCACTCTTCTAAGTTTCTCACATATCATGGCTTCTTCCTTCCCCAAAAGAGCTACTACATTTGGAAATGAAAAAGACAAAGAGGAAGCTATCTCACAAAGTATGTCTGCTTTATGAGTACACCTAAAGGAGATAGTGTCAGATACTTTGCAAATAAGAGTAAAGACTTGAAATTTGTTTCTGCCTTTTTGTAAACAGGCCTAAATTTACTCAAATATTAAACCTTGTTATAATTAACTTATTTCATTTTTTTCAATAATTGCAACATCACTGAAGTAAACACTATTATTTCAAATTTGTAAGTGAAATAAAATTAAGGCATTACTTTTGTAGGAAAGGAGATTATCTGATGAAAATTGGGGCATAAGGAGAAAACGCATTATTCAATTGATAAGATACAGAAATTTATCGGTATTTGGAGGGACTGATTTGGAGTCCACATTAGTGGAAGTACAGGTGATATGGTGCACTTCACTAGAGGTAGATTATTTCTTAATATCTGAAGAGTAAGTTTATACCATCAAAATGAGAACAAGACCTAAGGAAATAGGTATAAAATAAGGTAAGATTTCAAATAGGTATAAAAGAATGTAAGATTTCAATGGGGCTAAAGTCTTGGGTACCTCCAGGAGAGTTTAGTATTGTGTGATCTAAAAGAGGAACTCGAGTCCATGGAATGAAGGATCTTATTACTTTCTGATGCAGGTATCTGGGAAACGGAAAAGATTCCCAGGGAAACCAGAGAAGAGATGTAAAATATCGTTGTCATCAGGAAGTAATTTGGCAATCTTGTTGTGAGATAATATTAAGGCTAAGATTATATGAAGACTAAACTTACCAGCAGATAAGGTAGTGAAAAATTCCATAAGCACCTCAGGTTAATATCTGAATGATGTGGGCTCAATTCTGACCCCAGATAAGATTTCATGATGCTTCCAGGGATAAGAGTCAGTAAGGAATCAGAAACAGGTTATGTATTAGTCAGGTTTCTCTAGGGAAACAGAATCAACAGGAGATATCTGTCAATAATATAAGATTTTATAAGAGTCTCTCCTGTGACTGTAGGTATGCACAAGTCAAGGTTCTGCAGGCAGCTGCAATCTAGGGGCTCCAATGAAAGCCTAATGAAGGTCCTTGATCAATTTCCAGGAGAATTTGACCGTACAAAGACGAGCTGGGAAATTCTCTCTGAAAGTTGATATCACTTCTCCTTTTTAAGCATTCAACTGATTGGATAAATGCATCACCAATTGCTGACGGCAATCTCCCTGATTGATGCAGATGTAATCAGACATCCTTGCAGTAAACTCACCGGTGACCAAAATCTATGAATGTTCTAGTGTAACAATTAGCCCAGTGCTTGCTTGACCAAAACCCTGGAAACTTAAGTGGCTGAGTTGACACATTACATAACCATCACAGGTCACCTCTTGTTACTTACATTGTAAGATGAAAAAAAGTTATTATGACTATTATAAATCACTTTTTGTTTGTTACAGATAACATGATTCTGATTAGTTTATCCCTGTCCATTATCCATAAGTTAAAATCCCTCAGGTAGCTTCTTATTTCAGTTTTGAGAGTACTGTAGTGGAGTAGATTAAAAATATCATGCTGTTAATACTAACTAAGGAAGAGAAAATTTGAATAATTTTATAGATGTTCCCAGCCAAAGAGAACGTTGGATTTACAAGATGAAACTCTAAGAGAAGGAAAATATTAATGAATAGTCTAACAAAGAAAAAAAAGTCTGGGAAACAGTTAATATGTAGGCTTAATATTTAGCAGTCTAATGGCCCATGTTATATAAATAAACTATCTCACTTTAGGGACAAGTAAAACAGCCATACTATCCCTCAAAGCATTTTTGCCTTGGAGAAAAGATCCTGGGCTGGAAGAATTTGACCCTCCAAACTGAATGACTCCTATATGTTATTTTGCCTTTTCTTCTAGTGATGCTCAATCAAACCTCAGTTACTGAATTTCTCCTCCTAGGAGTAACAGACATCCAAGAGCTGCATCCTCTTCTCTTTGTGGCTTTCCTCACCATCTATATTGGCAGTGTGGCTAAGAATGGGGCCATCCTGAGGTTTGTTATCTCTGACCCAAGACTCCGCTCTCCTATGTACTTCTTTCTGAGAAACCTCTCCTGCCTAGATATCTACTTCTCCATGGTGACACTGCCAAAGATGCTGGAGAACTTAGGCTCTTCACACAAAACAATTTATTTCTTGGGATGCATAAGTCAGCTGCATGGAGGCCTTGTTGTTGGGCCTGATGGCTTTAGACCACTTTGTATCTATCTGCAAACCACTTCATTACACTCTCATCATGAATCATCAGCTCTGCATCCAGATGACCAGCACAGTCTGGGTCATTGGTTTTTTCTATGCCCTGCTGCACTCCATAATGAACTCTTGTTTGAACTTCTGTGGTGCCAACCATATCCATCACTTCTTCTGTTATGTTAAGCCACTGCTGGAACTGACCTCAACCAGTGGCTGATTAATACAGTCTCAAGCACAATTGACACGGGCCCCTTCTTTCTAGCACTTCTCTCTTATTTCTACATTCTCACCTATCTCTTCTTCAAGACTCACTCTTGCAGAATGCCTCAGAAAGCACTGTCCACTTGTGCCTCCCACTTCATGGTAGTCATTCTTTTCTATGCTCCTGCTCTCTTCCTCTACATTTGTCCTGCTTCATGCAGCTCCAAGGACAGGATGCAGTAATTGCCATCATGTACAGTGTGGTCGCTCCTGTACTAAACCCACTGATCTATACCTTGAGGAACAAGGAGGTTAAGGAGGCATTGAGTAGTGTGATCAGAAGGAAGTTCTGACTTGAAGCAATTTCAGAAAACTTCTAAAGCATAAATAAGTACACAATGTGAAAGTTGAACTTGGAATGTATACCTTGTCTCAAATATATATATATATATATAAAGGGAATTGGTACAAAAAATAAATGGAATGTCTAGTTTAGGTGTATTAAACAATGCATTCCTAAGTAACATAAGAGAAACTTGAACTTATGAATCCTGGCTTTGATATCCTAATGTACTCTTGTATGAAATCAGATAAAGTAATATGCCAATATTACTCATGTAGATAGAATTAGGTCTGTTTATCTGTGTGATCCCTTTTGATTAAAAAATTTTGATGTGAGCAATAAATTACTATTATTAGTAATACTATAATGTTGTTATTAAAATATGAGAATGTTGATTTTAAAGTCACGATTACTCAACTCTAAAGCAACTGGTAATTCACATAGGAGTTAAGTGGAATTTTGCAATGGTATGTCATGATTTTTCTTTTCTAAGCAGGAAAAGGAATAAGCAATTAAATCCAATGGCATTGTAATCAATAATTAACAGAAGTAAAATAACAAAGGGTCACCTAAAATGTTCTGGAGCCTCTCTATCCAGAGAATTTTGGTGTTCATCTAGCCAAAGAGTCAAAGAATCCTGTAAAATCACATAAAACTGCAGGCAGCTTGAAAAACTGCAAAATTCCTTTTGTCTACCAAATGTATTGTTTTCTCTTTTGCTTGGGCATGGAAAATAATGACTTTAAAAACCCTTTGAACTTTTTCTCTTTTCCTTTTTGACAGGTTATATTCTAATATGATGTAATACTCGTGAAATAAGATGAATCCATTAAAACTTTGTATAGTTTTCCTTTCCTGGCAAACAAGCTCATACTTATTGAAGGCAATAAAGACGTACTTGCTGGGATGATTCTGAAGAAAATGGACAAAAAGGTATTATATTATTTATCTTGAGGTAACTATAAGTGAAAAATGATACTAAAATGCTGGGAGATGCCAGTGTTTTTATATATTTTGGAAGTCACATACTCAGACAAGACCACGAAAATACAATTTTGAAATGTTGGGGTAACTATTCAAGAATCTGCATTCACTTTTGCAGACCCAGCTGACCCTGGAGAAGGGGAATATGCATATCTTTGAAGGTCTGTTACACACTTGATTTGATTGACATTGATCCTCCAAGAGACTAGGCATTATGGGCCACCTGTGAGAGGAACATAAAGAAGCCATATAATCAACAGTTATGGCTAAAATCTGTTCTACAGCAGATCTTCTGGTACTGCAGACACACCCAAATCATTGACCCAGCTACTCATGGTGTAAATGGGATTGAACCATACTTGGCAATTAGAGAAATGTCACACCAGGTTTTTCATTGTGGGAAATGAGTTATTACACTGAGGGACATTAAGTGGAAGGAAGCCTTTAAAACTTTCCCCCAGTCTGGTCAGGACATGCGATAATAACAGTAGATATCCGAAGGCATTTTAAATGAAGAAGAATAAGCACTAGACCCACCTATAAGATATTAAGACTTAAAATAAGGTCATCAATTAACATACAGTTTGTTGCTGGCATAAAAAAGAGAAAAATCAATGGAACAAAGTAGAATGTGGGAAAACAGGTTGAATATTTATGGAGACATGGCACACTTTAGAAATGGCATCACACATATGTGAAGAATAGCTAGTTATCTGACACCACACAAAGTAGACTCAATTCTTAGTGATTACCTCACAGCATCAGTAAGCTAAACTCTAATAAACAGACCAGCTACATAAATGGTGAGACTAAGAAAATCCAGGGTCCCTTGATCAAAAATTATGAAGAATTTCAAGGCAGTGAGCACAAATCACTCAGCCAAGAGAGAAGCCCTTCAGGGCACAAGGATCTGTGCACGTGCTGAGTGCAAGGCTCAAGAAGCCCAGTGCACTGAAGAAACCTAAAACCATAACGTGATGATTTGAGTAGGAAAACTACTTCATAAACAACACCCCAAGTGAAAACAACAGGAAGAAGGAAATTACTGATCATGCTTTTGTCATCAAAATGGATTTACAATCAAGGGAAACGAGTTAAAATTGAGGTGGTGACATTTTAAAAGAATAGATGACCTGGCGGGTATCCCTAGAACTCCAGAGCCTCAGTTCCATTTCTAGTCCCACAACTGATCCAAAAAAAACAGAGACACAGGAAGTGGACCAAAAAACAGGAGCGGCACCAAAGTGGAACTCCTTCTTCCTGTGTCCCTACCGCACAGACCTGACCCCTGCTGCCCAACCGAGGAGACCACACACCACGTCAAACAAGTAGAAGCACCTGTTCAACGCCATGTTCACAGCCAAGAAGTGAGAAGGTGGGCCAAGAAATGCGACGAGGAGGGGAAGGCCTTTTAAAAGGCCAAGATGAAAAAGGCCTTTGGAAAGGCAGGAGGGAAGATGCCAGGAAACTGGGAAACGCCTTCCACCAGGAGAACCAGGCAGTGAATTCCTGCGAGAATGCACGGGTCAACGCAGTGCTGCCAGAGTCCAGAGCGGGTGGCCGCGGGTGAGAAGACAAGTCCGCGGCCGGCGTGGCTATGTCGGTGGACGCGACGTTGAAAACCGTGAACCCGGAGCACATCTTCTCCCTGGTGGACTAATTTGAGCAGAGTCACACGCTCGCCGTCCAGGCACAGCAGGTGGAGGGCTCAGCAGAGCTGACCAGGCCGCAGAGCCGGGTGGACACGCTGCTCCAGTAACAGGTAAGGCGGGCCTCGACTTCAACATGGAGCTGCAGCAGGGGCAGCCCGGCTTTGTGGAGGCCTGGGCCAAGCAGGATGAGCTGTCCCCAAGAATGGCCTGCGCTCAGGGTTGAGGGCAGAACCCACCTGCGCCTTCCTGGCCACAGCTGCCTTCGGGCACACAGCGAGCCACTGCTTGTCCCCTGCATATGATGGAGACAGGTTACCTAGAAAGTGAGCATGCTGAATGCAGAAATGCTCTCTATTTAAGATGCTCCTGACTTTAGGTTCCCAGTGCTCACCAGATACATTAAGAGACGCCAGGCTTTCTCCACTCAGCTGAATTTTATAGTTCTGTATAGCTATAGTAATTTTCTAGTTCTGCATTTGACAGAACTAGTTAATTAAAACTCTAGTTTCCATGTACTCAATTTTCTGCATGGAGTTACACAAATTGAAGGGTATTTTGTTTGTTTAAATTTAGTGTAACTGATAATACTTGTAATTAACAGCTGCTGTATAAAAATTAAAGAAAGGAGAATAATTAGATTGATTACATGACTCATTCATCATATTTAATGGGTTGTATTCCTATGTATTTTATGTATTCCTTTTTTTTTTTTTTGTCTTTTTTGGGGGTAGGGGCATTAAAGCTAGACTACCATTGAGTATTCTCCTAACCTGTTTTGCATAGTACTCATAGTAAATTTGCATAGTAAACTTACATTCTATAAGTTTCTCCTGTAATAATAGAGTGCTTACACATTTCTGGTTATCTTCCTATTTCTACCAATTCTTTACTTAGAATTCTTAAAATGCATGTTAATTGGCATGGCAGTCACATTGCTTACTCTAACATTGCCAAAACACTATTGGTTGGTTTGGGGAAACCCTGGGACTGTATTTGTAGGTTTTATTTTTAACATCCAAAGAAAAGTTAGAACTGTTGTTTAAGTTCTGACTACTTGCATTTATTGTCTTAAAGCACCATCTCATAGAGAAACTTGGAAGTATTTTTTAAAATATTTTACTTAGCCATACACATAACTTAAATCTACATCTAGCCAGTTGGAAGTCTGGGAATAAGCAAAGTGTTGGGATTGGTCAGCAAACATAACTCCCTAAGGCTGGAGCCCAGCTGTCCTTCCTTCAGTCTTCATGGGAAGAGCTGTGTGTTCTCTGGCTGAAAAGTGCAGCAAAAGCCTCAGAATATGGACAAGAGTGCCTTGCTTTTTGCCTTGGCAAGTATAGTAATCTAAATTCAAGGGATTTTAACTCCTTTCTTTCACTGGAAGTTGTTCTTCATTAGAGAATTCCAGTGTTTCAAAAAATAATTATAGGGATTCTCCTGTGTCATTTGAAAGAGTCTTAACTAAGTATTTACCATTGTAATGTTTTTCCCAGTGTGAATGAGTATGTTTAAGGGAAAAATAACTAACAAATGAATGCAGATGAGGACTGAGCCTCATATTTAAGTTTTTCTACCAGGAACACCTGTTGATTGTCTGCCCAGCATCTCCTCTCTAGAAATTACACATCCCCTCTTATTCTCTTGGTTGTAAAATAACCATGCAGCCATGTGTGGGCTCAGCGTGAGTCTTAACCCCTCTTTAGACTGGAAAAAAGTAATTACAACTTAAAAATAGTTTAGTGTTGAATGCTTTGGTAAATTAATGTATTTTGTGAAATTAATGTTTGTATATGCTTGAACTTTCTTAAAATATGTTCATTTCAAACTAAATGTACATTTTTATGAACCAAAAATATTATTTTCAGGAGCACATTAGGCCTATGGATTATTTCCTCACTTTTGCAATTGATGAAATGCTGAAATTTTAAATCACAGAAATTTATCATTTTAAACTGCAAAAAAAAAAAAAACAAAAAAAAAACAGACATTTACTTAGTACCTCTGAGCCTTGGTTTTCTTCAGATAAAATGGGAATGGTGTCAGTACTCCATTCCTTGGGTTTTATAAGAATTACATGAGATAATACATATTGAGGATCAGAACAATAACTTGCACATTGACTGTTATTTAATTATATCATTTTTGCATCCTATAAATAACAGAATTATTAATGTAATGATTATACACTTAACTGTCCTGCAAATCAACAAGAACACAAACTCAATAGGAAAAAATGGACAAAGAACATGGCATTAATAACAGTTATTAGAAAGGTTGACTAGGTATCTAAATCATACAGAAACATTCCGTGGCTAAATAACTGAGATTTTATTACTAATGATAGAGCAAGATGAATACACAGATGTAGATGCCATCACCATTTCCAGAAATGTGAACATTTGGACCCAATATTAAAGGAAATAATTTAATGTTATTACCAAAAGTGAATACTCATTCAGCAGGAAGAGAAATCAATACTTCTATTGATTCATCTTTCTTTGTTTCCTATAACATTTATCTAATAAACAATGAGGATGTTAAAGTTAATTATCTAACTGTACAGATCAATGGGATGTAACTGCCACACATTCCCTAACTCATATGGCCAATTTTCTTTCCACTTTATGCAAAAGACTATTTTCCAAGGGAGTCCCCAATTTGAGAAAGTGAATCCACACCATTGTCAGGAAATCAAAGTAAATTCAACTAAGGAAATGTAGAAGGCAATTGACACTTGTGTTCTTGTCCATGGTGCTGAAACTAAGGAAAAGAATTGGATGGGAAGAAAATAGCAAGAACGGGGAAAAGAATGAAACTTAAGAAAGGAATTCCCCAAAGAAGCCGCCTCATTTTGTACCTGTGGGGAATAACCTGTTTATTCTTACATCATTCTTCTCAGCACCCACGGGACACTCTCTCTCAGGATTTTTAAGTACAAAGGTCTGTGGTTCATAAAAAGGAGGTAGATTTCTTTGAAAAAGAGAGAGAAGTTTTTGATGAAATAACTATGCTGCAACCCAACCTGAATTACCATGTTAGATAATGTTCTCTTATTTATAGTCCTGAGAGTGTAAACCTGAAAAGTTGTTGCCTGGAAGTCTTGAATTCTCAATAAGTAAGAATGAAATAGAAAACTAAGAAATTGCCTAAATAAACTACCTGTGGTGAGTGATCTGTCTGCCTGCTAGTACTAAAGTTAAGTGCCCAGGATTTGAATCAACTTCCTATATTATATAGTGGACTTCTCCTTGAGGTTACGGGTTATGGAGAAACTTTAATTCCTACAATTTTTTGCAGTATCTCATTCTCAATTCTGGTACTGTAGACATTCTCCAAAGCAAGTCTGTAACCTCTAAATATTAAAATTTTCATAAAATCATTTAGTAAAGAGGAGTCTGATTTCTAAGTTTCTTTAAAAGTTAGAAAATGTTTTTTTACTCAAGAAATTTTGATGCAATTATATTTTGTGAGTCAGAGACTCAAAAATGATATTGAGGGAAGCGGCTGTGGCTCAATCAGTGGGGCTCCCGTTTACCATATGGGAGGCCCCGGGTTCGGTTCCCGGGGCCTCCTGGTGAAGGCAAGCCCGCCCGCACGGCATGGTTAGCTGACCCAGCGAGCACGGGCAGCAAGGGGGGGGATAAATGAATAAATAAATAAAATCTTTAAAAAAAACAAATGATATTGGGCTTATCATCTCTATTTCAGAAAAGGATGGTAAAAACTTTACATACTCAAAAGATATATGGCTATGAACAATCTTTTCTGAGAGTTAATTTCTCCAAATTTCTTTCAGCTATCAAACTTAGAATAACATGGGTTCCCTAAAAGTGCTTTCAAGTTCATTCAATTTTTTACTGTAGTAACCTCAAATTATTTTCATCTCTCCTCAGTGATTTCTCATACCTAAAATGATTTCCTCTTTTTAGAAAGCTCCATACTATCTGTATCTCTATTTTGAATTCCTTGCAAGTTTTGTTCTTCTACCAGTTCCTCCCACTCCTCTACAGTTCTCACATATTGTTTCTTCTTCCTTCCCAATAACAGCCAATCCACTACATCTGGAAATGAAAAGTACAAAGAGGAAACTACATCACATAGTATGTCTGCTTTTATGAGTGTACCTAAAGGAGATAATGTTAGGTACTGGACAAATAATAGAGCCAAGAAGATTCAAAAGTTTGTCTTGCCTTTCTGTAAACAGTCCAAATTTAGTCAAATATTGAACCTTATTATAATTAACTTATTTCTATTATTTCAAGAGTTTTAACATCACTGAAGAAAACTCTTAATGCATTATGCTTCCACGGGTATGTGTCAGGAAGTGATTAGAATGAGGTCACCTTTGAGACTACTTACAGTATAAAATGAAGAAAAGTCATTATGACCCTTTTAAATCACTTTTTGTTTGCTACAGATGTCATGGTTCTGATTAGTTCATCCCTGTCCAATTTCTGTAAGTTAAAATCCTTCAGATGAATTCTTACTTGGCTTTTTTTTTTTTATTTTTTCTTTATTAGACAAGTTGTGGATTTGCAAAACATCCATGCATAAAATAAGATGATAGCACTTTTTCATAATTATACTTTTAAATATAGTCCATGGTTTATCTTAGATTTCACAATTTATGTGGTGAATTTCCATCATTCTTTTTGTTTTTTTAATTTTATTCATACATATTTAAAAAGCATAAATCTATCCAAAGAGTACAATCAATGGTATTTGGTGTAATCACAAGTTTGTGCATTCATCACTCCAATCATTCCCAGAGCACTTTCATTATTCCAGTAATAATAATAAACAAAAGAAAAAAAAAATCTCTTCACCTCTCAATCTCTCCATACCTCACCTGCCATACATATTTGCTATTTTTTTCCTTCTTTTTAGTATATTTGTATTTATACTTTGCAAAACAGTCTTATATATGCAATATCACACATATTCATGTTTTACATGGTGTTTTACTATCTTATACATTCCCATGTTACAATTTTTAGCTTTCCTCCTAGTGATATACATGATCTTAGATTTTCTTTTCAACCCCTCCCATATCCATAAAATAGCACTGCTAGTTACTTTCTTGGCTTTTGAGGGTACTGTGGTGGAGTACATTAAAAATGTTACCCTATTAGAACTCACTTAGGAAGAAGAAAGTTGAATAAGATTGTAGATGTTCACAGCCAGAGAGCACAGCCGACTGACAACATGGGACTCAGAGAAGGGAAATATTAATGAATAGTCTAACAGAGAAAAAGAAGATTGAATAACAGTCAATAAGTAGCCTTAATAATTAACAGGCTAATGGCCCACGATCTGTAAAAACTGAGTTTGCGGTCATTTGAAACAACCATACTCTCACTCAAAACACTTTGCCTTGGGGAAAAATCCTGGGCTGGAAGGATTTGACCCTCCATAGTGAATATTTCCCAGGTGTTATTTTGCCTTTTCTTCCAGTGATGCTGAATCAAACCTCAGTCACTGAATTTCTCCTCCTGGGAGTGACAGACATTCAAGAGCTGCAGCCTCTTCTCTTTGTGGTTTTCTTCACCATCTACTTTGGCAGTATGGCTGGGAATGGGGCCATCCTGATGATAGTCATCTCTGTCCCAAGACTCCACTCTCCTATGTACTTCTTCCTGGGAAACCTCTCATGCATAGATATCTGCTACTCCACGGTGACACTGCCAAAGATGCTGGAGAACTTAGTCTCTTCACACAAAGCAATTTCTTTCTTGGGATGCATAAGCCAGCTACATTTCTTCCACTTCCTGGGCAGCACGGAGGCCTTACTGTTGGGTGTGATGGCCTTGGAAAACTTTGTTGCTATCTGCAAACCACTTCATTACACTGTCATCATGAATCATCAGCTTTGCATCCAGATGGTAAGCTCAGTCTGGGTCACTGGTTTCTTCCATGCCCTGTTGCACTCCATAATGACCTCTCACTTGAACTTCTGTGGTTCCAACCATATTCATCACTTCTTCTGTGATGTTAAGTCACAGGTGGAACTGGTCTGTGGGAACATTGACCTCAACCAGTGGCTGATTAATACTGTCACAGGCACCATTGCTATGGGCCCCTTATTTCTGATACTTCTCTCCTATTTCTACATTCCTACCTATCTCTTCTTCAAGACTCATTCTTGCAGTGTGCTTCACAGAGCACTGTTCACTTTTGCCTCCCACTTCATGGTAGTTATTCTTTTCTATGCTCCTGCTCTCTTCACCTACATTCGTCCTGCTTCAGGCAGCTCCATGGAGCAGGATGCAGTCATTGCCATCATGTACAGTGTAGTCACTCCTATACTAAATCCACTGATCTATACCTTGAGGAACAGGGAAGTGAAGGAGCAGGGGGATCAGAAGGAAACTCTGACTTGAGTGAACATAGAAAACTCTTCTGAGGTATAATTAAGCAGGCAATAGGAAACTTGAGGTGTGAATGTATACAGCTTCTTAAATATGTATAAAAAAAGGGAACTGAGTTCATGAAAGATAAATGGGAAAGATTAGTCTACTTGTATTAAACAATGTGTTCCTCATTAATATAAGAAAAAAGAATATATTAGGCATTGGCTGCGGAACCCTAATGCTGAATTGTTTTGGGGGATATGATTTGATATATATTTTAGTGTATTTTTTTGTGAAATCAGATGTAGAAATATGACTGTATTACTCATATGGATAGTATTTTAACCTGTTTATCTGTGTGATCCCTCTTGGTTAATAATTTTAATGTGAGCAATAAAATCATTACTACTAGTATTGTTGTTGTTGTTATGCTCATACATTTAGAATAAATTAACTTAGCACCATGGTCAGCCAATTGAAAAAGTAAATGCTAACTCACACATGAGTTAAGGGAATTGTTAAGGGGTATGTCATGATTTCTTGTTTTTCAGACAGGAAGGTAACTAATTAACACCAATGACATTGTAATCACTAATAAACAGAAATAAAATAAGCAATGGTTCACATAGAGTGTTCTGGAGCCTCTATATCCAGAGATCTTTTAGAAGTCAATTGGCCATGCTGTCGAGGACTTCTGTGACATAGCTTTAAAAGTATAGGCAAGTATTACTTTCTGTCTCAAGCAATGAAGTCACAGTTCTGAGGTATTTGCGGCTAATAGAAGTATCATATCCATCACTTCTAAGAACCTATTAGTGGCTGCTGGCCATAAAAGAATGCTGAGTTGTCAGTATTTATGTCTATTCAGAAAGACAGACTGACAAGATTATGAAAAGACATTTTGAGCTAGTGAACTAACTACTCAAAGTCCTACATTCACTCTCATAACCAATGTAATTTGGGTCAACCTCCCTCCCATACTACTTCTTTCTTCAAACTATGTTTGGTCTTTTAATTCTAATTTTGTTGATAATAGAAAGTATAAATGGATAAATCACCTCTATACTGAACAGTATCAGACTAGTGGTAATTCAAAATTTCTGCCCACATTTCTGCTGGTGAGATATTGTCACATGTCCCAATCTGCATGGAAGCTGTGAAAGATAAAGGAGCACATGAGGCTCTGGTCATCTACTGCTTTTTAACTAAAAGACAAAGTCTCCCTCTCTCTCTCTATCTCTCTCTCTCTCCCTCTCTCTCTCTCTCTCTCTCTCTCTCCTCCACCACCCCCAAGCTTATTGATGAAGCTAGCATGTTCTTCTTCATCAGGGAAGTCTTAAGGCATATTTTTTTACAACAGTGCCTTGGGGGCCAACAGACCAATGCAAAAGCTGACAGTTGTCTCAAAGATCTGGCAGTGACATCACTTCTACTAGATTCTACTGGCCAAAGCAATCATAGACAACCCAGTTTCAGGGAAAGGGGAAATAAAAGCCACTTTTCAGTGAGAAAAGTGCAAAACTTTTGTTGATATCCTTGATCCATCACAGTTCCACCTCTGACTACAAATAATTTACACTATCCTTAGATAATGGTCAAGGGACAGATGGCTCCTCAAGTCTGAATAACTCTGAACTTTTAAGAGTCAAAATTGTGTGATCCTATAACACACTCAATATACAATTGTAAGATAAATATAGCACAATCACAACAAGACCATCTCCTTCCACACGTAGGAGTCACATACGTGTGAAATCAGCTGGGGACATTTTGCTAAATCTGTCATTTACAGTCCAAGGAATGGTTTTCCTGCAAATGAAATTCTCTTTAAAACTTTTTTGAATCTTATCATTTTATTAGGGCTTACTCAATCACACAAATGCCACACCCACAGGTTTCTTTGAGATAGGCCTTTCTCTGGCCTGAGCTGAGAGTCAGGGCATTGCGGGACAATAATATTCTTGGAAACATTTTAATCTAATTGAAAAGGTCTACAAGGTAGCCCTTAAGATTCTCAGGGTCCTTCTGACCTAGAATAGAAAATCTAAGAGAACTGTCCATAAGATTCATTAAGACTTTTAGAAGCTGCCATCTATAGTTGCTAGAACTGATATACAGTTTAGTTTTTGACTTGTGCAGTCTTGGCTCCTCTAATTTCCCTCTAAATGTGCTTGGAAATTGAATTTTTTTAGTTCACCTCACTCCTGTATTTTATAATCATCAGCTAAAAAAAAACACAAAATACTTCTACAACAATCCATATGACAGAAGACCTTATAAGCAAAAGATATTCAAGAACGGTCAATTAGTAGAAGCCAGAAGTCAGTGGAAATCCGAAGTCAGTGGAGATCATAGGAGCAAAGACAAGGAGAGAGGAATCATAATGCGACAGGCAAGAGAAAGCAAGCCATGCCAATACCTTGCTGTTGGACTTCTAGCTTCCAAAACCGTGAAACAATAAAGTCCTGTTGTTTAAGCTAGTGTGTGGCATTTGCCACAGTAGCCCTGGAAAGCTAAGACAACCAATGATTTGGCAAATGAATTTTTACATTGCAAACACTTACTGAAACTATGTTCCCAGTCCTTCCTCAAAAGGAACGTCCAGCATTTATGCAGATAACTGAACACTGGTAAAAGGGGAATACCCAGATAATTCAAAGACTACGGAACATATTGTCTGAATTGACAATGATTCTCCATGAACCGTAGCATTATCATGGCTCACCTGCTGGAATGGGGCACAGAGAAGCCATGTAATACATAAGCCATGGTTAAAAGCTGGCTTGCAGTGGCTCCCCTGGTACTGCACATACACCAGCAGTCATTTTCCAGGCCTCTGGGTGTGCAATTGGAATTAACATACTTGATAGATCAAAATGAAAGACAAATCAATATATTCCCCGATAAACAAAACTTAAAGAGTCATCACTAGCAGATCTGCCCAATAAGAAACATGATTTTTTCATTCTAATGAAAGGGCACTATACAGTATCTCAAAGCCATAGGGAGAAAAAAAGAACTCCAGGAGAGGTAACTGTATAGGTAAATACAAAGTATATTTGTATTTTTTGTAAAGTAACTCCTTTTTTCTTAACTGATTTAAAAGACATAAAACAAAAATTATAAAGTGATGTTGATGAAAACATGTATTCAAATGTCATTTATGACCAAAACAGCATAACGAAGGGTGGGAAATTGAGTTATATGGGAATAAAGTGGGGAAATAACTGTAAATGTGTTTTAGTGAACCCTATAGGTCAATAGTTTTACCTGTATACAACTACTATGAAAATAAATTCAGAGTTTCAAAAGCAAGTCATGACTAGAACAGTCAACTTCTACACATATTTAGTGAGGCTATCATTTCAGAAATGTGCTTTTACAAGTGATTAAAAAATGCAAATTGGCATATAGAAATAATCGTCATTGCAGGCCATCATTTCAGTTCAACCTTCCAACTTATTGCCAATGCTTGCCAGTATTATGGACTAAGAATAGCACACAAAGGTTTAGTGAAAGCCCTCCATTTTTTGCTTGCTGCTTTTGGCACTTGGGGACCAACCCTTCCCAATTAAATGTCAAAGAAGTGTTGTCACTTTGAGTCTCTGGTTCAGATGGACCTCAGAATGAAGAAACGCAACCTCAGTACAATCAAACTTTTTTTTTTCTGTTCAGTTACAGCTCGAACCTGGTCAGGGATGGCGAGCCCAAGGCTGGCCAAGGCACCGGTGGAAGCGCCTTCAGTGTTTCAGTTCCGCCCCAGCTAAGGCACCGATGGAGGCGCCTTCAAGGCCACAAGCTCAGACTTAACACAGGAATAAGCCTGGCCAAGGCCCCAGTGGAAGCGCCTTCAGTGTGAAAGCTCAACCCTAGCCAGGGCACAAGCATGGCTGAGACACTGGCCTGTCCCCAGGGACCGGCGGAAATGCACAGTTTAACCCACAGCCCCATAGCTAGACGTTCTTACCTCGGTGCCACGTCTTGCAGCTTGATGCTCTGGCTTGGCATTCCCAGCTCAGCATTCTCAGCTCAACATTCCTCTGCCTTAGGTGAAGATGGGATTCGAGCTCAGGGCTTTCGGGTCGCTCTTGATATAGTTTAGCTATGTCACACCCCCCCTGGGGGTGGAGCCCCAACTGCAATGCTCTGATTGGTCAAGCCCTGGTTCTGAGCAAGGGCATTGGTTAGGGTTCGAAAACCAGATTAGCATATTATGTAAATAGGGACTCCTAACTGGGAGATGTTGATTGGCTGATTATGAAAGGTGTTGATTGGCTGACTATGGGAGTTGTTGATTGGCTGACTATTAATTAAAGGACTGGAGTCTATGGGTTGAAAACTCTCTTACCCTATTGGTTGATTCAGGATCCCTCTTCCTATTCGTTAGTTCAGGTTCCCTCTGTCTAGGGGTCTTAGTTTTCTGCTCGTGCCTTCAAGAAGTATCTGGTGTATCTGATGACATGGGAAAACAAGGAAACATGTTCTTTGAAGTAAGATATAATTTAGAATATAAAATGGAGATTTGCAAGTTGTGTTTGTGAAGCAACAGATACAGATTTAAAAACAGGAAAAGTGAAAAATGTCTTTCAAATATTGATAGACTATGGAAAACCTTATAAGTAGCTTAAATTATCTGCAGGAGTATTAGGTATAAGAGGGAACAGATTTGCCCTTTTATATATTAAGATCAGCAATAGTAAATTGGAAGCAGATTTGACTCAGTTATGAGGAAGAAATGTTAAACGCTTTACCTGTTCACTAATAAAGGATATATTGAGGTCTTATACTTGGAGAATTCAAGCATAGGATTAACAACAACCTACATGAAGGTGAAAAAAAAAGATCAATAATTTGGTTAGAATGTTGGTCAAGATAACCCCTAAAATTTCCTCCCATTCTAAGATCTGTGAGTTTACAAGGACGTCTAATTACAAGTGTGAGGATCACACAGGCCAAGTTACCTCTGATTTGCAGTGATGCACACGCACCTACACATGCACTGACTTTGAAATGAACCAACTGAAAGAGAATTTAACACCTTTTATTGGGTGTTCCAGGAACTAAACCACCAAGTGCAATGCTTTTATATAATTTGGTCCAATGAACACAAATATACTGAACTTCCACTTAAGTAGATGTGATAATTAACAGAAAAATATTCTGCAGGAAAACTCCAAGTAATTGTCAGTTTTAGGCCCAGGGTATTTACAAGGAGTCCCAGATACCCAGAGCACTCAGAGAGCTCTCTGATTGCGCCAGATGGTAGGAAGCTTGTCCCTGCCAGTGTCCAATGAAGGATTGAAATGACTTTATTTTTCAGTAAATAAAGTAGCTGGTTTGCAGAGTTCTGGGTCTTCTACTCACATTGACAACTTCTCCCTAAGTTTAGGGAAGAAGTTCCTAGATGTCTTCTGGTGAGTTTTCTTGGAATAAAAGGAAAGATCATTCTGAACAGTGGAAATCCAATGATTTATAGAGTTTGAGGAGGTAGGATAAAATCTTGGATTGTCATTGAGCTCATAAAAGCTGAAATTAAAAAAAATTATGAGCTGTTGAGTATTTAAGGAGTCTGGGAGAAAGTTGCAAACTTATATTCCAGAATTATTTTATTGTGTGCAGTTTCCATCTTCCCTGCAAAGGCTTCATTTGTGCAACTCTCAAAGAATAAACTCCAGGGTGAATTGACCATGGGAAGACACCTTTTGAAATGCCTTGTATTCGTATTATTTGTATTATTTATTGAACCTAAGAGTGGCTTATAAGAGATGTGAGAGCCTTCCCATATTAGAGATCACAGATAAATTGTTCAAACATGGTAGAAAAGTGAAAAAAACTGAGGATAGATCAAAATATTATAATGCCAGAAAAATGACCATGTTTTCCAACTTCATAGATCCCATAGAGAATGATTGCAAGTTCATAGTGATTATAACAACCATGTCAGAACATCCATCCTATCAGTATCAGTCATTCAGCTTTCTGGTATCTTCTATCTCTTAGGGAGAAATCCTGATGTACATGAAGTTCAGGAAACCCCTAGAATGGTCAAGCTATTGTACATATTCTGATAAAAATACAGAAAAGAAATACAACAAAAAGTAAATGGTAAAAATCATTAATTACCTCATATAAGACTTTCTGTTGTTTTCAAAAATTCAATATCCCCCAAAACTAAGATAGAGCCATGGGAATTTTTGATAAAGGACAGCAAATAAATTGAGAAAGAAATACTGGGATTTAAGAAGCAAAACTAATGTAAAATCCTCGATGAACATTCAAAGATGGAAACTAAAAGGGCTTGGGATTTCATTAAAGAAGAAAAGTGATATTCTTTATTGTCTTAATAAAGAAAGTGTAATCAGGGATTTAGCGTTTGTCTTTAGCTTTTAAACTTACTAATATCTTATAAAGAAAAAAAATTTTGCTATGGTATCTAGGTACCAAACAATGACACACTCAAAATCCCTTTATTTATTTTCCTTCTTCTACCCATAGTATCAAAAATAGATGTGGCTCTAGGAGATTAAATAAGGATTAGATAAATATATATACCCTATAATATAGCAAAGTTATTTTCACATATGTAGGTGATGATGATGAAGATCGATGATAGATTGATTGATAGATAGATAGATAGATGTCAGATGATAGATAACAAATACATATTTACTTACTCAAAAGAGAAAAAAGGAGCTTACAGAAAGGCATGAAGAAGAAAAACCTGTACACAATTCCAATATATGACCATTGCATTAAATAATGTCAATAGTATGCATTACTTAAACTCCAAAGATAGTTGGACATTTGGGAATAAATCAAATTCTTGTCATGTGGTATATTTCCTTAGGCTCTTTATTAAATGTTTATTCTATTTATTTATATACAGTATATGTACTGTGTATTGTACTTTTATTTAAGCCAAAATTGTAATGATTATCCTGTTTATGAAAAATGCATCATAATCATAACTTTCAAAGTCACTTAGAATATTATCGTGTAAATAATTCATTCAAAAATGTTCCTGATTGAACATTTTAAGATTTTTTCAATTTTTTCACAACTGCAGTAATGCTAAATGGACATATTTTTTCTTAAATATCCATTATTCAGATATTTAATAAAAATATTTAGCATAAAATTAATGGGTTTATAGTACAGACTGCTTTAAGGCTCCTGTTCAATGAGTTGTTGTGTTTCAGAAAGTATGCACAAATTGACCTTCACAGCTGCCTGTTTTAGTTCTTAGCTTATACCATACTTGATAGCCCTCAGTATTTTATATTTGAATCTTTACTAATTTGATTACTACAAAGGTTGTATCTCATTATTACTTTATATTTTATTTACTTAAGAATCAGGATAAATAATTTTTTTATATGTCCATTAGCCATTTTATTACCTTTTTAAAAATACATCAGGAAAAGTCTGGCTCTTTGCTATTTTTCTAATGGGAACTTAGAATTTTTCAGGTCAATTTATATGATATTTTATGTTAAATGTAATGATTGCTTCTATATCGTAATTGTGCATAGAAACTACAGATATACCATATGTATACTTAATATTATTTATTTTCCCAAAGAATGTTTCAAAAGAAAAATATATTAGGAGTTGGTCTCTCATATATGAAACAATATTTTAAAACTGCAGTAATAAAACCAGTGTGGTGGTGGTGGTGGTAAATGAATAGACAGAAGGATTTGGAAGAAGATGGGTAACTCGGAGGCAGCTTTATAAAGGTGTGTGTTTTTACAGAATGAAACTTTTAATGTATATAAAATATAGATGTTCTGTATGTTTCCTTTCCTTTGATTGAAATGGGAACTTAATGTTTATAATCTATCTATCCCAGTCTCCCTTAAGACTGAGCCAACATCATTTAAAATCCCTCAATGTAATGATCAGTATGCCAAGCTATAACGAAGTGATGACCCTGACTTCATGCCTTAATTTCACTAAATGGATTAGTCAAATTTTCTCTCTATTGGTTGCTATCTTGTATTGCAACCCACATCATTCTCAGAAATTGAGAAGGAAGATGGCTAATTCCACTACAATTATCTGGTTTCTTCTCATGGGGTTTTCTGTGAGCTAGAAATCTTATATGCTTGTCTGTTCTTAGTCTTGTACTTAGTGGCTCTAACTGACAATATATTCATTATCACTGCAGCTTCCAAGGACATGGTCTCTTACCTATATTTCTTCCTGAAACACCTCTCCTTTCTGGATTTGTACTATATTTCTGTGACCATGCCAAGATCCATGTACAACTCTTTGGTGCATAGTGGCAATATTTCCTCTGAGAATGCATGTGGCATTGTTTTGCATCCACTCTCTGTGGCTCTGCTGAGCTGGCCATGCTCACAGATGTCCTGTGATTGCTACATGGCCACCTGCCTTCTTCTGCACCGTGAAATCACTGTGGGTGTCAGAGCCAGTGCTCACGGAGGCTCAGCTCTCTGGATTGGTGGGCCAGCTCTGAGGCCAGGCATACAGCAGCCACTTTCTCCATCCACTTCTGTGGTGCTGATGCCACCACCCCCAGTACTGTGATGTACCCCACTCCTGAAACCCTCTTATTCCAATGAGCATATCAGAGTTGAGGGTCACTGGCTTCCTGACCTTAGTGGCCTTTCTTGCTTTACCTCCACAGGCCTCTCCTGTCCTTGGCATTTCCTGCTTCACCTCCATAGGACTCTCCTATGCATGCATGTTCTCTGCTGTGCTGAGGATCCCATCTTGTCCTTGGTGTTTCTTGCTTCATCTCCATAGGCCTCTCCTATGCGTGTGTGTTCTCTGCTGTGCCGAGGATCCTGTCTTGTCCTTCTTGCTTCTTGCTTCAGCTTCACAGGCCTCTCCTATGCACATGTGTTATCTGCTGTGTTGAGGATCCTGTCCGCTGAAAGCAGAGCCAAGGCCTTCTCTGCTTGCCTGCCCCATCTATCTGTCATTACATTATTTATCCCTGTGGGTATCTTTGAGTTCCTAAAGTCACATTCTGACTCTCCAATTGCATTAGACTTTTTACTCACTATTTTTATACTGCTATACCTCCAGCACTCAATCCAATGATCTATAGCTTGAGAAACAAAGCCATGAAGGCAGCTCTAAGAAATGTTTTAAGAAGAAGGAAAGCCCACCTCTTTTCTTGAGGCACAACTATTCATTCCTGGTGAGAGACAAGTTCAAAAATATAACACAGACAATCAATAAATTAAACCTAAAAAAGAATTCATTTTAGGGAAATTGTGGGTGGGATAGGGAGTGGACATATGAGAATTCCCTATATTTATTATGTAACATTTATGTAATCTAAGTATCTTTCCAAAAAAAGAATTCATTATAGGGAAGTCCTCATATGAATGGACTGTCTCTAAGCAACAAAAACATAGGAACATAGAGTTACATCAAATTACACTTGTAAATACAGGAGATTCAAATCAGACATAACAAAACCAGGTGTGGAAAAAATGTGTTTCTTTAATTTTAAAGAACCCACCTTAATTTTCCTTCCTGGCTTATTCCTAACACAGTGATAGAAAACTCAGCCAATTTGAGACTCCTTCCTTAGTTTTTCCTGAGCTGCACTTAGGTTGAGTATTATATAGTATCCAAACATTGAGGAGAGCCACCTGGATCTCAATGTGCTCTGACCAGTGAGGGGTCCACTAAAGGTTAGTAACCTCCCAGGCTTCAATTAGTAGTAGAGGTCATTCTGGAAAAGTCTCATTATGTCATTTACATTGCCTCTTCAGAAGCAATGGATTAAAATGACATGCATGTGATGGGCATTTTAAATAATACAACCATCTGATTGAGACTAGGAAATACATGTTTTTTAAATCATATAAGGAATAAAAAAAGAAGTACAAATGATAAGAAAAGATTAATATTCTAATAAAAAGTCACATTTGAAAATTAAGCAAAAAGTAGATAAATAGAATGTATAGTGATTGAAATTTAAAACTCAGTAGATAAGCAGGCGATAAAACACAGGGAATGATAGAATAAGTGAACTAAATGATAAGTCAAAGGATTCCCCACAAAATAAGCAAAAAGAAATGAAGTGAATTTTTTTTAATGAAAAAGATTAGGAATTACAAAAGACAGAAAAAGAAAGTTTAAAATATATTAATGAGAGTTCCAGAAAGATACGTGGATTTCTTTGTCCATTCTTTGAGGGAATGAGTTACAGGCACTATTCAAAGAATTTCTGAGGGTTTGCCAGAAATAATAAAGTCACAAAGCTTTGGGTTTGAGAAGCACAATAAATATTGATCTGTATAAAGAAAATGAATTCACATGTAATTATGTCGCACTGAAACTATAAAATAACTGACAGGAATTTTTAAAAGCTTGAAGTAAAACAAGAAATTTTAAAACAATACCAATGTGATATTCAGGAAGCTTTAATGTTTTACCTTTCATGTTTGGTTTTATAGCCCAATGGGAAATTAGATATGTGTATGGCGTGAGGTAGAGATCATAGTTAATTTTATTCATGGGGACATCCATGACCCAGCACCAGTGAAAGAGAAGCTCCTTCTCCCCACTGATCTGATATGTGTGGGAGCCTCAAATGTGTCACTTATCTATGTGCTCATGCTCATAATATAAAGCTCTATTAATAACTTTAGCTTTATAACAGTTTTGTATCTTGTAGTCTAAGTTTTCTAATTCTGCTCTTCCAGATTTTCTGGGCTACTAAAGGTCTCTTGAATACCCATATATGTTTTGGAATCAGTTTTTAATTTCCAAAAAATACTTACTGGGGAGTGGGTGTAGCTCAGCGGTTGAGTGACTGCCTCCCATGTATGAAATTCCGAGTTCAATCCCTGGTACTTCCTGAAAAAAAAAATACTTGCTATGATTTTTATTGGAATTACATTGAATCTACAGATCAAATGGAGAACTGTCTTCTTTAAAATATTGCATCATCTAACCCATGAACAGGGTATTTTCCTGCATTTATCTTCAAAACTTCTCTGAGCTATGATAGTTTTCAGTGTAATAGTTTTGTACATCTCTTAGATTTATTTCTGTGCATTTGATGTATTTGATGTTATCATAAGTTGTATTTTATTTAATTGTCTAATTTGTTGTTGCTAATATTTAGAAATGCAATTCATTTTATATATTGAACTTATATGCAGTGGACTCACTCAATTTATAAATTCTAGCGTATCTTTACAGATTCTTTTGAATTCTTATGTATACATCATGTTATCTTTGAATATAAAGGTTTTCATTTCTCCCTTTCCAATTTTAAAGCTTTCATTTCTTCTTCTAGTATTTTTGTGCTGCCTTGGAAATGTAAGTTACTGTTGAATGGAAACAATGATAGTAAATTTTCTTATCTTCTCCCCAAAGTCAAGAGAAATACATTCAGTATTTCAAGGCAACTACCAAAGCACTCAGGGTTGAGGCATCTCCATGCTCTCAGAGAGGCTTGACGTGGCCGCGGAAAGATGGCAGAGCAAGTCACTCAGCCAGTCAGCATGACCCGTACTTCAATTGCAGAGAAACCAGGAACAATCTAGAATGTGCAAGATGCATAGAATTGTGAATCTGGTAAATTCGGAAAGTTTGAAAATGGCCCCTCCACCCCCTGGAATAGGCCTGAATTGGCTGGGGAGAGAAGCTTAACTTCACATAAAGCTCAGTATTCTGGATTATTACATGGGCTGTGCATATTAAATACTAAAGAGACACTAATCTTGTGACAGTGATTGTAGGATTTTTATTAAATATGAGTGAAAAGGTTAATAATAGAGTCCCTGCAACAGGGGAAATATCAATACTACAGAATATGTTTAAATGGGAAATAAGACCAAAAATTGCAATGTTTGAATCATATTTAACATATCGGTAGAAATAATTGAAATAATAAAGAGAAAATATCAGTCAGAGTTAACATGTAAGGCACAGTACTAAACACTTTTTTTTAAGTGTCTCATTTATTCTTCTCAATCACACTTCAAGGTTAGATTTATTATTATTCCTCTATTATAAATGAAGAATTTGCGGTAGAGAGAGATAAGTAGTTTCCTTCTAGATGTACATAGCTATAGAAGTGGAGAGCTGAGCTATGATTCCATAAGGTCTGGCTCCAGACTTTATAATTTTAACACTAATCCTACTCCTAATTCTCCTAAATTTAGATCTAATCATAACCCCAGGCCTAATTCTATCTTAACACTTGAAAATGGAAGCAGAAATTGATCAAGTATTAGGAAAGCAGTTCAATATGTGGATTTAAATTAAAAAAAAACAAACAAACAAAAAAAACAAGATTTTGGACTTAAAATATTCATTTTGGGTGATGAGAGAGAGAGAGCGAGAGACACAGAGGTGTTTCTACAATTAGCCTATGAAGTTTAATACATTATAAAAAACAGACCAACATAGACAAGGAACGCGAGAAGGACCTATGGTAATAAATGTGTATTTTCTCCCCAAGCCCAATTTATCCATCTTCATTAAAGATACTTCTCATAAACAATAAGTGTGTTTTAGGAAAAACTCAGGTGACAATCAGTAACAGTATACATTAATTTTCTAACACCATGCCTACAGAGATTATTTAAAAAGTCACTGTAGAACTCAAGTAGATTTTCATTTCATGCTTTTAAACAGAAAAAGTTTATAGCAAGATTGAACATTCAGCTGGCACTGAATTTATAAAATGAAATGAAAGCTGCAAAATTCTCATTCTGAATATCTATAATATAAAATTAAAAATTGTTACAATTTTATTGTTGTCATTTCAATGTCAACCCTGGAAAGTTCAAATTGCCTGACATTTTGGAATCCAATGCAATTAATCTTGAGAAACCAGGTCCAAATAGGTCTTTGTGCTTAAGATAGTAAATGCTATACTGGTGGAGGAGAAGGAAAGAGAAGAGAATACGAACACTGCAGGAAAGGCAGGATCTCACGAATAGTGGTGTGAGGAGCTGAAGGAAACTTCTCACCCAGAAAGACACCTATTAAACCATTCGACATGGACAAAGACCATCATTCAGAGTCTCCAGAGATTGATCAAGGAGCTTACAAATTGGGAAGCATTTATGCAATAAATATAAGGAAAATTGGTTTAAAAAAAAACAAAACACTGGGAGGCTGTGACATTCAAGATAGGGACTACACAGTTCCCTCAGTGTCCTCCCTCATGGAAGAGATGGTCTAGCAAGATGAGCAGCTGAGTGGCAGTTTCCATCTCTCCCAGTTCCCTGAGGTGGAAGAGCTATTCTGGGTTGTCAGTCAGTGAGCATGGGAAAATCACATTTTTGAGAGCCCCATGTTGCTCAAAGTCCATATCAGAAGCAGTAGCAACTGAGTGGTGGCACCTGTTCCCCATCTCCAACTCCCATTGTGTAGGGAGGATCTGGGGGGAGCAGCTGCTGAACATGGTACCCTTTCCCATACAGCTCTGTCTTACATAAAACCTGATCTGATGGGATCAGCAGCAAAATCATAGCTCCAACTCCTCAGCTGCCTGAGGTAGAAGAGCCATCCTGGGAGATTCTGCAGCTGGTGGGATTGTCATGGTCCATCCTCCCTATCTCTGGGAAACAGAAGATTAAACTAAGCAACTCGACTAAGTCATCAGTTTACATGCACACAGCTCCTGCTCTGCAGGTATGATCAAAGTGGGACAGCCAGTGAAGAGTAAATTCCCCACCCCAAGCCCCCCAGCTCCCCAGCTCCTTCCCATAACACAGAGGATCTTCTCAGGGGAAGCTTAGGGCAAGCTTCAAAAACTGGCAACACCATGTCCCTGCCAAGGGGTCCAGCTTTATTTAAACAATCCTGTAAACCAGACTGAGCAATTTATGCCCCCAATAAATTTCTTGAAATCGATATAGAAATCAGCTAGCAATTAGTGGAGTCTAATACTTGAGTGTGTTACCAATAAAGACAGGCCAGACAGAAGCTTAACAGGAAGGGCAAGGAAAGAGACAAGAGAGTCTAGCTAAAATCAAAGTCATCTTCTCAAACAATTCCAGAAAGTTGAAAAGAGAAGAACAAATTTCCAACTCATTCTATGTGGGCAATGTTTCCCTCATACCAAAGCCAGAACAGACATGACAAGAAAAGAAAATTGCAGATGAGGTTTTTCACCTTTTAAAAATAAGTGGAATGACAACCTAGAGAATGGAACGAAATATTTGCATATCATATAATCTGATAATGGTTTAATATCCAGAATAGATAAAGAACATCTGTAACTCAAAAACAAAGAGACAAATAACTTGATTTAGAAATGGACAAAAGTGGAGTGGTTGTAGCTCAAGTGGTTGAGTGCCAGCTTCCCATATATGAGGTCTTGGGTTCAATCCCCATTCCTGGTACCTAAAGGAGCAAAGGTTCCCCCAAGGGCTGTAGGCATGTCTCAACATCAGAGGCAAGGCACACAGCCTCGTGAAATCAACACCCCCTTGGCAGGCCCCATTTGGGAATATATGATAATCTTTCCTCCCAATATAATATAGCTATACTCATTTAAAATTTCCCTATTCTTGATTTTTCTACTCCTTTTATTTGGACCTATAATTTTCAGTATACCCATTAAAAATATTTCTCAGATGTTAAATCTTTGGATTGTTCATATGCCGGTTGAGTTCTGAATCCCAGCAGAGTTGCAGTCAACTCCTACTCTCCAGTTCATTGGACTATCCCTGGACAGCCAACAAAATGATGATGATGGACAAGTCCCATCCCCCAAAAACAATGAGTATCTACAACTGCAAGCAAAACAATCCCTTCCTCTACCTCATGATATCTAAGTCCCCTCTCAGCCTGAAGCTGTCAGAGCAGACATCATCCCAAATCTCTCAAGAATGAGGAATGAACAAACATAAGTGAGTGTAATGACAGACCAAAGTAGATTTATTGTTATTGCAGTTATTATCTTGTGTTAGTGGGAGAACTTGTAACTTTGATGTAAAGATAGGGGCTTCCAGGGGTTCAGAAGGGAGGGAAGGGATAATAGGGGGAGCACAGGGCTTTTTAGGGCAGAGAAATTGTTCTGTATGATCCTGCAATGACCGAAACATGACATTGTACATTTGTCAAGGCCTATAAAACTGCCCAGCACAAAGTAGTAACGATAATATAAGCTATGGACTTTGGTTAGTAGCAGTGCTTCAATATGGACCACACTAATGTAAGATGTTAATAATAGGGCAAACTCTGTAGGACAGGGGGGGAGGTTATGTGGGAATTACCTATACTTTTGGTGTAATTTTTCTGTAAATCTGAAATTTCTCTAAAAATAAAGTTTATTATTATTTTAAAAAATGTTCAAAGGCCTAGAGTAGACATTTCTCCAAAGAAGATACACAAAATGCCAGTAAATGTAGGAAAAAATACTCAACATCATTAACCATTAGGGACATACAAACAAAGAGATGCCTCTTCTCTCCCATCAGGATGGATATTATTTTCAAAATGGAAAATAACTTGTGTTAGCAAGGATGTGGATAAATAGGAACCTTGTAGGAATGTAAAATGGTCAGCCATTGTACAAAACAATTTGGTAGTTCCTCAGAAAGTTAGACTGAGAATTACCATATGAGCTGACAATCCCACTTCTTCGTATGTACCCAAAAGAATCCACAGCAGAGACTAGCATTCATTGCAGCTTTATTGACAACAGCCAAAAGATGGCAACAGCCCAAACATCCATCAACAGATGAATGGACAAACAGAATGTGTTGTACATGTAAATGTGTGTGTGTGTCCATTTATATAGGATATTATTTAGCCATAAAATAAAATGAAACATTTTGCTGAATGAAAATAAGTTAGACACAAAAGTATAGATATTGTCTGGGAGATACTACTTAGTGGATGCAGAATTTCTTTTAAGATTATGAAACAGTCTAGGTAATGGATGATTTTGATCACAGCACAATGATATGAATGTTATCAATATCACTTAAATATGCACTTGGAAGTGGTTAAATGGGAAATTTTAAGTGGTATGTATGCTACTACAATTCAAGTTTAAAAAATAAAGCTAGAGTAGCTGTATTAATTTCAGACAAAGCATATTTCTGAGCAAGGTAAAATATCAGGGATAATAAAGGTATTACGTAATGATAAAAGGGTCACTTATCCAAGAAATATATATAATGCCTTATCCAACATTAGAGTATATATTTTGTTTTTCACAAAGATACATGGAGCATTCACCAAAATAGGCCACATTATGAACAATACAAAGTTCATAAACTCTGAACAGCATAAATCATACAGAGTAGTTCTCTAGCAATTTTCAATGGAATTAAATTAGAAATGGATAATAATAACATATCTAGAATATCCCAAAATATTTGGAAATTAACAAAACACTCCTGGGGGAAAAAAAACTGTCATTAAAAACAAGTCACAAGTGAATGATATGATTATAACAGTACAACATATCAAAACTTATACAGCCAAAGCAGTACTTACAGGAAAATTTTATAGCTTTAGGGGTTTCCAGTCAATGTTCTAAGATGTCACTTTTAAAAGCTAGAGAGATAAGAGCAAAGTAAACCCAAAGAAATGAGAAAAAAAGAAAATAATCTTTTAAAATACTGGAAATCAGTGAAATAGAAATCAGACAACAGATCAAATAAAAAATGGTTTGTTAGGAGAGATTAATAAACTTGAGAAATTCTTTGCAAAGCTTAAAAAGAATTAACCAATTTCAGGAATTAAATATGAAAGACCACACAGTTGTACTTTATAAGATAGTACAGGCATATGATAACCAAGTTAAGGCCAATAAATTTGACCCTAGGTTTCAGTACGTATGTTATGTATTGGGAAAAGGTAGGTCCATCTTTCTGTCTCTGCCCCAGGCTGCCTCATGGATGGCAAGTCAAGGGGCATCTAACAGGGTTCTATGCTTGCCTTTCCTTTCCTGTGCTACTGATCTTTGAAAAGCTTTGAGAA
This sequence comes from Tolypeutes matacus, assembly GCA_026826555.1. NCBI lineage: Eukaryota > Metazoa > Chordata > Mammalia > Cingulata > Chlamyphoridae > Tolypeutes > Tolypeutes matacus. Next base: position 52,434 of record JAKSZT010034994.1, on the reverse strand, counting down.
GAGTGCGCACATGTTTATACTCAAAAACCAGGAGAGTGTAAGAATTTCATTTGTTCTAACTAGCAGGGCCTATATTCCTCTATAAAAATCAGCTTATCTGGCCTTGGTTTGCCTCTCTCATGAAGGTAAGCAACTACTTTTTTCTCCTCCTTTTTCCTTTTTAAAAAATCTAGTAATTAATTCATTTGAAGAGTTTTTAATTCAGTCAAGCTGAGATTAGAGTTAATGTCCCACTAATCTTGTCATGCCCATATTTTTATTTAATTTTTAGTTTTACAAAGTAAAATAGCTAAGTACTTTTAAAAAAATCATGCAGTACTCATACCAGAATGGCTAATTGTCCACTAGGCACTTATGATCCCCTGTCAATTGGTTGCAGTCATGTGATTGGTTCAAGGTAATCAACTTAGGTAGATATTTGGTGGTGGGGCTTTTGGGAAAGCCTCTGAAAATGGGATCAGAAATATGGAAACATCACATAGACACACACACATGCTCTGCCTAGAAAACAGTACAATTACCAGAAGTATGAAACTCCATTAGTTGGCTCTTGAGAATAAAATCCTTATGCTAGGAACACAGAAGGAAATTTGGTACTATATGACCCTAGGAATCCACCACATTCTCCCTAGACTACCTACATCTAGACTACTTCTGCATGAGAGAAAAATAAGCATTTACTTGTATAAAACCCTGTATTGTGATCCTCTATTACCAACAGCTAAATGTGATTCCTATCTGGCTCCAGCAAAGGGATGCACCATAGAGCCATTTATTAAAATGGGGGTTATTGGATGAGAAGAAAGGGGGAGGAAAGGGATTGAAACAAAAGGTTCATTGGATAGAATTGTTTGGTATGCCTGTCAGATATCTAAGGGGAGATGACAAATGGGCCTGAATATTTGAATATTTATTTATTTAGAAGAGGGCCATATAAAAGTCATATATATACATATCAGTAAGATTGGTTCCTACCAAGAGCCATTAAATGTTATGAACAAACATCAACTTTTTCATGCTATTCTGACTTAAGGAAACAAGGCAGTGACTGGAGAGGTGTCATGTGTTTGAAGTACTACTCCTGATTTGATTTCCAAATCAACGTTAGTATTAGGCTTTTGTTAGCTATTCATTTTACTCCTCAACATCAACAAAAGGCAATTTTCTCAAAGGAAGCTTCCTCCAGATTTGCCACTAATGAGTAACTCTGGGAAGCAGGTCTCCAAGGTCAAGAAAGTTTGCTTTTGCAGCCCAATCCCTTCTGGCCCCATGAGAGATGACGATTGATAATGCTCAGCCCCCAAATTTCACCATCTTCAACATCTTCAACTCAATCTCAGCCATGTAGCCAAAGGCCCTGGATTCTCGGGTCTATGGTTACCACTCATGGGATAGAGAAGTCCACAGGAATGTGTGGAAAATGGCATCTGGAAAATAAATTAATGGACTCGGAATTTATAGTGTACTGCAGTGAGCACAAGTTCTTCACTTTGGAAACTAGATAACTTTGAAAGGCTAATTCCAAAGCAGTGTGTAAACCATTCCAGTTATGGGAAAATATTTTGCATAGTAAAACTGCTATTAGACATTCATGTGGAAATATTTAATAGCAAGTTAAACATTTATGTTGGGAGTTTAGGAGAGAAGTTGGACTTGAAGATAAAATTTAGAGTTATTTGATTCTAGATATTTAAAGCATGGAACTGGAAGATAGAGAAAAAGTCCAAAAGTGAGTAACAAAAAGGAAGAAGACCCAGCAAAGGAGACTGAAAAGGACTTCCAGTGAGATCACTGAAAACCACAAGAGTGGGGTAGGCATCCTTCAAGCCAAGCAAAGAAAATGAAGGAAGGAAGGAAGGAAGGAGAATCAACAGTGTCAAATCTCCTTCAGAGGTCAAGTAACTTAATGACTGAGAGTTGAACTTTGATATTCACAAGAATGGTTTCAATGGAATGAAAAGAACAAAAGCTTGATTGAAGTGGGTTCAAGAAAGAATGAAGTAAATCAATGAGTTTGGAAAATAGCAAACAATGAGTAAAGGAGACTGAGCATTTTGAAGAATTTTGCCATAAACAGCAGGGAAGTGGGGCAGTACCTAGAAAATGCTGTGGAAACACACTAGGATATTAGGATATGGTCCTCTGAGGCTGAAATTTAGAGATAGGGAGAGAAGCTTCACAACTCCAAGATGCTGAAATATTATTCAGATAACCTCATAACTGAGCCCCACTTGGCCTGAGAGCCAGATGAATAAGCTGGAGTGGATAGACTAGCAACAAGAGTACTCAATCAAAACATTAAGAAGATACAACCTGGGAGAAGATGTGAAAATGTGAGTGGTATGGCCCTGCCTGATCTAAAAGAAGTTTTGTTCTGAAGAGATAAGGAGTAGGAGAAGTTTGAATTTTGTAGGAGTTGCAGAATCCTCCAATTTCCAATTAAAAGGAGGGGGAAATGGAAAACCAGGGGAAAAAAAGGAAGTGGCAGAGGTATGGTTGATAGGATGCCTTATATTTTGAATTCTAGGAGTACGAGTCTCACCTGCCAGCATGTTAGAACTCCACTTTATCCTGTCCCACTTCAGACATTAATAAATCAGAATCTCTGGCTTTGGCCCAGAAATCTATGCTTTTAACGAGCTCTGTGCACACTCAAGTCTGAAAAGCAGTATTGCCAAGTATTCAGAGATGTTCTGCATAAAGAGGGAAACGATTATGTTCCTTTATCCTGAATCCCTTATCCATTGGAGCATTTGAAGATTGCTAGAAGCAAGGAGATAATGACTATATACATTATAAAAGAAAAGAACACTATGCCTGTCAAAAGATCCATTATGAGACTTGGGTTATAGACTCATCAGGTTGAAAAGGATGTGGATCATCTACTCAGAGCAGAGTAAGTATTTTCTCAGGTGTACTCAATTATTTCAATTAGCATAATATGACCCAGTTCTTCATGGTGGTTGACCTGAAGGGCATTTTCACACACACAGGAAATAAATATCCTCACTATTAGAAACCAGTAATTGAACAATAATCCTTGGGACAGAAACATGTGCTCAGCTTTTTGGCTGGTGTTATAAAGAATTTTTTAAAAGGAATCATGGTGTGTCCTGGGCTGATGAGGGCTCCGGCAGGTGTGTGGGCATGAGCAGCTCCCTGAGAAAGACAAGGTGGTGCTCAAGCCCAAGGGGATGCCAGTGCAGCTTCAGTAACACCGTGATGCAGATCCTGGGCTGCATGGTGGCCTGTGCTGCACTGGAAGACCCGAGCTCCTGCAAGGCGTTAAAGGCTATTCCACCTGGCCCACCATCCCACAGCTCTACCTCAACAGTGAGTTTGTACGCGGCTGTGACTTTTTCCTGCAGAAGCAGCTGGTGGAAGAGCTGAAAAAGCTGGGGATCTGTTCCGTCCACTTAGACCAGGGGTTCTTCACCTGTTTGGTTCCACAGACTCCTTTGCCAGTCAGGTGAAAACCACAGACTCTTTACTAAGTCCACACTCTACTGTGTATTATTTAATAAACATATCACACCCACACCAACACGTCTCCACAAGAATGATGGCTTTTGGATTTCACTTCAAGCTCAAGGACCCCTTGCTAAGAGCCCTGATCTAGATGAAGAGAAAGACCAAGACTCAGAGTGAAGGTGTCCAAGCAGAACGTCCTGCTGTCAGGAGAGGGAGAGGTTGTTGTCAAACACTCACAGCCAGAAAAGCCTTCTTGGATTTGGATTTTATCATTAAGGTGGCAAATGCTTGCACTAATTCTTCAGGTCTATGAGTAGTTGGGTGATTTTAGTTTGTCTAGTGTTTGGGCTAAGGATATTCCATAGAGAATTATAACCAGTGCACTGTAATAATTCAGTGTTGTACTATGAGAACTAGAGAGTAAAACTCGGGGCTTTTGAGTTGTCTTTATCATTCCTGGCTTCTCTACAAGTGAGTCAATCCACAAAGATATTATATTCCCCCTCCCCAATTTTGTAATTTTTTCTGTTAAGGAAATGATGGGCAAGGAGGAAAATGTTATAACTAGAGTGATGTTTTTTAAAATAAACTGACCACTTTGGGGGGAATAAAAAAAAAACCTAGTTCCTATTCTCAAGGAATTTATAATACAGTTGAGAATAGGCAACTTAATTAAGCAGGAAACATTAGAAAACACCTTCAGTCAGAATCCAATTTTAAAGGCTACATATTTCAGAAGATATAAAATTGAGGAATAGAATGTTCATGGATAAATTCATGGCGGAGAAGGGGATAAAATGTTAGCAGAGCCCTTAAGGCCTGGTAATATTTGGGGTGAGAAAAGAAAGACATCAGGGGAGAAGAGGTTTCAGGGTTGAAGTCAGCAAGAGTAAGAACATGAAGGTAGTAAAGAGCATATTCATGGAACTGTCCGAGAGAAGAGACTGAATGTTGGTATTTGGCAGGAAACCCAATTCCGTAGGTAGGTGAATGTAGAAGTTCCTGATACCAGGCACAGATGTGTATATGTGATTTGATGGTAAATAAGATGTTAGAGAATTTGAGGAAGCAAGAATCAGGCCAAGAGCAGAAAGACGTAACGTTTTTGGCCGATGCTGGCAGCACGAATCTTGGTAACTAAAGAATGGAGTCGGGGGAGCCAGTTTGCTGATTAAAGAAGCTCAGAGTGAGCAGTGAGAGAAAGCCCAGAGAAGGTAACTGTGAAAATGGTGAGAAAGGGACTGTAAAAGGACATTCTGTACAAAAACATTATGACACTTAGTCTGGGATTGAAGGATAAAGGAAATGGATGAATTGTTTCCTCCAATCCATGTAACAGAGAATATTTGGAGAAAAGACGTTTATTTTTGAAATGTTGAAACAAAAGAGGACTGCTTGGGAGAAGAAGATATTGCCCTCTCCTGCCTGCATTATCCTTTAATTAATTTATTTATTCATTTTGTGACAAATACTGACTGCCTTTTACATGCCAAGCACTGAGGATACAATGGAAAGAAAAAAACATTAAATCCCTGCCATAATGTACCTTATGGCCTTGTGAGGGAGACCAACATTAATGAAATAGCAAGTATTTAAACAACATAAACGTGATTACGCCCTCCATGTTACGAATGAGGTAAGTTCTCTGAAGGTTCTGAAATGCATGTAAGAGGTGGGAGGCAAAGAGAAAGCGGCCTGAGATTGGAAGGGCAGGCAGCGGCTAGCGCAGAGTGAGGGAAAGAGCCACCGTGCACCTGAGGGGCCGAAAGGCAGCAGAGAACAGGCAGACAGGGTACGAGGTGACCTCAGAGCCTTGTAAGGCATGTTAGGTATTTTGCCGTTTTTGTGTCTTCCATACAGCAATGGTTCTCTAGAGAACTATTTTTAAACAGAGTGATGTGATCATATTCTTTTCTAAAATATATTTTTATTACAGAGGTTGTGAACTTAACAAAACAATCATACACACGTACAGAATTCCCATACAACACCCTTTCACCAACACACCACACCGTGGTGGAACATTTGTTACAGATTGTGGGATAACATCATCAGACTGTTACCACCAACTTAGCATACACTTGGCACATTTTTTCCTTACCCCCCATGACCAACAGTACATCTGTGGCACTGGTGATCATACTCTTTTAAAGATCACTCACAAATGTTTCACAGCAATATGGGGTGTTTGTGGGCGGGGGATGTGTGGGAGCCCTGTATGATGTTATGCATGTTTGTTTTGTAAGTTCATGGTGTTTACTGAACACTAATAGTTTATATATGTTCATGTATGAATGATATACTTCAATAAATTGTTTAAAAAAACAAAGGTCACTAGGCTGCACTGTGGAGAATGTGTTGTACTGGCCCAGCCTGGGCACACTTAACCGGGTGGGAAGTTAGTTGTACTCCAGTCAGTCAACAACAGCTTGAAACAGAGTAGTAGCTGTGAAGATACTTAGGAGCATTTGCTGCACTCCTACTATGTGCCCAGCACTGAGCTAGTACTGGGATGCAGCCTTCAACAGTCTAGTGATGAAAACAGAGTCACAAACAAGTAGTTTCACTATCCCACAACACAAAGTTTAATAAGAGAGCTCTTTCCCATACTTGGAGAGCTCCAGGAAGCCTCTTTGTTCCCCTCAACCTCTCATTGTTGTACCTCCTCACTTTCATCATCCTTTGTGAAATCCACCTCTTACTCTTCCCACTGCTATTTCGGTTTCTTTTCTCCATTCCTCGGAGGGGCAGCATAAAGGAAACCCATTGCCAGGAGACAGGGCTGAGGACACTGCCCGCCCCCATGCCTGACAGCAAGTGAATCCTCCTCATGCTATTCCCTTCTTACCGTGGTCCAGGATGAACCACAGTGAGAGCCCTGACACTGTCCTCCTGGCATGCCCACTGGCCCAGAGCAACAACAGCTCCTCTTTGGGTTCTCCTGGCTCCAAGTGCTGGCATTCTGGGGAATCTGCTGTTTCTGCTAGCTGTTGGTGCCAGCCTCCACACTGCCATGTGCCTTCTCAGCCACCTCTCCCTCGTTGACATCGGCTTTACCTCCTAGAGGAAATCCTAGAGGCTTTGGGGACCATGGATGCATGTCCTTCTCTGGGTGGCTGACCAATGACACTTCTTTGCTCTCTTTGCTAATATGGACACGCTGCCAGATGGCCATGGCTATGGACCACTCTGCTGCCATCTGCCATGGTCTGTACTGTCCTTGCAGATTGGGTGGCTGGTGGGTGGGTCATGGGGCGTGGTCCAGACCCAGATGCTATGCCGACTATCCTTCAACACAAATCAGGAGGTTCCCCACTTGTTCCATGATCTCAGTCCCCTCTTGAGGCTTTCCTGCTCTGGAGATGGCTCTGACTGGGCTTTTACATATTGGCCCACTCCTCTGCATCACAGATTCGTATGCCCATATTCTCCATGCTGTGACTATGTTTCCGTCAGCACAGGGGGAAAAAGAAAGCCCTGGCTCCATGCACTCCCACCTCTCCACAGTCATCCTCTTCTGCAGCACAGTCTTTGCCACCCACCTGAAGGCCGCATCATGTTCTCATTCCCCTGAGAAGCTGGCTGCTGCTGTTATGTACAGCCTGGTCACTCCCACTCTAAACCCTTTTGTTGATAGCCTGAGAAAGAAGGGTTTGGGGTTCATTGAAAAGGATTCTGGGCGTGGCACCTTCTCAGGTGTAGAGATCATCCCCGTAACCAAACACTCCCCACTTCACCACGACATCTGAGTCAGTCACTTAGCTCCAAGACCGTCACAGGCAGCACATGAGCTCTTGGAAAGAACACTAAAGCAGAAGCCCTGGGGACAGGCTCAAGGTACCCCTCCAGGTGTGGGCTTTGATTTATATTCACATATAAGAGTGAGTTAAATTCCCTGTTCTTTATACTGCCCTCGAATGCTAATGATTCTCGATTAACTACTGCATTACTACCACCGGTTTGATCACTGTTGACATTTCTATTTTTTTAGTAGCAGGCACCAGATAGAACCCGGGACTACATATATGCAAAGCAGGCACTGAGCCACTGAGCTACACCAGCTCTACACCATGGCCATTTCCATCAGTGGTTTTAATAATCAAGATCCTCACCACCCCCTTTCAATAGTCAATTCACCATCGTTGTCATCAGAGTCACCTTACATATTACTGCCTTCAATACTATCCCTATCAATACCACCATTAGTAAGGGAAAATAAACATGTTCTATACACTTTCCCACTTTACTCCCTCATTTTTTGGATGTTTTTAATATTTGTGTGTTTGTGCTATGTTTGAGAGTTTCTGTGGGTTTCCTAGTAGTCACAGCTGAAATTTTGAAGAAAGGCAAGGAAAGGAAGATTTTTTAAATACTCTGTTTTTTAATAGAATAAAATAATATTACCCGTATAAGTTCCTCTTTATAATGAAACGCAAAAATCCTTTTTCTGAGTCATCGTTTGACGGTCTATATCTGAAAGAAAAATCGATTCGTTGAGTGATGCACAGAGCATATTATTTTTGCTGAACAAAAGTAATGAATAAAACTTAAATAATTAAGAGCTGAGTAATAAATGGATCAGGCTGAGTCTAGTGGTCAATAACATAAATAACATTACCAAAAGTGGCACAATCAAACAATGTGTGCCTCAAGATATCGGAGGAATAATATAGCAACTTTAGCATGTCCTTACTGGAAAAAAAATAACTGAAATATAATCAAGTCTCTATATCTCATTATCAATTTACAAGAAATACAAAATATTGAGATAGACATTTAAACCACAGGTACTCAATAAGCCTAATTTAGAATATGGGATACTCAATGTGATAAATAACTTGATTTCTCCAATAAGTCACTGGCATGAAAAAATGGAGGGCAAAGACTATTATAAAATAAAGGGGACTTAGAAACATAACCAAAAAATGCATTGAGTGAGCCTTATTTGGAACCTAATTTTAAGAAATTACTTAAAGGAATCATTGAGTAACCAGAGAAATTTGAACATGATTTGAGTTTTAGATGCTATTTAGGAAATACTGATTAGTTATGCTAAGCATCATAATGGTATGGTGAGTATATATTTTTATTTAAGTCTTTATCAGTCAGAAAACATACTGAAAATATTTGCATGTGGAATGTCACAATGTCTAGAATTTTCTTTAAAAATTTTGAGCAAAAAAATGGAATTGTAAGGAGTTGAAATAAGGTTGGCAAAACATTGAAGCTTGTTGATAGCTACAAGAGGTTACATTATGCAATTCTCTCTGCTTTTGTTTGAAATTTTCTAGAATAAAAATTTAAAAGTAAATGAGTAAAATATATTCAATTTTAAGTTTTAAAAATATGCATATCCTTAGACCTGGCAATTATAGTCCCAAGAGCTTATTTGGGCAAATTACAGATATAAAGGATGTTGTATAGGTAAGACTTGACTACAACTAAAAATTCCAAAAATAGAATATTATCTAAAGAAATCATATTTAGCCTTACAATGAAGCCTAGAAGAATAAAGTATTCATTAGTATAGAAAGACGATTATATAACATGGTATTCAATGGAAAACCAGATATAAATTCTATGATCAAACATGTTATATGTACATACATATGTGTAGAACAAATCTGGAATATCATACAATAATAATATATCCTATATTTCTAGATTTGTTTTGATGTTGCTATTTTTGATCATCTTCATTTTCTGTTTTTCTATATTAAATATTAATGGCTAATTAATAAAAAACTTATAAAGTTTAAAAAAATTTTAATATAGCACCTGAAAATTGTTGCCCTACCATCCTCACTTCTAGAATAACTATAGAAAAGGTCAGAAGGGAGCATCAGAATAGAACAAAGTTATTCTTCTCCAACCAATCTTGTAAGACCTCCCTTTGGAGGTGTGCAATGTCCAAAACAAAAGTCTTCACCCCCTTCCTTCAATCAGGTGCTTCAGCTTGCCTGAAGTAGAGAAGCCTCTGCAGAACCCAGTGAACCTCCTTGTTCCTCAGGGCATAAACCATGGAGTTGAAGAGGGGGGTGAGCACCGGGTAGAGCAGGGAAAGACCTTGGAGAGGAGCAGGCAGTGGGCAGCAGGGGGTTCAATACACAAGATCATAAGGATTCTGTAGAACATGGGCACTACAACCAGGTGAGAGGAGGAGGTGGAGGAAGCCTTTCAACTGCTGGCCCCAGCTGAAGCTCTCTGCACGGCCACCAGGATTCAGGCCTAAGACATCAGAATCAGTCCAAAGGGAAGAGTGAGGCAGATGGAGGAGGGAACGGATGTTGTCACCTGAGCCACCCTGGGATCCGAGCAAGCCAGTTCCTCCAGGGGCAGGAAGTCACAGTAGAAGAAGTTGATGCGGTTGGGGCCACAGAACTGCTGCTGCACCATCAGGGCCACAGCCAGTCCATCTACTGGGGAGCCAGAGAGCCAGGCTGTGAGCGCCAGTCGCATGCACCATCTGGGTCCCATCAGGAGTGGGTAGCAGATCAGACAGGATCGCCAGGTAGCGATCATAGCCATGACAGCCAGCAGGAAGCACTCAGCTGTGGCTAGAGAGCCAAAGATAAAGAACTAGAGAAAGCACCCAGCCACTGAGATGGCTGCCTCCTGCAAGAAGCCCTCCAGCATTTTTGGCACTACTGTGGAAGTGCAGAGGAGCCCCAGGAAGGACTGATTAGCCAGGAAGAAATACATGGGTGAGTGTAGCCTCTGGGAGCTAATCACTCCCACAATGATGAGCATATTCCCTAGGATGATGGAGACATAGATGACAGTGAAAACAGCAAAAAAAGGAGGTGCAGTTCAGGGATACCATAGAAACCAAGGAGGATAAAGTCAGAAACAGATTGGCTTCCTATGGAGGCAATTCCCATGTGGATCATCCAAGTTTCTCCTTGGCAATGATTAGGGGAGAAATTTTAGTGTATCTGTGTATCTTCTACACTAAACCTAGGACCAGTGGGCTTAAAAGAAAAAAGATCAGAGTGAGTCTCCAAAACAAAAATCACTTGCACAAGTCCTCATCTGTCCCTCCTTTTAATTGCTTCCCCCACTCCAATTCTTTTAATTCCTCACCCAACTCCAATTCTTCCCTGCATTCCTTAATTGTGGGTATTCTCCAAGGCTCAGAATGTCTATCCAAACTCACTCTTTCAGTCTTTCGAAGTCCTTTATCCTTTAGTTTAACCCATGGTGTCTAAGATGTCATGAAGTTCACCCCAATCTGCATAACTACCACGTGATCCCTCTTAAGTATCACCCACATAATATCTCCCAAATGCCTGCTAGATGCATCCATTGAGATTTCCCATCATCAACTCAAAATCAGCATGTCCAACACCAAACTCTGTTATCTTCCCTGGTCACAATCAGTTATTCTATGATTGGTCTGAAAATTCTCCCCTGAGCCTGCTTCCCACCCTCTCCAATCCCATTCTGGATTTGGATTGAGGTCAGGAATGGTGGGAGAGAAGGCTATCGAGGTGGGCCAGGATCGGAGCACAGAACGTTTCATATCATGAGAAGGTGCTGTGCCTTTATATTGTAGGTGACAAGGCAAACCTAGAGGCTTTTAAGCAGTAGGGCGGCGTGATCCTACCTGCATTTAGATAGAATTGTGTAAATAGACCCTAGGTAACAAGAGCTGAAGCCTGGAATTGTATGCACTTTCTCCTCCCCAAAAGAATGCAAGCTCATTTAACACAAGGACTAATTTTTTATATCCATCACAGCACCCAACAAACTCTTACACAAAGATGAAGTCTTAACAAATACCTAATGCTTAAAACCACCTGTCCTCTAACACAAGACTATGTGGATTGGTCAGAGAGGAGTCCTCTGCTTTGTGGACCTAGGAATTCCAAAGGTTCTTTCACCAACCTACTGATCCTACCTCTAGAAGCTATACCCTTACTCTCTGCCTCAATCTGCACTTCTTTGTGACAAGACCCCTTCTGTGAACCTCGTTTAAATCTAGACTATTTTATCTAGCCCAATATGAGCCTTAGATTCTTTCTACAGCATTCTTGCCCAGTAGAAGAGGTAGGAATCCAAACCAGGCTAGAATGTCTCCAGTAATAAACAGCTCAACACCTCACCTCCCCAGGCAATCCACAGTAATTCTGGCTGTTAACAATTTGTTCCTCGAGTGAGCCAATAGTTGCTCCCTTAAGGCTTCCATTCATGCATCTTCCAGTCATAAATAAAGCATAACCCTTCTTTTACTTTGACAACCCTTTAACTAGTTGAAATCAGGAAGAGGTAAAGCAGAGGACTGGGCATTAAGGACAAACGTAAGTTTCATAATTTTGTTGCAAAACTGATGTGTGTATTATAATCCATTCCATGACTTTGTTCAAAAAAGAATTTATCATCTCTCTCTTGAGAGAGAAAAAGAGTCCTGAAGACTTTTTTTCAGGGAATGCAGAATGAGAACAAGAGCAAGTAAAGCGAACCAAAGGAAAGGATGTTCCATTTGCCTCTAAATGCAAAAAGGTAGGGAAGAGGCAGCAGTCAGAGGCATAAGTCCCTATGTGCCAATCTGCAGGCACCAGACTCCAGTGTTTGTAAACCCCACCTCCTATGAAAGAGAGAGAACAAACATATCATAATATCCCCAGGCACCATTTATCTTTATTATGATGCTGAACAAATGTTAAACAATGCTGACTTGTTCAAGGCTGTGGTTAGAAAATGGTGGCTTAGATGGGAATGGAAGCAAAGAGTGAAATACAGATAGAAAGGGCAGCTCAGGATATTAAGCTGCTTTCAAATGAGACAAAGATTGTGTGATCCACCTGTACATGAGCTCAAACAGAAGGAAAATTCTACTTCCTATCCCCATATTGAACTGCTAAGTAAAATGCATATATAAATACATACATTTGCACACAAAAAAACTAGTCAAAGAAAACTCAAATTTTTTTGAAGAATTATACACCAAATTGAATTTTAGTTTATCTTTGGAAAATGAAAAAAGTTTATTTTCCTATATATTTTGCAGTAGCTGCTAAATGTGTAATTTTATAAACAGAAAAGAAAATAGTAAAAAAAAATTAATTTACTTCGATTTTTTATCTAACAATCTTTAAACCTCTTCTGCAATTACTCCATAATAGCAGAAAATATACTTTTAAAAGTTTATAAGAAAACAGCATTAATTTAGGCATATCCCAGTTTTGTTACACCATGAGAGAGTTGGAGAACACATTCCCACCATGAAAAAAAATTCTTCCTCTCCCTATTACATATCTTAACTAGTGAAACTTGGAGAGCATAAATATCTACTGTTCTCCATCTCCAAGAAAGAGGAGATAAAGAAAATAAGCTGGATGCAGCAGGAAAGATTAGAAATCAATTTTTAATGTCCAATGGAGGAAGTAGCTACAGTAGAATTCCAGAGGAAAATGGGAATTTCCTAAAGTGCCTTTGAAAAAGGCTCTTTGACTCTCTGGGTTTATTGAAATTTGTTACTCATTGAAGGAGAAAAGCCTAAAAGGATCAAATCTTTTGTTTCTTAAAGTATCTGTGAACTAAGCTCTAAAGAATTATACAAAAATAAGAAACCCACCTGAAATAGCAGCCCTGCTGTCTGAAGGCAAGACTGAAAAGAAGAGTGGACTGTGACTTGCCATAAGTCATCAGAGAGTTGAGTCTCCCACCCATGGATTCTTCCCTCCTTGCGGTCAGTATAAAATAAGGTAGGACGTTGGTTAGAAATGTCACCTTTGTCACTTTACATTCTCCAGACCCATCCTCACCTCTGCCCTCCATCCCCTTTTCTAACTCCCAGACTATTCTCTCATTGATCGCAAGGGAAGGCTGGCAATTGCCAAGAGGTGAGAAGCCCCAGAGAACCAATTAGGAGAACCAACTACAGACTTACAGTGGAGCAGCCTCAAGTGAACAAGTGGGAGCCAGAGCCCTGCAGCACTTGCCCTTTTCCAGAGAGGTTCCTAAGCTGGGGGTTGGACCTTATGGAGTATAAGCCAAGAGAGGCGTAAGGGAAATCACCTTTCCACCCCATGCAGACCAATGCTCTCCTCTCCACCAGGCATCTCCCAGTCCCCAGCCTGATTCCCAGAACTCCTAGTCCTCTTCATTCCTCTGCCTGGTCTTTAAATCCCCCACCTCTAATCTTCATCCACTCAGAAATCTGCCCTCAGCTCTCACTCCCCAGCCCACAGCCTCCCAACCAACCCTCTCACCACTGCAGGCAACTGCTTCAATAGAGACCACCTTTAGCAGGAGTATTTTATATGACCAGCAATGTCTTCCGCTGCTGAGCCTGCTTCAAGAAGGAAACTGGCAGCTGTTACAAAGTAAAAGTCCAACATTGTCTCTCACTGTGACCCTCCACAGAAATCAGGCTGCTGTCTTCACTTCTCAAGCCACTTCTCATTTCTAAGACAGATCAGGAATTCAGCCTCCATCTCCTTAATCAATAAACACAAGGTTAAAACTCTCTTTCTGAAATAATACAGGGTCTAGTGCCTGTAGCCCACAGTAAATGCCACCCTACCTTTTAATGTAATGGTTTAAATCATAAATGTGATACATTCTTACCAGAAAAACTCAAATAAAATAGTAGTCTGTAAAGAAAAATGCATATTCTCTCTTCCTTCACCACAAACACGTCATCCAACTCACGGAACCACACTGTCATAATGTTGGTGTCTCTACATACTTTTTCCTTTATTTATACTAACATGCAAAGTTATTATCGTGTAAATCATTTCCATAGATGCCAAAGATCTCTATGATATTTTGTTAAACAGAAAAAATAAGGTGAAAACAGTACTAGTAAGTCTCCATTTGCATTAAAAACAATGTAACGGTAACACGTGTTTGAGCGCAGTCAAGAAGCTACTGAGGCAGATGCATCCAGAGTCCAAAGGATCAGAGATCTTGGGTAGTATAAAGATGGAATTTTCACTGCATACATTTTTTCAAGTTTTTGCTCTTTAAAATACTTACCATGTTTAAATTTTAACATGTTTACTAGTTTTCATGTAAGATGTTTTTTAATATTTCTTTTATATTTAAAAAATTACAAAGGTAATATATTTATATTATAACACATGAAAAGAGATGAATAAAGAAAAATATAGTCATCTCTCCTAACCATTATGCCTCGGGTCCCCCCCTACAGGAAACCAGTGGATACCTATCCCTGCATACATTTTTCCTGCTCAAACATATGTATAAACACTTATGTAATATATCAAATAAATAGCAGTATTTAAAAGAAAATGAGTATTCTCTTTCTCCCCCCCAAACATTCCACCCAACTGATATACACACACATACACATGTACATACGCATAAAAACACGTACATGCATACATGTGTACATATGTGTATGCACATGCCTGTGTACATACATGTGCACACCTACCGACATAAAACCATGTACACATGTGTGCACACATACACATGTACGCACAAACCGCGGGGTTAGCTGTTGGTTATCTGATTGAATTAAGAGCTTACATGTTTGCTTTTACCAAAATAATCTCACAATATACAAGTTACTCTCAGAATTACTTTTGCTCTAAAACAATGTGTGTGCACGTTCACACTTCTCAAGGATGCCCTTATAAAGCAGGAGATGCAGATCTCCCTACACTGAAATCTTTTTGCATGAAAACACCTCAGAATATGATTTTATGTAAATGCTCTCTTATCATGTGTGGCATCGGGCCATTTAGAACCATCCTTTTGATCTTTTTAAAAATGTGTGCGTCCTCCTTATGGAAGCAGAGCACAGCCTGCTGCTTTCCCTGGGGACCACAAATACACCCTGAGCTCAGGGCCAAAAGGGTCCGCCCTGCTCCGAGAACCAGCTGAGGAATGCTGCCGTCAGCCTTACCTGGGGCGTCCAGACGCCCCCGCCCCCGCAGGGAGGCGCAGCCTGCGTGGTCAGCCCCCGCGGCCCTGGCACCCAAAATGCTCCCAAGTGCGCCAGTGAATTTCAAGGCTCCCGCCCCCTCGCCACTCTGTCTCCTTCGGGCTCCCCAAGCCGGCTGCGCGCTTCTCTTCCCTGTGTAAATGTCCACCGGCCAGCGCCCGTCTGGTCCCGCCTGCTGGCGCCCCGACCCCGAGGGTGCTGTCCTGAGCGTTGCCACCCTCCTTCCCTGAAGGGGGAGCAGGGGCCTCCTCTGACCCACCCCTGCTCATGTCTTCCCCCACAAACCCTCTGTCCCTCTGCCGGCTCCCCCACATAACCCTCATGTTCAATATCTGCCGTGCATGCTTCTGTACTTATTTCCATGAGTATACAAACACACTTATAAATACAAACATGCTGTACGTGCTTATGTAATTACCTCATCATTTTAATACCCACATCATTCATAACATGTATGTATCATATTTAATTCAACCGTTTCCCTAAAATGACATTTAGATTATTTTCAGGGTGTGTTATTACAAGCAATGCTGCAATAAGCATTCTGTTCTACATATCTTCACCTACTGATCTTTCATTTTCAGTAGATAAGTTTCCAGAAGTAGGATTACTGGCCCAAAATATATGCACTTTTAAATTTTTAATAGAGGTTGACAAATTGCTTTCCAAAGAGGCTGCTCAAAAGCACATGAAAATACCTAATTTCCAGCACTGGATCCTAATGCACCTTTAAAGTACTTCCCATCCTGATGTGTGGATGTGTTAACTCATTGTTCTTTTAATATGTATTTTCTTAACAAGTAATGAAGTTGAATCTCTTCCTCCATCTGTCTGTTTTTATTTCTTCTTCTGTGATTTACCTTTCCGTACAATTCATTCATTTTGATTTGGATTGCTTTTCTTACTAATTGTAAAATTTCTTTCAGTATTAGGGAAAACCTTACATTTGCTTAACTGCAGTATAAGCTCCTTTAAAAACACACACTTTTTATTTCTGCACCTAGAAAGTTCTCCACACAGAAAAACAGAGAGCACGACTTTGACAGGCATCAGTTGAGTCGTGATACCACCTCTCCCCTCCACAAAGCACAAACTGGCTAGGAGTCCTGCTGCAAAGTTTTGGATTGGACAAAAGGAACATGCCACGAATATTTTATACTCTCCCACCAATTTCACACACTGCCTTGTTCTTCTTCGTGCAACAATTTTTGTGGTTGATATAAGGGTCCTAGTGAACAAAGCAATTTGCACACAGCACAAATTGAAGGAAATTAAAGTTTGTCGGCAGCCATTTCATGGTCCTAACATGGGGCAAGTCTGCTCTAACATAAAGCTAAAGGAGAAACAATGCTACAGAAAGGAATCAAGTTTACCATGGCTCAGTCTGAATAGTCTTTACTTTGAAAGATATTCGGCAAATGTCTTGTCAGAACAGTTTTAATTGTCTTATTGACGACACCAATCCAGACGCCAGTCTAATGGGTGGAGGTGAAGATTTTCTGGGGGCAGCGGTGCTTTCCTCATTCATCATCCTGAGTAGGAAATAAGGTCTCAGAAACTGGGTATTATATCTCAGGGATCCTATCCTACATTCCTTGGTGTCCTGGGAACCCCAGTCAGTATTGCCTGAGCCACAGATGTGAAAAGGTCATAGCAGCTCCAGATAAAGGTACGGTGTTCACCTGGCCATGGGACAAAGACATTCAGGATATGCGGATCAATATAGGCAATTATTTATAAATAAACAATTCTCTGCACTGTATTCATCTTCCCTTACACCAGCCTGACTCTAAATTCTCCTGGTAAAGCTACAACTTGGTCTAAGCAGCCTGAGGGTAATTCTGGGAGAGGTTGAGCCTTTGCCAAGGAAAGGTGGACAGAGACAGAGGGTGCCTTTCCCACAGCCATGGTGGGAAAGCGACATCACCCAGGGCAGAGGACAGCTGAGTAAAGGTATGCGGTCAGCATGGCCTGGATAGGTGGGGAAGGGAAGGGCAGGGCAGACCATTCCCCCACACACCTGCAAACTCACAACAGGCATCTCGCGCTCACATTTGGTGAGGGTCGCATGTGTATTCCACTCCACATCACTACTTCCAATTGGAAAAGAAAGCACACATCCCATGGTCCCACATTGCTAGGATATTTCAGAGGCCAGAGCCCAGTGATGTCACCTGATTACTAGTTCCCCAGACATCTCAGGGCCTGGCATCCAGGAGTCTCTAACAGCAATACTTCGTGGGCCTCCCTCAAAATACTATTTTACCTCTTACCTTCCAAAGCTTCTTGAGGGTCAACAATTCATTTTATATACAAGAGATGGTATCCGATCCAGCAAAATTTTACCAAGACGAATCATAGTACCTTATGTTTTCTCTAAGAACTTTACATGGTCCTGCTTTCTTCTTCAATAGACTACAGTCTAGAAGTAGATAATATTTTTGCTTCCCTAGCACACTGGAGCTGCTTCAGAAATATTTACTGAAAGATTGACTAGAAATGCATGAAGGATGGATGGCTGGATAAAGTGCTTGTTTATTTCATAGTCCCTTGCCTTTCTGAAAATGTATTTTCAATCTGAAGGAAGAGTCCAACAGTAAACATATTTTATAAAAGTTTGGCTCTGAAGCAGCCCTTCAGTTGTCTTCAAACTGAAAAAAACTACCATTCACGGCCATGATCTCTCTTCAGACTGCAAGGGGCTCATTTCCTGTCGCAGCCGCCGCCCAGGAGGGTCTCCTCAAGCCCTATGGTGAACTCAGGAAAAGTGCTGCTGCCTTGTCCATGCTTTCCTTTGCTCGCTTTACCCCCACAAGGAAGAACTTTCTTAAATTCTCTGACTTGTTTTTGGCTTGAGAGAAAATGTTTGTGTCTAACAGCACTGAAAGACATTTGCATGAGACACACTCTGCAACCATGGCCGTTAGTTACTGGGGGGCTCTGGCTGCAGGGCCTTCTGTGGCACTTGAAGGGCCTCTAGAACATTCTAGCTGACCTCTCAGGAACAGGACAGTAAACCCTGGCCCCACCAGCCTGCCCCCTGGCAGGTGACAGATGTACTGCTCCCCAGGGCTCTCATGGTGGCTGCGGCTGACTCCAACAACTCGGTGACTCACCTCTGTGTGGGTGGGCCATGGGGTGACAGTCCCACAGAGAAGAGGCTCAACAGCAACCTCTCCCCAGGTGACAATCACAGGACCTGGGTGCTGAGGACTGATGGCAAACTGGAGGATGTTTGACACCCTCCAGGGGCTCCGACACCTCAGCCAAGATGCCGTTCTGAAAAGGGGGTGGGAGAAGAGGACGTCAGGGGCTTCACTCCAAACCCTTCTTCCCCAGTTGGTTTTTCTAACTGCTTTCCCTATGACAAAATTTCATTCTGGCCCTTTCCCTCATTTTGGTGTTATTAACTCTTCCCATATGCCTAGGCCTCCAGGGGTGTTTGATTATGGGAAACAGATTAGGAAAAGAAACTTGAGGAATAATTAATGATGGTGAGCTAGAATCTTCCCTCCTAGAGCTCAGAATTAAGTAAGGTTATTCCTATTTTGAAAAAGAGGGGGAGGAGGAAGGGAGGGAGGCAGGGAGAGAGAGAGGGAGGGATGGAGAAGGGAGGGAGAAGGGAGGGAGGGACAAGGGAAGGAGGGAGGGAGGGAGGGAGGGAAGGAAGGAGGAAGAAGGGAAGGAGGGAGGGAAGGAGGGAGGGAGGGAGGG